>WNWK01000589.1:0-17500 GCA_009830355.1 Cherax destructor
TTACCACACTCACAGTCTCACTGCCCTTCATTATTGTTCCAGCAGTCATAGAAGATGGTTGTGCTGTGCAAGTTTATATTTTGAGGTGAAAGGTAGGTGATTTTCTTAGCCAAACTCTTTTTAAACTTATAATAAATATTCACTGAGCAAGCTATTGATATGCATGTGAGGTATATCAAGAGGATCCCACATCAGGAAAGACTGGCCACCTAGTCAATCATTGGAGTCTGGGATGAAAAATGTTCAACATCCACCTCTCAAACAAAATTTTACACATAAAACTGAGGCTCATGAAAAACTTTGTAAAAGCTATGGACAAATCCGGTCAGGGAATCTGGTATTTAACATCAGAATTCCCCTCACTGAGCAACGCTAAGATAAGAGAGGGAGTCTTCAATGGTCCTCAGATTCGAGAGCTTCTTAATTAAAGATGGTGACTTTGAATCAGACCTTCATGGGAAGAAGAAAGCTGCTTGGTAAGCATTCAAGTTAGTGGCGAAGGGATTTTTCGGAAACAGAAGGGAAGGCAATTATGAAGAATTGGTGGAAAACCTCATCAAGGCTTACAAAAATGTGGGATGTAACATGTCACTTAAAATCCACTATTTGGACTCACATTTAGACTTTTTTCCAGCGAACTGTGGGTCAGTTAGTGACGAACATGGTGAAAGGTTTCACCAAGATATTTCAACCATGGAAAAATGGTACCAGGGCAAATTTGGCACAAGAATGCTTGCAGACTATTGCTGGACATTGACAAGTGATGATTCTTCAGCTCACTATAAGCGTCAAGCAAAAAGGCAGAGAGTAAGTACGGATTAGTTTAAAACATACTGACACATATTGTACGCTATAATAAAATATTCAAATATTACATGACTCGTATCTTTAAACCTATAGCCAATAAGCATTTTTCAAGGTGATATTTGGATTCAGGACATGAACATACATAAGAATTAACTAATCTCATTTAAGAAGCATACAACTTTTCAAAAATTGTCGACCAGTGTTACCTAGGATAACCCAATGGAAATAAGTCACTCTGTCTGACTTTTTTTGGGCTATCCTAGGTTCTCTACACATATGCTGCTATGTATGATAATGTATGTAAATGTATTTGTGTATACCTGAATAAACTTACTTACTTACTTACAAAGTAACTTATTTCACCGGGGTCCTTGATGCGACCCACAACAGCCGTCTAATACCCAGGTACCTACTTACTACTAGGTGAACAGGGGCAGCAGGTGTAAGGATCGATCCCCGTGTCGGGGATCAATCACGGACACTCAGCATGTGAACTGAGGACACTACCAATTGAGCCACGAGCACTAGGTAATCAGGCACACACAAAAACAGCCCACATACTCAAATTATAAAATCTTGCATAGTAAGCGGCCTAGTGGTATATAGATATTCTCTTATTGATATTTGGAAATAATAAAAGTTTTGTGTCAGTGTAGCACGGGTTATTGTTAAGATAAGAACAGATAAGATTTGTCAGGATATTTAACCCAGAGGGTTAGTCACTCAGGATAACCCAAGAAAGCCAGTGCGTCATCGAGGACTGTGTGTTATTTCCTTATGTTCCCCAGGATGCGACCCACACCATTCGACTAACACCTAGGTACCTATTTACTAATAGGTGAACAGGGACAGAAGGTTTAAGGAAACAGGCCCAACGTTTCCATCCATGCCGGGCATTGAACCACGGACACTGTGTGTGAGGCGAGTGCGTTGCCAACAGAGGGCGATTTTACGAATATTTGAATATTGTAAATTAGATGGGGCAATTCTGACTATAAATACAATGATACAATAAAATTTCAGTAAATGGTAATGTGGGTAGTTGTGATGCCGCATATAGTGTAGGCACGACCATGAGACCAGGCAATATTTGCATCGAGAGGTGTATGCCTCAAGATAAATAGGCTCAGAGTTAAATTTAGTCCCTAGAATAAAGATTAAAGTATACTTGATTGGTGGTAACCAAATGAGATGCGACCTTCATGACCCTTATTGAGAATTTTGCACATAGTTCTGGTGGAATTAACCACCCATCAAGGCTGAGGGAGTGATCTCCTTAAACCTCCAATTTTCACTTCGACTGTCTGCAGTATTGTAATCATCTTCGTATTCTGCTGATGAGCCTCGCTGCTACCTAAGTGTTTGCAGATGTGTCTTTCTCACCAGATTAGATGATACTCTGTGATTAACAGTAAATAACAAATGATAAGAATGTATTGCATTGTATGATTCCTTACGATAGATATTTTACTAATTCAAGTGGCATGAACTTGCAAGAAGCAAGGTGATGCACCCCAATGGAAATAAGTCACTCTGTCCGCGTTTTTTGGGGGGTTATCCTGGGTTCTCTACATATGCTGCTATGTATGATAATCTATGTAGCTGTACTTGTGTATACCTGAATAAACTTATTACTTATTCCTGTAGGACCTGGAGTTTACTTGGAGAGGGTTTCGGGGGTCAACGCCCCCGCGGCTCGGTCTGAGACCAGGACTCGTGGTGGATCACGGTCTGATAAAAAAAAACTGTTACTGCTGGCCGCACGCAAACTGACGTACGAACCACAGCCCAGTTGATCAGGTACTGACTTTAGGTGCCTGTCCAGTTCCTTCTTGAAGACAGCCAGGGGTCTATTGGTAAGTCCCCTTATGTCTGCTGGGAGGCAGTTGAACAGTCTTGGGCCCCGGACACTTACTGTGTTGTCTCTCAGTTTACTCGTGGCGCCCCTGCTTTTCAGTGGGGATATGTTGCAGCTCCTTCCGAGTCTTTTGCTTTCATAGGGAGTGATTTTCGTGTGCAAGTTTGGTATTAATCCCTCTAGGATTTTCCAAGTGTATATTAACATGTATCTCTCTCGCCTGCTCTCCAGGGAATACAGATCAAGGGCCTTCAACCGTTCCCAGTAATTTAGGTGCCTTATCGTACTTATGTGTGCCGTGAAAGGTTTTTGTACACTCTCCAGGTCAGCAATTTCGCCTGCCTTGAAGGGGGCAGTTAGTGTACAGAAGTATTCCATCCTAAAGAGAACAAGCGATTTGAAGAGAATCATCATGGGCTTGGCATCCCTAGTTTTGAAGGTTCTCATTATCCATCCTATCATTTTCCTAGCAGATGCGGTAGATACATTGTTGTGGTCTTTGAAGACGAGATCCTCTGACATTATCACTCCCAGGTCCTTAACATTACGTTTTTGTTCTATTGTATGGTTAGAATTTGTTGTATACTCTGATACAGTTTTAATTTTCTCAAGTTTTCCATATATGAGTAGTTGAAATTTCTTTTCATTGAACTTCATATTGTTTTGAGTGGCCCATTTGAAGATTTGGTTTATGTCCGCTTGGAGTCTTGCGGTGTCTTCGATGGAGGTCACTGTCATGACAATCCGGGTGTCATCCGCAAAGGAAGACACGGAGCTATGGCTTACATATCTATGCCAGATATGAGGATGAGGAATAGAATGGGAGTGAGTACTGTGCCTTGTGGAACAGAGCTTTTCACCGTTGTTGCCTCAGACTTTACTCTGTTTACTATTACTCTTTGTGTTCTATTTGTCAGGAAGTTATAGATCCATCTACCAACTTTTCCTGTTATTCCTTTATCACGCATTTTGTGCGCTATTACACTATGGTCATACTTGTCGAAAGCTTTTGCAAAGTCTGTGTATACTACATCTGTATTTTGTTTATCCTCTACAGCATCCAGGACCTTGTCATAGTGATCCAGTAGCTGGGACAGGCAGGAGCGACCTGCTCTAAACCCGTGTTGCCCTAGGTTGTGTAACTGATGGGTACCTAGGTGGTTGGCGATCTTGCTTCTTAGAACCCTTTCAAAGATTTTTATGATATATGATGTTAGTTCTATCGGTCTGTAGTTCTTTGCAATTGATTTACAGCGACCTTTGTAGAGTGGGGCTATGTCTGTTGTTTTTAGTGAGTGTGGGATGACCCCTGTGTCCATGCTCCCTCTCCATAGAATGCTGAAGGCATGCGACAGGGACTTCTTGCAGTTTTTGATGAACACGGAGTTCCATGAGTCTGGGCCTGGGGCAGAGTGCATGGGCATGTCATTTATTGAATTTTCAAAGTCTTGTGGTGTTAGGATAATGTCCCAGATTTTTGAGATGACCAAAGTCTGGGTCTCGTTCATAAAGAATTCATTTGGATTGTCGACCCTTAGTCTGGGCAGTGGCTCGCTGAACACTGAGTCTTATTGGGACTTTAGTATCTCACTCATTTCTTGGCAGTCATCTGTGTATGTCCCATCTCGCGTAAGCAGAGGCCCAATACTGGATGTTTTTTCCTTAGATTTGGCATAAGAGAAGAAGCATTTTGTGTGTTGTTTTTTAATTTTCTTTATGGCTTTTAGTTCTTCCTGCGATTCTTGTTTACTGTAAGATTCTTTCAGCATAAATTCGATATTTGCAATTTCATTAACCAGTGCCTCCCTTCGTATTTCAGATATATTGGTCCCTCTCAGCAGCTCTGTGACTCTTCACCTTCATCTGTATAGGGAGCGTCTCTCTCTTTCTAATTTACATCTTCTCTTTCTTTTCCTAAATGGAATGTGCTTTGAGCAGATCTCAAGAACCACAGTTTATTTTTTCTAGGCAAAGATTCGGAACTGTGTTGTTTAGGATATCTATCCAGCTTGTTTCATTTAGGATATGGTTGACCCTCAGAATGCTCTTCGGGTATCTACTACAGGATCTAATGCGAAGGGGCCCCCATAACAGTTCAAGCTTCAGGGCCACGAAATCGTAATGACATGATTGCAAACAAACCATACCATGGGCGTGAGTCATGATGACGGCTTTGATGGGACTAGGACTTGAATTCGTCACGGCCATGCTGGCGAGATATTCATCTTGAAAAACTTGAATTTGTGGTCACAGTGGTACCTGTGTATTAATATGGTGTATTAATATAGTACCTAGTTGGATGCATCTTACTGCAGCCAGCAGCTTCTTCCTCCAACTTTTCGATCATAACTGGAGAACTCTTCATCTCATCGTCTTATCATCCAATCAGATTGAAATTTTCAACATCTGTGTACGGTAACGAGGATCAACTTCTTGGAATATTTGGCATGTTCACCTGCCCCATGACCACAGTAGTTGAACCCATTTCTAGCATCATGGAATGGCTTTAATAGTTTCCAAAACCCTCAGAGAGGGAGTTTCAAACTATCAAAGAATGTGCCTAAAAAAATAAATGACGGAGGAGTGAAATTCAGAAATTTGTGTGTAGATTGGGTCATTTTACGAGTGATATGCTGTGAAATTTTATTAATTTTCAGTTTACCACAGGCACCGACGATGCCTGGAAGCCATGCTAATCGTCGTCACAGACACAGTAGAACATAACACTGGAAGCCACAAAATTTCTGGAACACTGGTAGGCATGATATTCTACCAAGCAACACCCAGCCTACCTCACAACACAGGAAACACCTGACCTCATTGTCCACCTGACTTCATCTAAAAAAAGTGCCTCACTTGTATATGTCAGGTCACTATGTAACATTCACTCCTCGCTTCATACCTATGTACACTCATTTTCGGCCTTTGTATGTTAATGGTGATCAACATCCCAGGACCGAAGCTTCTCTAATAAATTTGTTCCAGTATTTGCTCACGTGACTTTTCAAACCAGTTTGTTGGTATCATAATAATGGAGGAGAACTAGGCTCCTCCATTATTATGTTTTATTTAGGTTTATGACCTGAAATGTTTAATTTAAATTACCTCTACACCTTTTTTTTCCATGTTATTGGTTGGACATCATCATCATCTGACTATGCTAATCTATTTAGAGATTTGACATTACTGTCAAATTTACTGTTTTATTAGTATTACGACTTTGATATCGTAATTTAAACAAAACGACCTGGCCGCGGGGGCGTTGACCCCTGGAACTCTCTCCTGGTAAACTCCTAAAGGGTAAATGACCTTACAAGTCTAGGGGTATTTAAATTATGAAAGAAACAACCCTTTTAGGGCCAGCATGTACTCATACAAATTATGAAGCATGAGTGCAAATAATTAATATAGTATAAGGACAAAAAAACTCACCTAATACAAAAATATATATAATATAATAATAGTAACTTATATACAACTTACAATCTACTCCACTACATCACCTTAACTCCAGTTCACATTAGCTCACTAGAACACTGCTACTAGTGAATAAAATAATTGTATGTAATAATATTGGTAGAATTACCGACAATATGTTAAGTAAAAGGACACAAATGCAACTAATGTGACATTTTATTGTGGAAACGTTTCGCTCTCCAGGAGCTTTTTCAAGCCGTTACAAGCGATACATGGACACAGAGGGTATATATATACTCTCCAAGTGAGGTGTAATACTAGTGGTAGTAGAAGTAGTAGTGATATATGTCGTATAGTATAGTAATACAATAAGGTAGAACAATCAATTTGCACATGAGTAAAAGGTGATAAAACAATTACATGGGTAGTATAAAAATAGGTTAGACAAATATTTCTGCTGGAGGTTTGGATAGAGAAGGCCTGTAGGAGTGTTCCACATCTACGATGTGCTTGTGTTGAATTAGCAGGAGACTATGTGATGTCTGGGTTTAAGGTTGCTGCTTACCATAACCCCCAAGTCCTTTTCGCAATCTGTATAGTTAAGTTCTAGGCCAGCTATACAGATACGACTTTAAACATTTTATATATATATATATATATATATATATATATATATATATATATATATATATATATATATATATATATATATATATATATATATATATATATATATATATATATAAATTTTACTGCAGCACACTACGCAACAATTAGTAACAGTTGAACTATTATTTATCGTTGAAATTGTGGACCAGTAGGCCTCCTACCATGTACTTTGAGGTATTATCTCACTTTGAGAGGTCTTGCCTCACTGAGTGAGAGAAAACTTTCACCATCATTCACTCCATCACTGTCTTGGCAGTAGCGTGCTTACACTACAGTTATAAAACTGCAACATTAACACCCCTCCTTCAGAGTGCCGGCACTGTACTTCCCATCTCCAGGACTCAAGTCCGGCCTGAAGGCTTCCCTGAATCCCTTCAATAATGTTACCTTGCTCACACTGTATGTATGTATGTATGTATATATATATATATATATATATATATATGTGTGTGTGTGTGTGTGTGTGTGTGTGTGTGTGTGTGTGTTGTGTGTGTGTGTTGTGTGTGTGTGTTTTTGATGTGTGTGTGTGTGTGTGTGTGTGTGTGTGTGTGTGTGTGTGTGTGTGTGTGTGTGTGTGTGTGTGTAAAAGAAGCACCTTTTATATGTTAGAAAATAAGTAACTGTGTCAGTAATACATGTGAATAAACTCCTCCCCATCTTCCACCTGTCTCTGCACTCGACTAAAGCCACTGGCTGGCGAAACACTTCCAGAATTAAGATACCCAAACGCTGCATAAGTGTCTCATTTATCACTGTTTTTGTTACAAGTAGTGAATTTATATTTCTAACCTATCGTAAACTAATTGTATGCACAACGTACTGTGTTTTTCTTCTTCAGCGCTCTTTAATTTGTTTATAAACAAATTCTTCCTTCAGAAGCACCCACTGCGTTAATTTGTTGGTAAATTCTCGCTGAGAATGCAACGTCAGGTTCCAGATCGGTGAAAGCTAATCTCTGGAATAGGAACAACTCCACTGTAACTTGTTTATAGTGAATTAAGATCCATGACGAGGTTAATGCTGAGTCGGTCCCAGCGCTGGGTGTGAACGTTTCACGTGTCACCTAAGTATACACAAATACATTTACATAGATTATCATACATAGCAGCATATGTGTAGAGAACCTGGAATAACACAAAAAAGTCGGACAGAGTGACTTATTTAGATGCATCGATCCTGAAGAATGCAATTCACAGTAGAGTGGCTGGAACGATTAATTAAAAAAAAAAAATGGAAATGCCAACTCGACGACCTTTAGGTCTGTCCTGGATTGTTATTAAGTCGTGACTTGATGATGGCTAATGCCGGAGAAAAACTTTCAGATTACATGTAAAATTTATGGGTTAGTTGTGTCTGCTTCAACACCAGCTCTGATCTGTATAATTACCCGTGGTGTACCAAACATCAATACCAGCCAAGATTACTATAATTGTCAGGGATGCCACATTTCAATATCAACTCAGAGTAGTTTAACTGTGTGGGGAGCCAGAAGAGCTGATCCTTGCTCGTACTTCTCGTAAATCTTTATGACTTGTTATGTGCAAAACTTGATTATATCATTTGCATATAATACCGAGAAGATGCCAGATGCTGCGTATGTGTCTAATTCATCATCGAAATTTGATTACCTTTGCCTTGAAGGTACTTGATACCAATGTGAGTATTAAGTTATTATGTGGTTGCATAAGTCGAATCTTAGCTCTTGGGCCCTCCTCTCCTCTACTGCTGCTGGGTTGACTCTCTCCTGGCATCTTGAGCACTATCATGCGTATTCTTTAAGCTATGTATAAATCCTGTCATTACCACATCGGCGTTCAAGTCATTCCAGTTCCTGCGTGTGTATGTACTCACCCATTTGTGGTTGCAAGGGTCGATTCATAGCTCCTGGCCCCGCCTCTTCACTGATCACTACTAGGCCCTCTGCTTGCTCCATGAGCTTTATCAAACCTCGTCTTAAAACTATGTATTGTTCCTGCCTCCACTACGTCACTTGCCAGACTATTCCACTGTGTGTGTGTGTGTGTGTTTATGAGTGTTTGTGTGTGTATACTCACTTATTTGTAGTCAACTATTTGTGGTTGCAGGGGTCGAGTCACAGCTCCTGGCTCCGCCTCTTCACTGATCGCTACTAGGTCCTCTCTCTTCCCCCTGCTCCTGTTTCACATCACTCGAACAATCTGTCCTTATCCACCCTTTCAGTTCTTCTCAGCATTTGTTATCATATCCCTCCTAATATTTATTTCCTCAGATGTTATCAGGTTTAGCTCCCTATAATCTTTCCTCACAGCACATACCCCCTTAACTTCGGGTCTAGTCTCGTTACGAACCTCTGCACTTTTTCCAGTTTCCTGATATGCTTAACCAGGTGTGGGTTCTATACAGGCGCTGCGTACTATACTGATGCCAGAAGCGCTTTTACTGCAGCAGTTATTCGGATGAAATGCTCAGTACAATGTCCACCTCGAGGTCCTTCTCCTTGAGTGAGGTTTACAGCCTTTGCCTCCAGAGCCTTTACTCCCTTTTCACTTACTGCTGTTAAATTCTTTTAGCCCCTTGATAGACCAGACCTACAGCTTGTCTAGGTCCATTTGCAGTCTTTTCTGGTCTACATATGTTTATTTTCCCCTCATTAGTTTCACTTCATCTGCAAATAGAGACATCCCCGATTCTATACACAAATAACCTGCACATACAAGAGAGGAGCTTACGACGACGTTTCGGTCCGACTTGGACCATTTACAAAGTCACACTAACTTTGTAAATGGTCCAAGTCGGACCGAAACGTCGTGGTAAGCTCCTATCTTCTATGTGCGGGTTATTTGCGTATTGTTCCAGTCACGGTACTGTGCCTTTTTTGTTATCCCCGTTTCTGTTTCTTCCGTCATGTTTTTCATTTGCACAAGAAATAGTATTGGTCCTTGTACTGCTCCTTGTGGAACCCCACTCGTCACATGCGGCCAATCTGATACTAGTGACTCATCTGTGTCTTTAGCTTCCATCTATGATCTCTCTTCTCTAAGCCTCTCATTTAAAAAAAATCTGTCTCCATCTTCTGTGGCAAAGTCTCTAAGTATCTTTTATATCGAAATCGTATCTCCCCCTAATCCTGCTTTCTTCTAAAATCGTCAGGTTTAATTTCTTTAGTCAGGAAAAGTTGGTAGATGGATCTATAATTTCTAACATGTAGAACACAAAGAGTAGTAGTCAACAGAGTAAAGTCTGAGGCAGCTACTGTGAAAAGCTCTGTTCCACAAGGCACAGTACTTGCTCCCATCCTATTCCTCATCCTCATATCAGACATTGACAGGGATATAAGCCACAGTGCTGTGTCTTCCTTTGCAGATGACACCCGAATCTGTATGACAGTGTCCACCGTTGAAGACACTGCAAGACTCCAAGCAGACATAAACCAAATCTTTAAATGGGCTGCAGAAAACAATATGAAGTTCAATGATGAGAAATTTCAATTACTCAGATACGGAAAACGTGAAGAAATTAAAATCTCATCGGAGTACAAAACTAATTCCAACCACACAATAGAGCGAAAAACTAATGTCAAAGACCTGGGAGTGATCATGTCAGAGGATCTCACCTTCAAGGACCATAACAAAGTAGCAATTGCATCTGCTCGAAAAATGACAGGATGGATAATGAGAACCTTCAAAACCAGGGATGCCATGTTGACACTTTACAGATCGCTTGTTCTATCTAGGCTGGAATATTGCTGCACACTAACTGCACCTTTCAAGGCGGGTGAAATTGCTGACCTTGAAAATGTGCAGATAACCTTCACGGCACGCATAAGGGCGATAAACCACCTCAACTACTGGGAACGCTTGAAGTTCCTAAACCTGTACTCTCTAGAACGCAGGTGGGAGAGATACATTATTATATACACATGGAAAATTCTCGAGGGATTAGTACCAAACTTGCACACGAAAATCACTCCCTACGAAAGCAAAAGACTCGGCAGGCGATGTAACATCCCCCCAATGAAGAGCAGGTGCCACTAGCACGTTGAGGGACAACACAATAAGTGTCAGGGGCCCAAGATTGTTCAACTGCCTCCCAGCATACATCAGGGGGATTACCAACAAACCCCTGGCTGTCTTCAAGCAGGCACTGGACAGGCACCTAAAGTCTTTACCTGACCAGCCAGGCTGTGGTTCGTTCGTTGGACTGCGTGCGGCCAGCAGTAACAGCCTGGTTGATCAGGCTCTGGTCCAACATGAGGCCTGGTCACAGACCGGGCCGCGGGGGCGTTGACCCCTGGAATTCTCTCCAGGTAGACTCCAGGTAGACTCCAGGTAGACTCATAATTCACTCCCGCCATCTCTTGGACTAGTAATGTTGCAAACCTTGGGACCTTCACTAGGTTTCATATATGCTTAATCAGGTGCTTCATACTGGTGCTGCATACTCCATGGTAAGCCTAACATATGTCGTGTAGAGAGACCTAAAAGACTCTTTATTGAGGTTTTGGAAGGCAGTTCTGAAATTAGTTCTCCTCACATATACTGCAGATGCTTTGCGATTTACGTGCACCTATGGTGATAAGTTGGGCATGATGTTCATTCTAAATTCTTTCTCTTTGAGCTTTATTTGAAGTTTCTCTCCACTAGGGCGGTATTCCGTCTCTGGTTACCTCTCTCCTTCCCCAGTTCTCGTGACCTTGCACCTGCTAGGGTTAAACTCCAATAACCACTTGTTTGATCATTCATGCAGGTTCTCCAGGTCTACCTGTAGCTTCTCGCTATCCTCTTCAGTTTGCATTATTTAAATAAATTTTATATTCTCAGCAAACAATGAGACATGACTCAATCCCCTCTGTAAGGTCATATATTATATTAAGAGTAATAATAATAATATATATATATATATATATATATATATATATATATATATATATATATATCAATGAAACATGTGGTACTGAAATATTTACCAAACTGCGGCTGGCCAGGGTTCGACCCCACGACACATCGTCCCACCTCAAGAGACAACACAACGTGCGTGTCATCCTATCCACTCCGCCATCGATCCTACTAACAACATGAGACTAGCGAACTAGTCTTGTTTCATGTTGCGAGGACACTCGTGGCTTGTTGAGGCGGGTAGTCAAACAGGAGGAAGCTGATATTAATCCTTGAGCATCCACTGCCACGAGTGTTCTCGCAACATCAAACATGTTGTCTCAAGTTGTTTGTAGGATCGATGGCGGAGTGAATAGGATGATACGTACGTTGTTTTGTCTCTTGAGGCGGGACAGTGTGTCGTGGGGTCGAACCCTGGCCTGCCGCAGTTTGTAAATATATATATATATATATATATATATATATATATATATATATATATATATATATATATATATATATATATATATATATATATATATATATATATATATATTGTGTGTGTGTGTGTGTGTACTCACCATTTGTACTCACCTATTTGTGGTTGCAGGGGTCGGTCATAGCTCCTGGCCCCGCCTCTTCACTGATTGCTACTAGGTCCCTCTCTCCCTGCTCCATGAGCTTTATCAAACCTAGTCTTAAAACTATGATGGTTCCTGCCTCCACTATGTCGCTTTCTAAGCTATTCCACTTCCTGACAACTCTATGACTGAAGAAATATTTCCTAACATCCCTTTGACTCATAGGAGTCTTTCAACTTCCAATTATGACCCCTTGTTTCTGTGTCCCCTCTGGAACATCTTGTCTCTGTCCACCTTATCTATTCCTCGCAGTATTTTATATGTCGTTATCATGTCTCCCTAACCCTCCTGTCCTCTAGTGTCGTCAGGCCGATTTCCTTAACCTTTCTTCGTAGGACAATCCCCTTAGCTCTGGGACTAGTCTTGTTGCAAACCTTTGCACTTTCTCTAATTTCTTGACGTGCTTGACCAGGTGTGGGTTCCAAACCGGTGCTGCATACTCCAGTATGGGCCTGACGTATATGGTATACAGAGTCTTGAATGATTCCTTAGTGAGGTATTGGAACGCTATTCTTAGGTTTGCCAGGCGCCCGTATGCTGCAGCAGTTATCTGATTGATGTGTGCCTCAGGAGATGTGCTCGGTATTATACTCACCCCAAGATCTTTTTCTTTGAGTGAGGCTTGCAGTGTGTGTGTATGTGTGTGTGTACTAACCTAATTGTGGCTGCAGGGGTCGACTCACAGCTCCTGACCCCGCCTCTTCACTGGTCGCTACTAGATCCACTCTCTCCCTGCTCCCTGAATCTTGTCATACATCTTCTTAAACCTATGAATGGATCCTGTCTCCACTACATCACTCTCCAGACTATTCCACTTCCTGATAACTCTATGACTGAAGAAATATTTTCCAACATCCCTGTGACTCATCTGAGTTTTCAACTTCCAGTTGTGACCCCTTGTTGTTGTGTCCCATCTGTGCAACATCCTGTCTCTCTCCACTTTGTCAATTCCTCTCAGTATTTTATATGTTATCATATCTCCCCTTTCCTATCCTCCAGTGTCCTCAGGTCGATTTCCCTTAACCTCTCCTCGTAAGACGTGCCCCTTAGCTCCTGGACTAGTCTCGTTGTAAACCTTTGCATTTTCTCTAATTTTTTGACGTGCTTGACTAGGTGTGGGTTCCAGGCTGGTGCTGTGTGTGTGTGTGTGTGTGTGTGTGTGTGTGTGTGTGTGTGTGTGTGTGTGTTACTCACCTAATGTGTATGTGTGTAAGAAAGTCCGATCTACAGGTATTCGATTCTTCTTCTTATTATTATTATTATATTTAAGTGGAAGCACTAGACCCAGGAGGTGGTGCGCGGTAATGTCAGGTCATCCCATCAGTAGCATACAGACTCACCCTGGGAAGGACAAATGTCTTCTCCAGAAGTGCCCCTCGTCAGCGTCCACCTGATGAATAAATCAGTAAACTTTTCCCCAAAATAGACTCCGTGGTGCATTTTTTATTAGCAGAGTAGCCAGTGTAAAGAGCCTCTGTAGTGTTGCCAACACCAGCTGCTGTTCTAAGAGTGTTGCTACTTCCAGCTGCTGCTCTGCAAGTGTTGCTACTAACATCTAGTGTTCTACAACTGTTGCTACTACAATCTACTGTTCTACAAGTATTGCTACTATCATCTACTGTTCTACAAGTGTCGCCACTGCCAGTTGCTGCTTTGCCAGTGTTGCCATCACCAGCTACAGTTCTACTAGTGTTGCTACCATCAGTTCCTGCTATGCCAAAAATGCCATCACAAGCTGCTTCTCTGCTAATGTTGCCACCACCAGCTGGTGCTAGGCCAGTGTTGCCACCACCAGCTGTTTCTATTCCAGTGTTGCCACCACCAGCTGCTGCTCTGCCATTGTTGCCACCACCAGCTGCTGCTTTGCCAGTGTTACCATCACCAGCTTTGCTCTGTCAGTGTTGCCACTTTCCCAGTACATAATGTGCACTTGGAAAATCCTAGAGGGACCAGTCCCAAATTTGCACACTAAAATCACTCCCTACGAAAGCAAAAGACTGGGCAGGAGATGCACCATCCCCCCAATGAAAAGCAGGGGCGCCACGAGTACACTAAGAGACAACACAGTGTCAGGGGCCCCAGACTTTTCAACTGCCTCCTAGCATACATAAGGGGGATTACCAACAGACCCCTGGCTGTCTTCAAGAAGGCACTGGACAGGTACCTAAAGTCAGTACATGATCAGCCAGGCTGCGGTTCGTATTTCAGTGTGCGTGCGGCCAGCAGTAACAGCGTGGTTGATCAGACCCTGATCCACCAGGAGGCCTGGTCATAGACTGGGCCGCGGGGCGTTGATCCCCGAAACCCTTTCCAGGTATACTCCTGATATAACATGAATAAACAAAGAGATGGACCAGGGGATCGATCCACGGCCTACAATTTGAGAGGCCGGCGCACTTACACCTCAGCTGCGATGGATTTTGATAGAAAAACCTCGGAAGTTGTACTAACTGTACATACTTTCCGTCAGAGGCTCCATCTGTAACCCAAATGGCGATATCTCTACAGTCCAGGAGCTTTAGTGTGAGATCTAATTTTCCCTCTCTCAATGCCATATAGTATATAAACATCAATAAAGTTGTAATGAACAACTGTCAGTGAATAAACACATTCATAAAATTGCTGACAAGTAGAGTCAAGGCTGGGAACCAGAACAAGTATAGTACTAGGGAGAGGGAAGTCAACTTTGTAGTAACCACAGTCAGTGGTCAGGCTTCAAACAAGGAATGGAACGGACTGCCTGCACATGTCAAAGCCTATCATACATGAGCCAGTTCAGAAAGAGAGCTAAAAAGTACCTAATAAATGAAGCTAGAGAAAGGTAGGAGAGTGATTTCTCGAACAGCTAACATACACGTACCTATTACTGTAATATTTATGTACCTATTACTGTAATATTCATGTACCTATTACTGTAATATTCATGTACCTATTACTGTAATATTCACGTACCTATTACTGTAATATTCACGTACCTATTACTGTAATATTCATGTACCTATTACTGTAATATTCATGTACCTATTACTGTAATATTCATGTACCTATTACTGTAATATTCATGTACCTATTACTGTAATATTCATGTACCTATTACTGTAATATTCATGTACCTATTACTGTAATATTCATGTACCTATTACTGTGATCTGATCCTCTCTTTAACGTTAATGTAAATAACACACTTGACCTTATTCCTAGAATATCTCCTTGTATTGTAACAGCTTTTAACACAGTTCGCTTATTTAGCTGCTTTAACTGTTAAAGCTTAAATAGTAAGATATTATAAAGACCCCCAATGGAAATAAGTCACTTTGACTTTTTTTTTGGGGTGTTCCTATGAAATCTACACATATGCTGCTATGAATGATAATTTATGTAAATTATTTATGTGTACCCGTACCTGAATACTTACTTTGTTTATGTATCGACAGTTGTTCATTACAACTTTGTGGTCTTATGATAACATGTCAGGAGTCGGTGATAACACAGGTAAGATAACCAGCAGCTGATGCTAGACCACCAGTGTACAGCATCCAGCTATCCTGGACTTGTGCTCAGACGCAGGAGAGTCAAACTCCGAATTATTTATATAGTCGTGGCTAAGCGCTAAAACCATACGGGTCATACTAGGCCTGGGGTAACGGAAGGTAATCGTGGTTTAATTCTAGGAAGAGGAGAGTAGCTCCAGTTTCTTAGATCATGAGCTCCCCGCCTGAAAGAGTTTGCAGGTCCCAGTTGTTACGCAATTCACATTTTACGATTAGCACGTCATTGACAAGCCCTCAGGCTGTGTGACCCATGCGAGTTTAGCGCTTTTTAATATAATAATAATAATAATAATAATAATAATAATAATAATCAGTCATCAGTACTCACACCAGAATTTCTTACTTGGACAATATTGTGAAAGTCTCATGAGGAGAATAAATACTAATATAAATATGTAAACGAATTAAAAGTTACCTATAATGTCCGAACACTGTTGTCAGTGAATGGAACACTGTTGTCAGTGACTCGAACACTGATGTCAGTGAATCTAATACTAATGTCAGTGGTTCTAACACTGCCGTCAGTAAATCGAACACTTCGTTTTCAGAGGATCGAACACTTCCTTGGCAGTGAATCGATCTTCGTGTTGCATATTTAGCTAAGAAACCCTTCAACGTGTCAGAGAGGAGGAGGAGGAGGAGGAGAGCCATGATCCGTGAATGGGAGGTAATGAGGCAATGAGGAACTGCTCCTGTCTGCCTATTGACCCGTCAGGACGGTGAGAGGGGAGGACGAGAGAGGCAAAGGTAAGAAGAGAGAGAGAGAGAGAGAGAGAGAGAGAGAGAGAGAGAGAGAGAGAGAGAGAGAGAGAGAGAGAGAGAGAGAGAGAGAGAGAGAGAGAGAGAGAGAGAGAGAGATCAGAGAATAGAGAGCAGAGAACACGAGAAAGGAAGATAGCAGAATATATTATTCTCCACATCTGGACTCAACTGTCTGGCTTTTTCTACTGATATACAGATCATTAAAGCGAGGATTGCATAGCAGAAAGTTTTCTCTCAGCCTCTATGCCCTCCGGTTACAACGCCAGCTTCCAAAATTGTGATAAAAACAGCCTCTATTGGAAAATTTGCTTGGACATTGAATAGGAAGGGTGGAAATATAATATGAACCACTACGACTATCACTACAGCTAGTAGTGGTAGTAGTTAAGTCGTAATATCTATGCTATTGGCAATACCATGCGCTAAGCGATTAGTGATCAGCTGATCTTCTTGGATCAATGTACTGTTGTTCCTGATCTAAAGTCAGGGTTACAGTACCTGAATCCCTTGGTTGGAAACACTCGTTCAACCTGTTCTTAAAAGAGTAATTGTTGAATCATTACACCTTAAGAGAGGTTGTCCTTCAGTGTTCCAACATTCTTCCAAGAATATTTCACTCACTATTATGTTGCATCTCTTGCCTTGGAGTATCAAGTTTCTGAGAAGAGGTTAAGGACAATGGGGGATATTATAACGACGTAAAAAATACTGAGAGGAATTGACAAGGTGAACAGGGACAGCATGTTTCAGAGATGGGAAATAGGAACAAGAGGGCACAACTTAAAGTTGAAAACTCACAGGAGTCAGAGGGATGTTAGGAAGAATTTCTTCAGTCTTAGAGTTGTCAGGAAGTGTAATAATCTGGAGAGTCATGTGGTAGAGGTGGAATAAATTCATAGCTTTAAGAAGAGGTACAACAAGGCTCTTGTAGCAGGGAAAGAG
>WNWK01000589.1:22500-137500 GCA_009830355.1 Cherax destructor
CTTGTTTTTACTAGGCAAGAATGAGGGTTTTGTATCTGGCTGTGTTTCAAAGATGAGGGGGGGAGGGGGTGCCTTCATGCTGATGAAGGGCTTTTATTTCAAATAATTTGAGTTTTCTTCACTTTCCCTGATTACTTCCTGTTACCCAGCCGCTATGTGACTCCTACGGATTTAGCACTTTCCATTAAAAACATACGGAAGGCATTCAGGTTTAATTCAAACTGGAGGACAGATCCAATTCCTTAGATCAAGATCCCCTCACCAGCGTCAAGGAACCTCCCTAGAGGGGAATTATGTAAGTAGAACCTACAAATATTCCATAATAGTTTTTGATAGATATAGAGACAGTCCAGCCTCCAAACATAACCTCGTCGACAACGAGGTACTGTTAGTCTCCAAGTGAACTTTGGGGAATGAAGATGCCCATCAAAATTAAGAAGAAACATTTTGCCATCTACACGCAGAGATTCGCTCTTATTCTCGGTTAGCAGCTGAGAGAAAATAGATGCAAGACTGTTTTTGCTAAAGGTGATGCCATTTCGTTAAGCATTCAAACAGTCGGTACCTGACCAGCCAGACTGTGGTTCGTACGTTGGACTGCGTGCGACCAGCAGTAACAGCCTGGTTGATCAGGCCCTGATCCACCATGAGGCCTGGTCACAGACCGGGCCGCGGGGGCGTTGACCCCCGGAACTCTCTCCAGGTAAAGTCCAGGTAACTCTCCAGCAATGGAATCTGCTTCCACCTGTGTCTCAGTCGTTGCAGGAGAGAACACGAACCTTTTGATAACGCTTTGCTCTTATGCTGACTTCAGTTCCTTTGATCCGTTCCTCAAGAGGAGCAAAAAATATCCAATAAGCTTCAGAAACTCCGGAAACTCTGCTGGAGATGATCGGATGCAGATACGATGATCGGACTGTGATACGATGATCGGACTGTGATACGATGATCGGACTGTAGATACGATGATCGGACTGTGATACGATGATCGGACTGTGATACGATGTGATGTACTTGCAAATCACATGAACTGAAATGTTCATCAGCATATTGTGACTGCAAGGAAGAAAGATGTACAAACTCACCATTACCTTGAATGAACAACATGGATGAAAAGTGAAATACCATTTAGTGCAGTAATATGACTGTTTATGTAGAGTTTTCTCAAACTAATGAAGTTGTCTGCTGTTTTCCGTTAACATAAACGTATGTACGAAATGTAAGAACCATTCTGGCTACTCTCATAATTCAATAATTTATTATTTCTAATGCACACCACAAGCATAGTGTCAAGCATTTATATTTGCCCACATGTCTATTAACCGATTTTTTTTATTCTTGTTTAAAAAATACACGAAACAATTCACTTTTGATTTCACAAATTCATATTCCGGACGATGTTTCATAAGAATTAGTAATAAAACTCATTGCAAAATAAAAAAATAAAGTTACAAAAACAATTAGAATATACATTAAATGTACATGAAGACCAAGTTAACTCTACTATCATTATGCTCCATCTTCTTTTGGCTCCATTTCAGATTTCTGAAATGTTTCTTAAATATTCATTAACGTAAAACGGTAAAAATTAATTCTTATCCCATTAGTTCTAGGTTGGCTAATTTTCACTGGAGTAAATAGCCTTCAGGTGCCGGACGTAGCAGTGACAGCAGTGCCGGACTCGTCAGACAATTGTACTGTATGGTGGAGCATCCATCAGGTAGCTTAGATTTTTCGATTTTTCCCCCGGAAGCGGCTAGTTTATTGTGCGACTCAGCTATCCTATGGGCGGCAGCGCAAGAGTTTACAAATACATAAAAGGCCTAGGAACTAGGTCCCAAAGAGGTTAACATTAATACATCTTGATAAATGTTTATTACTTATGTTTCATCTGTTGCTAGAAAATTCAGGGTACCTGCTTAAAATGTCCTGCATCATATTTCCATTAATAAGGTACATTGACATATGAAATAGGTTATTATGGTGTCTATGTTCTTTAAAAACTGGACTATCAAGCACATACTATTCAGGAAAGTGATCATGAGGTTGACCAAATACTTTGAATTTCGTTTCATTATCTATAGTATGTGTGCTGAACTGCCAGACGTACTTGCAATCAAGCCATAACCTGGCTATTACAATATCAGTCAGTCTGTTTACTTAGTAGATTACTCTATAAATGTGCTTATCTACATTCGAGTTATTCATCTACTCAGGCTTCTAACTGTATTCCTGTGACATTCAAATTCGTTATGTACTTCTCTCCTAATATTATTCTTAATACTTGACACAGAAACACACATTCTTTGGCTAATTTATCAACCTCATCGTGTAGGAGTAATTGAATGTGTGGTGAAATCCACACGAATTGTATATTACTTCCCTTTTCACTGAGGCTTCCATAACAGTTCTTGATAAAAATTGGTGCTTGCACAGAGTGCTGGGCTACTGTACCATCTGTGTAATAAATCACAATGCCGGGGGGGGGGGGGCAGGTCACACTCGTGTAGGGTAAATCACAATTCCTTGTGTGGAGCAAGTCACACTGAATAGTGTGGTGCAGGTTACACTGCATGGTGTGGTGAGGGTCACACTGAATGGTGTGGTGCAGGTCACACTGCATGGTGTGGTGCAGGTCACACTGCATGATGTGGTGCTGGTCACACGGAATGGTGTGAAGGTCATACTGCATGGTGGGGTGCAGGTCACACTGGTGTACTACATGTCAAACTGCATGGTGTGGTGCAGGTCACACTGTCTGGTGTAGTGCAGGTCACACTGTCTGGTGTGATGCAGGTCACACTGGTGTGGTACATGTGCCTTTCTAAGGATTTCCACAATCCGGGTATCGTACAGCTTGGCCAGCCATGGATCACGTAACTGGTGTACAATATCACTGTCTCAGGCGTCGAGGGTCAGCAAGTTGGTGTGTGGTGATAGTGTCCTCTTACTGTGGAATAACTCGACTAACTGCTAATGAGTTTTTGAAGTCATTGACTTCCTCGGGTAGGTGAATATCTTGCCCACAGGTGGGCGGGCCAGTATTAAATGCAAAGTGGACAGAGGAAGGCAGGCTAACACTGAGTGGACACAGATATTACATTCATTCTTCGGTGGGCAGATATGCACCCAGGGTGTCTTGTACGCACCACCACCAGCGATCATCCATCATAAGTGATATATAAACACACCAAGCTAAATTTGCAAGCCCATCCCAGGACTCTACGATTCAGTTTTTTTATTTAATGGAGTGGTAGCTCTATCTGAGGAACGCCAGCAGTTGTATAACCACTGAGTAAGTCTTCATGTGATGAAGACCCGGGTCGCGAGACACTTCTATGTTTCATTATCAACACAACCAGTTAGAAGCAGGTCACTCTTGTCCCCGGGAGGCTGTAGTGAGCTGATTCACCATAAGCATGAAGAAGTACTAGCAGTATTCAGAAGGCAGGCAGGGTGTGTAGGCTACAGGTTAGGAAACTAGCGCATCCATCACAATTAAGAATCTGAGCACGATAGCATTTGAAATGTGTATCTGCACACTTTGTAACCTGATGCCTTTATGCTTCTGGAAGGTGCGGGTGCATTGTAATCTGCCTTGCCCGTGTGGGTGTGCCCGTTAAGAATATGCCGGAGTTATGTTCTGCCTAAATAAGAGGCGTTTCAAATGTAATTTTTTTACCCTGTACATCCTTCCAAGAGTCATCGTCCCCGCTGGCCGCTATCAGCTCAGGCCTCCAGGTTGACAGCTGGCCGCTATCAGCTCAAGCCTCCAGGTTGACAGCTGGCCGCTATCAGCTCAAGCCTCCAGGTTGACAGCTGGCCGCTATCAGCTCAAGTTCAGTTAATTTTTGCCCTCCCTACACATGAGTGGAGGTGAGTTGATGCTAGCGAGGGGTTTTGGATCCAAAAAAATTGACCTGTCCTCTCCTTCCCTGGATTGACTTTGGTTGCATCTACCAAAATTTAACATTTTATTACTCTAAGTTACGTTAAGTTAACGTAAATTAACGTTTGCATGTATTGTTGACCAATGAGCAAAAATAACGTAGATCTGAGGCTTACTCTTACAGCGCCGGATATATCGCAGTGCCTTAGAGCGTTGATATCCCCACGATTACTGTTGAAGTTGGGCTGATATGTTCTGCCTTCCATGTCCTGTGTGGCACCAAGATGTGAGAGATCTCTTGATGTCCTGACACTCGTGTCCTGTATGTCACTAAGGTGTGGAAAACTTCCATGTCCTGTGTCTCAGAAGTGTGAAGAACCTCTTCCTGTCCTGTCTCCTATGCCCTATGTCGCCAAGGAGTGAGGGACCTCATATCCTGACTTCCACGTCCTGTGTGTCACCAAGGAGTGAGGGACCTCAGTGTCGTGGCTCCCGTGTCCTCTAAGTGTCCAAGACGGTGAGGGAGCATTGCCAGCGGGTGGTGGAGAGAGCCTAATCCCCCTGGTTGCTATGTTTGGAACGGGTGCTTCATAAATCGTCGTCTGAGCAGCATGGTGCCCCTGTTGTGAGGACGGCCGTGGGGCCCTCCTTCCTTTTTAACACCCCTCGAAGGGCCTTCTCATCACTCCCGTTGTGGGCCCCATTTGTCATGCCCGTTGTGGGCTCCTTCCCGTCTCACGCCCATCGTGACTTTCCTGAAACTCGATCCCTGCAACCACTTACATGTGAGTTTTAGGACGCATCTGTCAGGGTTTTAAGGAAGGTAAATCCTGTCTCACAAACCTACTCAGGTTTCATAAAAGTATAATAGAAATGGGCAGAGTAGTACATAAGTTGAAAGAAAAGGCGCAGGGATAACAGAAAGCATAGTAAGAGAAATTCTTGAGCGGAAGGAAACACCAGTAACCTATGAAAGGAACTCGTAATTAATTAAGATTCGTATCGAGCGATGTTCCACCAGACTACGCGATGAAATGGGCATTCTTCCTGATCAAATTTGCGGACTATGCAGCTAATGAAGATAATAAATACTGGAATAGTCAGGCGGCTGATTTCCAGAATAAATACCAGAGAAAACAGATTACACGAGTGTTTAGAGTCTAGATACTCGTGTGATTTATGTTTTCTCTGGTTTGTCTAGACTCTAGACAAACTGCATGAATGGTCAGGTAGCTGATGGACTTCAGTAAGACGACGAAGCCCCACGACACTATGATGACGCAGTCCCACGACACTGCGATGACGCGGCCCCACGATAATGTGCTGACACAGCATTACGACACTATGATGATGCAGCCCCACGACACTATGATGACGCTGCCCCGCGACACTGATGACGCGGCCCCACGACACTATGACGCAGCCCCACGACACAATGACGACACAGCCCCACGACACTTTGATGACGCAGCCCCATGACACTATAATGACGCAGCCCCACGACACTAATAACGCAGCCTCACAACACAAAGATGACGCAGCCCCACGACACTAATAACACAGCCTCACAACACAAAGATGACGCAGCCCCACGACACTACGATGACGACACAAATGAAATACAATAATCTTAGAGCAATGGTTTATAATAATTGTATTTTCATCGTAGTTTACAAGTTTAAAGATGAATAAGTTGTATTTAACCCGAGTCAGGAGGAAGATATTGCAGTGGCTCCGCGTAACTTGCTCAGTAATCGTCCGTCACAAGTGGAAATAAATCTAGCGTTTAATGGAACAAATCAGTCGAAATGTGCCTTGAGGATGGGAGGTTGTATGAGAGTTGGTGATCGTGTGAGTTGTGTGTTCACCAACACTGTAACGTAATGTTGTTCTTTGCATTAACCCGGGGGGGGGGGGTTAAAAAACCCCGATGGGGGGTTAGAAAAAGCGTGTTAGTACTCCAGTTAAGTACAAAGGTATATATAAGCTCCAACCACCTGCCATGTCGATCCGAGGAAGAGGAGGGTAGAGAGGGAGGGGAGGAGGAGGGGGAGGAGGAGGAGGAGGAGGAGATGGAGGGGGTGAGGGAGAGGGGTGAGGAGGGGGTTAGGGGGAAGGACACATGAATGTCTCTGCATAGTTATTTTTTTCCGGTACAGCTGTTTACAAGTGTTCTCTGACTAACACGTCAGTAACCTGGCGGACCCGCACGAGTTTCCTGCGCGCCTCCTGCAGGAAGAACCGCAGTGACACTATTACTAATAATTCGCTAAAGCCAGCAGCTGGGGAGGGGTCAGGGCCGGGAATTCACTGGTGTGGGCGCCTCGCTGGCCGTTGTACCTCAAGTAGATGATGGGACAGAGCCGTACACCGTGGTATATAAATACTCAGACCAGGACACTGGATCCTTCCATTAGAACTCTGGCTGCCAACCTGGCTGGATCATCACAACAACTACGAAGGTAAGGAATGTCACTTCGAGTTAAATTGCTTTTGAATGATGGATATTTCTCGCAACGAAATCAGGGCAGTGAATTATTGATAGAGATAAGATAAGATTTTGTTCGGATTTTTAACTCAAGAGGGTTAGTCACCCAGGGTAACCCAAGAAAGGCTGTTTCTCTTATTTCCATTGGGGTTCTTAAATCTTGTCCCCCAGGATGCGACCCACACCAGTCGACTAACACCTAGGTTGGTACTTACTTGCTTATTAGGTGAACATGGACAATAGGTGTAAGGACACCTTTATGATGAATTTGAGGTAATCAGTCCCTCAGTCGGTCTATCAATCTTGATAGACCGAACACATCGACTCCAGAATGAGAAACTGATTACCTCAAACTCTTTCTCATCTTCCACTTTTCTCTGCATTGGACTGAAGACGCCACTGGGTGGCGAAACGTCTCCCAAGTATCGTGATATGACTTAATTCTTTACTCTAAACAGCTGAAGAAAAACAACGTTAATCACACAGGTTTGTTGATTATTATTATTATTATTATTCTTATTATTATTATTATTATTATTATTATGGGGGAGAGCTAAACCCGTAGGGATTATACAGCGCCTGTGGGGGGGGGGAGGCATTCAGGCTCAAGGGAACTGGAGCGCAGATCCATTTCCATAGCTCAAGAGCCCCCTCACCAGCATCAAGGAACCTCCCTTGAGGGGACAGGTTTGTTGAGAGGCAGAGACAAGCCTGTGTGAGATGAGAGGCAGAGACAAGCCTGTGTGAGATGAGAGTAAGTGCAAGCAAGATATTTTATTTTTAATATGACGCGCTATTGATGTGTGATCATGGTAATGATCATGCAAATATTTATAAAGAGATCCGTAAAAAAGCGCTTAATAGCGGAGCTTGAGTTGTACAGATGGACGGTAGGGTACTTGCATTTTGATAGTATGTTGGGGATGTTTTAGCTGGGTATGTGGTCATTGGATGATACTGTCTGTGTTTCTGGGAAAAGACAGCCAGGGAGTGAGTAAGAGTCAATGTGTTTTCTTCTTCTGGCACACCAGCTGTTGGAACACGGTTAACGTGGCACTAAAACACAGATTAGTGTGTGGAGGTGGTGACGGTGTACTAATGTGTCGAAACGCTTTTCTTAGGTTTGTCAGGCGCCCATATGCTGCAGCAATTATTTAGTTGATGTACTCCTCAGGAGATGTGCTCGGTATTATACTCAAACCAAGGTCCTTTTCTTTGAGTGAGGTTTGCAGTATTTGGCAACTAGTCTATACTCTGTCTGCGGTCTTCTTTGACCTTCCCCAATATTCATGAATTTGCACTTGGTGGGGTTAAACTCCAGGAGCCAGTTGCTGGGCCAAGCTTGCAGCTTGTCCAGATCCCTTTGTAGTCGTATCCGATCTTCATCCGGATTAATTCTTCGCATTAGCTCCACATCGTCTGCAAACAGGGACACTTCTGAATCTATCTCTTTCTTCATGTCATTCACATATACCAGAAACAGCGCCGGTTTTGAGACTGACCCCTGTGGAACCCCACTCGTCACAGGTCCCTACTCTGATACCTTGTCACGTACCATAATTGTTTCTTTTCTGTCAGTCATTCCCTGATCCATTGCAGTGCCTTTCCTGTTATTTCTGTCTACTCCTCTATCTTTTACACTAATCTCTTGTGTGGAACTGTGTCGAAAGCCTTTTTACAGTCCAAGAAAAGTCAATCTACTTCCCCCTCTCTTGTCTTACTTCTGTCACCTTGTCGTAAAACTCCAGTAGTTTTGTGACACAGCATTTCCCTTCCCTGAAACCGTGTTGGTTATCGTTGATAAGCTCATTCCTTTCTAGGTGCTCCACCACTCTTCTCCTGATAATCTTCTCCATGACTTTGCATACTATACATATCAGTGACACTGGTCTGTAGTTTAATTCTGCCTGACTGTGTCCTTTCTTAAAAATAGGGACTACATTTGCTTTCTTCCACACCTCAGGTAGTCGCCCTGTTTCGATAGACGTGTTGAAAATTGTGGTTAGTGGCACACACAGCGTCTCTGCTCCCTCTCTCAGGACCCACGGAGAGATGTTGTCCGGTCCCACCGCCTTTGAGATATGTGTGTGTGTGTGTGTGTGTGTGTGTGTGTGTGTGTGTGTGTGTGTGTGTGTGTGTGTGTGTGTGTGTTTGTGTGTGTGTGTTTGTGCGTACGCGTGCGCACTCAGGTAAGTGAATTTGCTGGGAATGAGCTACTTAGTCAGGGACTCGTCTCTTAACAATGCAGTGATGTGATTACTTGCTGATCTCATAGGTCTTGTTATACTGGCACTGAAACCATTGCCCTCATAAGCACAGAATGAACGGTGGTCACAGAAGGAACAAGGGCCACATTTTAAACTAGGGGTCGCTATGAACAAGGGTCACAGTACGAAGGTGGGTCACAATATACGGAGAGGGGGAGGTCACAGTAACTGGTGGGGAAGGTTGAGAGAGAGAGAGAGCGTGACCTGTACAAAAGGACACGAGATTACTCTGAAGGAATTCTTACCCTCTGAAGCTACTGCCACTGCTCCTGTTGCTGCTACTGCCACTGCTCCTGTTGCTGCTACTGCCACTGCTCCTGTTGCTGCTACTGCCACTGCTCCTGTTGCTGCTGCTGCCACTGCTCCTGTTGCTGCTACTGCCACTGCTTCTGTTGCTGCTACTGCCACTGCTCCTGTTGCTGCTACTGCCACTGCTTCTGTTGTTGCTACTGCCACTGCTCCTGTTACTGCTACTGCCACTGCTCCTGTTTCTACTACTGCCACTGCTCCTGTTGCTGCTACTGCCACTGCTCCTGCAACTACTCCACCAGCTACTACTGGTGCAACTGCTACTTTTACTACTACTCATGCTTCTGCTATTGTTCCTGTCACTGCTTCTGCTGCTGCTACTGCTACTGTTGCTGTTCTGCTACTGTTGCTGTTTTTCTGCTATTGTTGCAATGTTGCAACTCCTGTTCTAGATACTGTTACTGCTCCTGCTACTGCTCGCCGCCTTTATCAGTTTACCTGGAGTTTACCTGGAGAGAATTCCAGGGGTCAACGCCCCTGCGGCCCGGTCTGTGACCAGGCCTCAGGTTGGACCAGAACCTGATCAATCAGGCTGTTACTGCTGGCCGCACGCAGTCCAACATACGAACCACAGCCTGGCTGGTCAGGTGCCTGTCCAGTGCCTGCTTGAAGACATCCAGTGGTTTGTTGGTAATCCCCCTGATGTATGCTGGGAGGCAGTTGAACAATCTTGGGCCCCTGACACTTATTGTGTTGTCCCTCAACGTGCTAGTGGCACCCCTGCTCTTCATTGGGGATATGTTACATCGCCTGCCGAGTCTTTTGCTTTCGTAGGGAGTGATTTTCGTGTGCAAGTTTGGTACTAATCCCTCGAGAATTTTACATGTGTATGTAATAATGTATCTCTCCCGCCTGCGTTCTAGAGAGTACAGGTTTAGGAACTTCAAGCGTTCCCAGTAATTGAGGTGGTTTATCGCAGTTATGCGTGCCGTGAAGGTTCTCTGCACATTTTCAAGGTCAGCAATTTCACCCGCCTTGAAAGGTGCAGTTAGTGTGCAGCAATATTCCAGCCTAGATAGAACAAGCGATCTGTAAAGTGTCAACATGGGCTTGGCATCCCTGGTTTTGAAGGTTCTCATTATCCATCCTGTCATTTTTCTAGCAGATGCAATTGCTACGGTGTTATGGTCCTTGAAGATGAGATCCTCTAACATGATCACTCCCAGGTCTTTAACATTAGTTTTTCGCTCTATTGTGTGGTTGGAATTAGTTTTGTACTCCGATGAGATTTTAATTTCTTCACGTTTTCCGTATCTGAGTAATTGAAATTTCTCATCATTGAACTTCATATTGTTTTCTGCAGCCCATTTAAAGATTTGGTTTATGTCTGCTTGGAGTCTTGCAGTGTCTTCAACGGTGGACACTGTCATACAGATTCGGGTGTCATCTGCAAAGGAAGACACAGCACTGTGGCTTATATCCCTGTCTATGTCCGATATGAATATGAGGAACAGGATGGGAGAAAGTACTGTGCCTTGTGGAACAGAGCTTTTCACAGTAGCTGCCTCAGACTTTACTCTGTTGACTACTACTCTTTGTGTTCTACTTGTTAGGAAATTATAGATCCATCTACCAACTTTTCCTGTTATTCCTTTATCACGCATTTTGTGTGCTATTACACCATGGTCACACTTGTCAAAGGCTTTTGCAAAGTCTGTGTTTATAACATCTGCATTCTGTTTGTCTTCTAGAGCATCCAGGACCTTGTCGTAGTGGTCCAGTAGTTGGGACAGACAGGAGCGGCCTGCTCTAAACCTATGCTGCCCTAGGTTGTGCAATTGATGGGTATCAAGATGAGTGGCGATCTTGCTTCTTAGAACCCTTTCAAAGATTTTTATGATATGGGACGTTAGCGCTATTGGTCTGTAGTTCTTTGCTATTGCTTTACTGCCCCCTTTGTGGAGTGGGGCTATGTCTGTTGTTTTTAGTAACTGCGGGACGACCCCAGTGTCCATGCTCCTAGGTGTTGTACTCACCTAATTTTAGTTGCACGAATCGAGTCTCAGCTCCTGGTCCCGCCTCTCTGCTGGCCACTACTGATTTCACTTTCTCCTGGCTGCGTGAGCTTTATCATACCTTTTCATAAAGCTATGTATGGATTCTGCCTCTAGGTCGTTCCATTTCCTGACCATTCTATGGCTGAAGAAGTATTTCCTAACATCCCCATGACTCATGTGTGCTTTTAACGTACAGCTGTGACCTCGTGTACCTGAGACCTGCCTTTCATTCTCTCCCTGTTCATCCTCTCAATTCCTCTCAGTATTTTGTACGTTGTAATCATGTCACCTCTGGTCCTTCTGTACTCTAGTGTCGTCAGATTTAGCTTCTCTAGCCTCTCCTCATCCTTCATACCCCTCAGCTCTGGGACTAATTTCCTTGCAAATCTTAGCACTTTTTCCCTAGCACTCTAAACCTGCTTTACCCTCTCTCCCCAACCCTTCCTAGGATGACCACTATCCCTCATTCCCTCCACTCCAGATTAATACGTCCTCATATTCATTGTATTTCTCTCCATCCTCTCTAAATGTCCAAACCATCTCAACACCCCCCCCCCTCTTCAGCCTTCTGAATAACACTTTTGATAACTCCGCACCTCATTCTAATCTCCAAACTCCGAATTTTCTGAGTAACATTCACACCACAAATTTTCCTCAAACACGGCATCTCCCCTCGCTGAAATATTCAAAACCAATGTTTCGCACCCTTACAATAGTGTAGGTACCATTATACAATTAAACATTAAGATCAACTCTACACCTATTGCTAGACATAACGAGGGCAAGTTCCTGGGCCTTCACCTTGACAGCAGCCTGAAATTCAGCACCCATATCCAACACATAACAAAGAAAGTGTCCAAAACTGTGGGGATCCTCTCTAAGATACGATATTATGTACCACAATCAGCCCTACTCACACTATACTACTCACTCATCTATCCCTACCTCACATATGCCATTTGTGCATGGGGATCAACAGCAATTACCCACCTAAAGCCAATAATAACCCAACAAAAAGCCGCAGTAAGAATTATCACACAATCCAACGCTAGGCAGCACACCCCCCCACTCTTCAAAGACCTAAACCTACTCACTGTCCAGAACATCCATACTTACTACTCTGCTATCTACATTTATAGAACCATTAATTCCAACTTTAACCCTGAGCTAAAACACTTTCTTGACAGTTGTGACAGGACCCATAGACATAATACCAGACATAAACATCTCTTTGACATTCCCCGTGTCCGACTAAATCTATACAAAAATTCAATGCGCATAAAAGGGCCTAAAATCTGGAACTCCCTACCTGAAAACTCTAGAACTGCAGACACAACCTCCATTTTCAAAATCACCGTTAAAAAACATCTTATCTCACTTACGCACCCAACCGGTAGTTAACCATACGAAAACTACTTTATCTTGCACATATCCACAGCAAAATACACTTATTGATATCTGTGATTCTCCTTAATTTGCACATTACTAACCACAGCAAAATACACTTATTGATATCTGTGATTCCCCTTAATTTGCACAGTTCTAACCAAAATTCTAATACAACTATTGCTCCATAATACTTAAGCTAGTCATAAGTTTGCCTAAGATACTCCAATATAGAAACTATATTATGCCAATATATCACCTTTATCATTAATATATAAACTAATTGCTAACTTTTTATACTAATTGTTAAATTCTCAATGTTTAAATTCCAGTACCTAAATTTTGTAAACCTAACCTAACCTTACAATCTGTATATCCATTGTATAGCTATTGAGTAAGACCTATCATAAGACTGCCTGAAAAGCCTAGGCATACCTAGGCATATTATTGGCCATCTTGTAATATCAACTTTAATGTATAACTATAAGTACCCCCTACCTTGTATTACATGAAATAAAGAATTTGAATTTGAATTTGAATTTGAATTTGAATTTTGCCTCCATGGATAAAGTTCTTTGTCTCCACATATGCCTCAGTGCACCAAGCAAATTTTTCCTTCGTCACTTCTATGGTTCCACTACACTGTCTCCCTCCAATTTGACAGCCTATCTCTCAATTAATTTTTTTTGTTACTCTAATCACCCTGTTCTTTCACTTTTAGTTTCCTTCATTTACATACCCTCCCAAATTCGGTCACCAACCTTTGCAACTTCTCTTCAGAATCTCCCAAAAGTACCGAGTCATCGTAAAAAAAAAAGCAGTGTGACAACTCCCACTTCGCTCACCTCTCCCCAAATGATTTCTCGTTCCGTTGTAGACAAAACATTTTTTATATATTACGTTCGATGTACGAATGTTAATATATACGGTTGAATTCTATATGGTTGCATTACAGTCATCTTCAAAATGTATTGATTTTTATGGATATTAATTAAAATACATGAAATTTGGAATCAACAGATTCAGAACATGTGTTTGCACAGATCATTTTATGGAAACAAATTTTTATCTTCGTAATGTTTTTGAAATGCAAAGTCACTAATAATGTGCAACAGTGAGGAATAACGAAAATTATCACATTCAGTGCACAAAATGTTATAGACTGAAAGCTTGCCTTGCACCTTAGAATTTTTCTAAGCTGTATTTTTCTAAGCTGTATGTATTTACGTGAAAGCCTTGACTTGTGTAGCTAATTCAGTGCAAGGAATAGTGGAGGCTTGATCTACTGTCCACTCATACCTGGAGTATACCTAGAGAGGGTTTCGGGGGTCAAATCCCCTCAGCCCGGTCTGTGACCAGGACTCGCGAGACAGACACGACCGTCTTGTAACCAAGAGTTTTCCCTCATTAAGTTGAAGCTTACTTATGCGTAAATCCGACATGTAACATGCTGCTGTAAATGTATGCTGGAATACGACTCATAACTGTCATTAAAACTGATAATTATTCATTGCAGATGTTGCTGAAGCTTCTAGTTCTTCTTCCCTGCACAACAGTTTCTCTCGCTCAGAATCGTAAGTAATTGGTCAACTTCCTGGATAGTCAGTAAGTGAAAGATTGAACTAAATATAATTTATATCTATCTCTAAATGTCAAGATTAACAGCTAAACCGTTCTCGGAGAGATATTGAAAATAGGTACACCGACTAACCCTTAGCTAAAGAAACCTCCATAGGTCACAAGTTTCCTGTACCAGCAAGCCTGACTAGATTCTACGTGTAGTCTGTAGTAAATATTACATATTTACTACAATGTTGTGATTCTAGGTGATGTTTTCACGTCAACAACCCGCCCAGGAACACTATAGAAGCCCCCTGGGGCGGGGACGATGGCATACCTGAGGCCTAGCTTCTCTTTACGAGCCCTGTGAGGGCGGGGAATGGGGCTAGGCCTGGGGACAGTTGGTCTTGGAAATTGAGGAGGTACAAGTACCTCCTCAAGACAGGGAGCCAAGGCCGGGTCTTTATTTTAAGTCTCAATCCACCTTGTAAAATACTCGATGACATTATTGATTGTTATCACAGCTGTGCATTGTCACTTACCAGACATTGAATCTCATTACAGTAAATATTTCTCCAGATTCGTCTCGATTCTGGTGTGGTTTAAATCACTTAGAGACATCTGTTTCTGGTAATTTTTTTAATAAAAAATAATGGATCTAATTCCATGTTATGTAGGATTAAGTAAGTAAGCACAGGTGTACATAAGTACTATTATTTATGCATAGGTACACATAAGTACAATTATCATATATAGTGTAAATTGCCTAGGGTAACGCAAAATTCATACGAAATGACTTAATTTCTAGTGTACTGTTTTTGTAGAAATTACAGGAGGCCTCTTTCACTGTGTATTGAAAAACCGGCCACTTTTGTCATATGTTCATTGCCTCGGCAACTAACATCACTTTCCCAATGGAAATAAGTCACTTTGTCTGACTTTTTTGGGGTTATCCTGAGTAATTAACACATATGATATGTATGATAATCTATGTAACTGTATTTATGTGTACCCGTACCTGAATGAACTTACTTATTCTCTCTGCAATACTTTCATCAATAATTAATACGACAATTTTCCGTGTTTATCGTGAGACAACATTTCCAAGTTTTTTTTTTTTTTTTGCTATTAATGCTTCTTTGTCGGAGCTGTCTTTGTAACATCAGTTTCAGAGAACAATAACATTTCGTATGTCATATTTGTGTATCTTGCAGCTCGTTTACCACCAGCACCGCCGCCCTCCACCTCCGTCGACGCTGTAACCTACCCAATACATTGTGCTCCTGGAGACTTAATGCCTGGACCCACTTGCAGCTCCTTTTACAAGTAAGTATAGCAACTCTATACTTACTTTTTAGGTTATCCTGGGTTCTCTACACATATGCTGCTATGTATGATAATCTATGTAAATGTATTTGTGTATACCTGAATAAACTTACTTACTAACCTTACCAACACTTAAGTCTGTGAAAATTTATAGTTAACCATAAAATCTGTTTTCTATCTCTTATATCAAGAATAACTTTCATTATTTGGTCTCATTTAAGGTCTAACTCTTTCATTCCTTACTGTGTGTTGCGTGTGTCTGTTTTTCAACAAGCAAAATTTTCTTCATGAATATTTTGTGATTGTCTTGTCTACACTCATCTGACTTTTTGGGTTATCCTAGGTAATTTACACATATGTTACTATGTGTGATAATTGTACACACAACCGCACATATAAGAGGCTGAGCCTGTTTCACCGCGATGGATCGAACGCAGACTCGCGTGTAAGCCAGCTAGCGACCAGGCCCGGCCTATATTTATTGGTACGGTCCACTAAATAATTATCACAAATAACAAAGGCACAATACCGTGATGAACAAACAACAACCGCACTAAGTGACGTTGCCGACTTGGACCATTTACGTCAACTGACTTATACAAAGTCACACTGTGACTTTGTAAATGGTCCAAGTCGGGCCGAAAGCGTCGTAAGCTCCTCTCTTTATATGTGCGGGTTGTGTTGTATTTCAACAAGTAACATATTGTAATTACCTAGATAACCAAAGTCAGATATTGACAAGACAATCACAAAATATTCATGAAGAAAATTTTGCTTGTTGAAAAACAAAGTCACACTGTGACTTTGTAAATGGTCCAAGTCGGGCCGAAACGTCGTCGTAAGCTCCTCTCTTTTATATGTGCGGGTTGTGTGTGTATTGTTCCAGTCACGGTATTGTGCCTTTTTGTTATTTGTGATAATTGTATTTATGTGGACCTGTACCTAAATAAATATAAAGTGCCCCGTGGCCTGGTCGCTAAAGCTCTGGCTTCACACGGCGAGGGTCTGCGTTCGATTCCCATCGCGGGGTAGAAACATTGGGCGTGTTTCTTTACACCGGTTGTCTATGTTTACCCATCAATAAAATGGGTACCTAGGCGTTAGTCGACTGTTGTGGGTCGTATCCTGGGACAAGGACCTAATTTGCCCGAAATGCTCTGCATAACAAGGGGCTTTCTATATAGTAGTGTCATTGATGTCAGCTAGGCCTGTATACCATGTACATGTACTTATAGTAAATAAATATATTATTATTATTACTTACTAATTAGTGATTCCTTGTTAGCAAGAACCAAGTCAAGCTCAAGTTGGTCCTCTTACAAACTGATTAAGAAAAAATCATGGATCGTATCTAAAAACTCTCTGGACTCCAAGATTTCCTGTCAAATTGCTCCAGTCAATTTGGCTGAATCTAAAATCTCCCATTAAAACAATTTCGTCCCGAAACTATTGTTTTAATGGTATCGTTCCTTGTCTACGTTTGGGAATCTGTTGATCACACTCAGGTTTGTCAGGTCGCTGGAGAAACTGTAGCCAAACAGATTCAGTGACCGTCGCTTCCACTTCATAACTTGTTTAATGAAGCAGTTTAAATTAGCTTTGACTACATCGCCACTCCACCACCCTTCCTGTTGACTCTGTCGGTGTGGAATAATTTATAACCTTGTATGTGGCATTCGGAAGGCTTTTCTCTATCTTTTAGGTTGAACTAGGTGTCTGTTATAGCAGTAATATCTATTTACTGCACATGAATGCAATTAATCTTAGTTCATCTATCTTATTTCTAGCGCTTCTACTATTAGTATAGTTGACCTTAATTGAGTTAGCCACTCGCTGTCTTCTGTCTCTTTATTAATAACTATATGATGAACAATCGTGTATTTTGAACATTTCCCTGAGGTATCTTGACAATTTTTCCTGCTTTCATCTCTAGTGCTTCAACCCATTTTTTTTCCTACACACAACCATACCTCTATCTTCTGTCAGTTTAAAGTTCTAGTCAACTCAGCAAAGCCCACCATCTTTCCTCGACAGAGTTGGCTAATACTACCACTCCTGCCCCAGAGAGATGTACCCCACTCCCCTACTAGGCAAGATACTACATATGATCGGGACTCCTACCTTAGCCCTAATTATATCTATAGCTGTCCTATATTTAACAAGCAGCTCCCTTCACAGTATCATGTACTGAGGCAGATAATGAGCTTGTTCCCATTACCTGACATGATATTATCCTAGCTGTTAACCATGTCACGAACACCAGCTCCAGGGACACACCCTCTGTCTCCCCTTCCTATCCCTATTACTGAAGGCACGATCCATACATTTAACCTTCTGTTAGCCAACTACAAAGACATTCTTACCTTTATTAGCATAGGAATTGACAGAACGTTTATCCTCACTGACCAATGAAGTACAATCATTCCGATGAACAGAGAGAGAGAGAGAGTTTGATCTTTATTATGCACCCCATACCCATCCTGTGGGCGGTAGTCAAAAGATTACAGAGGTACATAATGGGTCCAGGGACTGGACCTCAAAGTTTGATGGCTGAGCAAGTTACAAAGGTAATGAACTCAGATGGTCACAATCATGACAAGTTACAAAGGTATTTGCAGATTACAGAGGTATATATAGGGTCCAGAGACTGGGCCCCAAAGTTTTGATAGCTGAACAAGGTACAATGGTAATTAATTCACTAGTTACAAGGTAATGAATCATGTAAGTAAATTTACTTACGTCTGTACATGGTTGCACTCATGAACAAATTATAAAGCAATGAGCAATCTATTAGTCTACACCCAGCCACAACTGTAATGAGTTATTGGTGCAAATTTTAATTGTTGGTACACACACACACATATACATATACACATACACACGCATACATGTATATACATACACACATACACATACACACATGTACATACACACACACACACACACACCCCAACACACGTGTCAATGCTTTATTTACGGGGAGCAAAGTCAGGGTATTTTTCCAGAATGGTCTGTAATATACCACTGTGGATAAAATACTTTGACATATCTTGAACATTTCTGAGTGAGTAGTCTCTGAATTCATTAATTTTATCGCACTCCAGTACATAATGACGCAGGGTGTGACAATAATCCAACTGGCAAAGTTTACATCTTGTTTGGTCTACATCTGGTGGTGGTGATTTAACCTGCCAAAGATACTTGTAACCCAGCCGGAGGCGGGTAAAGCCATTTCCTACACTCAAATCTGCCCCTTTACTGGAAATCATTTTCAACACTTGATACTGCTGTCAACCTACTCCTCACTGCTGACAGCCTGTTTCCCTCCACTAACCCCAACCACCTCGCATTCGTTGTTATACTTATCCAAGTGTTATATTTTCCCTCCTTGAGAAGTAGAGTCTCCTCTTTCAACACCTTGAGCACTACCTGGAGTCTACCTGGAGAGAATTCCAGGGGTCAACGCCCCCGCGGCCCGGTCCGTGACCAGGCCTCTTGTTGGACCAGAGCCTGATCAACCAGGCTGTTACTGCTGGCCGCACGCAGTCCAACGTACGAACCACAGCCCGGCTGATCAGGTACCGACTTGAGGTGCCTGTCCAGTGCCTGCTTGAAGACAGCCAGGGGCTTGTTGGTAATCCCCCTGATGTATGCTGGGAGGCAGTTGAACAATCTTGGGCCCCTCACACTTATTGTGTTGTCCCTCAACGTGCTAGTGGCACCCTGCTCTTCATTGGGGGAATGTTACATCGCCTGCCGAGTCTTTTGCTTTCGTAGGGAGTGATTTTTGTGTGCAAGTTTGGTACTAAGCCCTCGAGAATTTTCCATGTGTATATAATAATGTATCTCTCCCGCCTGCGTTCTAGAGAGTACAGGTTTAGGAACTTCAAGCGTTCCCAGTAGTTGAGGTGGTTTATCGCACTTATGCGTGCCGTGAAGGTTCTCTGCACATTTTCAAGGTCAGCAATTTCACCCGCCTTGAAGGTGCAGTTAGTGTGCAGCAATATTCCAGCCTAGATAGAACAAGCGATCTGTAAAGTGTCAACATGGGCTTGGCATCCCTGGTTTTGAAGGTTCTCATTATCCATCCTGTCATTTTCGAGCAGATGCAATTGCTACATTGTTATGGTCCTTGAAGGTGAGATCCTCTGACATGAACACTCCCAGGTCTTTGACATTAGTTTTCGCTCTATTGTGTGGTTGGAATTAGTTTTGTACTCCGATGAGATTTTAATTTCTTCACGTTTTCCGTATCTGAGTAATTGAAATTTCTCATCATTGAACTTCATATTGTTTTCTGCAGCCCATTTAAAGATTTGGTTTATGTCTGCTTGGAGTCTTGCAGTGTCTTCAACGGTGGACACTGTCATACAGATTCGGTGTCATCTGCAAAGGAAGACACAGCACTGTGGCTTATATCCCTGTCAATGTCTGATATGAGGATGAGGAATAGGATGGGAGCAAGTACTGTGCCTTGTGGAACAGAGCTTTTCACAGTAGCTGCCTCAGACTTTACTCTGTTGACTACTACTCTTTGTGTTCTATGTGTTAGGAAATTATAAATCCATCTACCAACTTTTCCTGTTATTCCTTTATCACGCATTTTGTGTGCTATTACACCATGGTCACACTTGTCAAAGGCTTTTGCAAAATCTGTGTATATAACATCTGCATTCTGTTTATCTTCTAGAGCATCCAGGACCTTGCAAGCCATGGCGCTCTATAACACTCCACACTAATTTCCCAGGACAGCTGCCGGCCAGATCCATATGTTACCTGGGCAGCCTAAACTGTTTTCACTTGTATATCTGCCATTCTACCTCTTTCAGGAGAATGTAGGTTCATGGTTCTTAATCTATCTGATACGTGCGGGTCAGTCAGGGCTACCAACTCCTTCCTCCATACACTAATGGCAATCTGTAAATAAATCAGGGAACGGATGGGGCTTGAACCCTTGGCAGGTGAATCCTAACACTCACAGGCCAGTGCGTTAACACACTGGCCTGTGAATTTTAGGACTCTCCTGCCCTGGGTTCAAGTCCTCACCCGTTTTGTGATTTGTTTTCAATCGTGTGAATAAACAGTTTAGAAAACCGATAAGTTGATTACTGAGACACTTGTGCAAAATATGGGTATCTTAATTCCGGAAACGTTTCGTTAGCCAGTGGCCTCTTCGGTCCAATGCAGAGAAAAGTGGAAGAGGAGTTTGAGGTAATCAGTCCAAGCTGAGGGACTGATTATCTAAAACTTCTGCTCATCTTTCACCTTTCTCTGCATTGGACTGAAGAATCCACTGGCTGACGAAATGTTTTCAAAATAAATTTACCCAAACCTTGCAATGAACTCAGCTCGTTTTCTGTACAGGTGTGTTGGGAGCCTAGCGCAGGCAACGAGACGAGTGACGTTCGAATGTGCTCCAGGAACAGTGTTTAGCAGTGAGCTCTCAGCCTGTATACACGCAACGGATTCTAAGTGTGAGACAGAGGGACCCACAACCAGACCAATACCACCACCACAGCCACCACAATCCTGTCCGCCCTACCAGGTACTGCCCCACCATATTCTTGCCCACCCTACCTGGTACTGCCTTAGTGCTCTACGGCTCACCCTACCAGCTATTACTTGAGCATGGACATGGGTAAATACCACCTCATTATTAGTAATAATTCTTTATTTGGAAGAGAGCAGTCAAGGGTGAGAAAGCTTCAGAATTTTGGCCGGAAAGTATTCTTGTTAATTTATCAAAATTGGATAAATCAGCAGTGTGCTGTTTCCCGATTCTATATGATAAGACGGGACCAATTATATTCCATCACGAAGGATGGAGATCATTAAAAAAGTGTTGATATCTGTCTCCCAAAACTGGGAGACTTCAGTAGCGCAATGAGGAAGTATTCCAGTAAGGGTTCATCAGCTACGGTAGCTTCAAAGGCTTCGTTTCAGCATAGCTGGAGCTACTAAAACCTGTCCCATGCTGTCCCTGTTCACCTAGCAGTAAACAGGTACCTGGGTGTTAGCCGACTGGTGTGGGTCGCATCCTGGGAACAAAATTAACCTAACTTGCTGATGTCAGCTAGGCCTCCATAAGTTGTATCATGAACTTGTAGAAATAATTATTATTATTATCATTATTATTATGCATAGGAGGCAAAATAAATTATACAAAGGAAACAGATGAGAGAGGAAGGGAGGGAGGAAAAAAGTAATTCGGCTGTCGTAATATATCTTTCTACCTTCGTTGCAGCTGGACCCCAGCAGTGTGTATGACTGTCTGGAACCAGGATACTTCCAGTCCCACCGAGACTGTGTCAGCTTCTACAGATGTATCGTCACCATGAACTGTATCATCAAGGGTAAGGCCTTCACCCTCTTGATGAACACTTAGTGTTCATTATTATTATAAATTTTGTTAGGTATTTATTATGGGGTACCTTTAAGTGGTGCATTTACATGCCAGTTGTTCCTAAAATCTTGCCCAAGATGTCGTGCACCAGAGTTGAAAAGTTGAAACAAACTGCTCGAAACCTTATGTATGATAGTGTATGATAGTGACGTAGTGAGAAGTAACTATATTTTCGTGTAATAGTCCATAACACGGATAGATTCAGTATTTCAACCAATGAAATCTACCAGCTTGAACTCGGAGAATTCTGCAAGTCACTGAAGATATCGCAAACATTCCACTATAGGTTCCACGATTATCGTAACTTGAGAATTTTACTTAAAGCAGAGAGGAAATGGCTTTAATATGTGAATTACCACTCCTTTCCCCTCGACCGAGGGGGAAGGAGTGTCTTTAGAAACTGCTATTCGCCAGATATTCTGCTATATCATTGTTATACTGTTTTAATGTTTAGTGATTTTTTTTGTTTACTTATTTGAGAATGGTCCAAAAATTGACCAATAGTATAAGCTTAACTTTGTGCTCTCCTTATTGGAATAAATTTTCATTTTACTTTCCATGAAGCTAGGATGCAACGAGCACTGCAGTGACTCCTATGCTGTGTGCGCTGAAATTCCTCGGCTGTTTTTGTTCTAATACTTTGTTGCTCTTCGTGCAGGGTTCCTTTACCGTTGTCCGTCTGGGTACCTCTTCGATGACGTCTCCAAACGCTGCCAGAGGCAAGAACTTCTGGAGATATGCCAAAAGGCGGCTGACACCGGGATCCAGACTTACGATATCCTGCCAGTTGGTGCCATCGAACCCGAGAACCTCGACCGGTTCTTCGACGTAGAAATTTACTGGGACTTCATTCCCTTTTTGCCCAACGAGACACAGAAGATTGTGCCCATCGTGCCCTCTACCTTCTCACGGGGAGGTGGGGAACGTGTTTATCTAGTCCAGAACTAGCAACATACGTGTACTGAACACACTGTGGTCTAGGAGGCAGTGCTAGGCTCCTGTTTCAGCCTCTTAAATATCCTTGATGGGCTTCAATCACTCCTAGCCTCGTGGGTCCTGTCATTCGTGTTCTCAAGACTGAAGGGAATATGGCTCCTTCACTTTTTACACGACCCCTTAATTAAGACACCAGATCAGAAGAAACAGGTGATCTTAATAGGCAATGTAACTACAGTGAAAATTAATATTATTTCAAGCGCATTCTTGATCTCTCATATTATCAAGACGTTGTAAAAGTAATAAAGTAACAAAAGTTTTATATAACAGACGTAAACTTACATATACAATCAGTGGGTTGTTCCTTATCTCACGCACTGAGCGTCGAAAACACATTTCCATGGTTTTGAAATTTATAGCCCGATTAAGAATGATATGTAGAGACTTTCTACAGTTTTTGAGTCAGATTAAGAGTGACGTGTTGGGTAAGTAAAGTGCATTTACCAACAGCTTATAATCTTCATAAATTTTACGTGTTACGAATGAATCTATTTTATGCAGTCCTAGACTTTCATTCAAATTGTAATCAACACTATTTCTTATAAGGTTTGATTCTTTTATATTGCATTCAACCATTAATTTCTTGCAACTTTTTTTTTTAAATAAATGGTGTGGCTAAAATCTCTTGCAGGAACAAACACTTTTAATGCTGTATTTATATTGCTGTTACGTTGGCAGTATAACCACCACTGATTTTCAAAAACTGAGAAAGTCGTAACACGTAAGTCAATTATTAAATAAAATATATGAACTATATGACCCCCCATGAGTTTTGAGAAATCCTCTCATTGAACAGCATCAATGTTTTTCGATTTTGGATGTACAGGTGGAGGTTTTGTTGTGCATTAACTGGAGAATGCATCTTCTGATCGGCTTCAAATTTTTTTGTGCCAGTGTATTTTTCCTCAAAGGAAACTTTGCTTAATTTCAGATTACGCAAGTTTTAATGTGCCAATTTTATTAAATAAATTGATTTCTGTGAAATAACTGGAGAATGTCTCTTCAGAAATAAATACTGACTTTTTGTATTTTGGTAATTTGTGGGCCATCAATACCACTAAAAAAAGTGAATGCTATATAACCAAAGCCTAAAGAACAGAGAACCGACAAGTTGATAAATTAGACACATGCGCAACACTTGGGTATCTTTACTGTGGTAGGGTTTCTCCTCACAGTGGCTTCCTCAGTCCAATACCAAGAATAGTGAAATCTTCTCTATAGGGCTGACGAAGCTACAGTGTGGCGAAAAGTTTCCACAACATACACAAGTGTTGCAAATGTGTCTAATTTATCAACTTATTTGCTTGTATATACGAATCTTAATCGCTGGTCAATCTTACTTTGCAAAAAGCTGGGATTGATTTTGACCTCTTAGTTGATGTCTCTCTCATTACTGTTGAAGACACTGGGATATTACCCCTACGATGACTCTTGAATGACTTCCAATTCCCTTCATATGACATGACGTCCAAGAAAGAGAAGGCTCTTGTTAGTAATTCCAAAAAGAGTAAGAGCGAGGAACACCACCATTCTGAAGGTATAAATGCCATTTCAGACCCTCAAAGGGTTTGAAAAGAGAAAATATAGGATAAATTATAACAGCATAATATAATTTTATTGGTAAGCAAAAATTTCTTATAGTGTAAAACAAACATGAAGTGTTCCTAGCTGAAGCAAATATATTTGAAGTAAAATATATAATTCTCATGAACCAATGCTAATATATACAGGTGACAGGTGGTAATCCGAGGTGCCGATGTTGGTGCCAAGCAGCTCCGGATTCACTTGGGGTTTTTGAAACTAGAAGTCGGTGTGGGACACGGTAGTCACTGGTGGACGTGACTTCAGTTCCGCCAGAGATAGTCCAGATGCTACTGTTCCTCAAAGTGAACTGCTGGCGGCCTAACAGATTTCGCTTGAGGGCGGTGAATGACCACAGATCTACCACAAAGGTAAAATGGCACACTGGAGTGTTCTGTTTAAGACAAGGTTGAGTTTCGGATCTATGGCCTAGATCCCGCTGCCCGTCTTGTCTCGCTAGTGTCGCGTGACCCAATTCCAACACCACGGCTAAGTTTATTCAGGTATACACAAGTACTGTTACATATATTATCAAACATAGCAGCATATGTGTAGATAACCTAGGATAACCCAAAAAGTCAAAGTGACTTATTTCCATTGGATAAAGAGAAAAACAAAGTTCCAAACCAGGACGCCAAGCCCATGATGACACTCTTCCAGTCACTTGCTCTCTCTAGGCTGGAATACTGCTGTACACTTCAAGGCTGGCGACATTTCAGACCTGGAGAATGTACAAAGAACTTTCACGGCACACGTAAGTACGATAAAGCACATAAATTACTGGGAACGGTTGAAGGTCCTTGATCTGTATTCCCTGGAACGCAGGCGAGAGAGATACATGATAATATACACTTGGAAGGTCCTGGAGGGATTGGTACCAAACTTGCACACGAAAATCACTCCCTCTGAAAGCAAAAGACTCGGCAGGAGATGCAACATTTCCCCGATGAAAAGCAGGGGCGCCACGAGTACACTGAGAGACAACACCATAAGTGTCCGGGGCCCAAGACTTTTCAACTGCCTCCCAGCATACATTAGGGGGATTACCAATAGACCCCTGGCTGTCTTCAAGAAGGCACTGGCCAGGCACCTAAAGTCAGTACCTGACTAACCGGGCTGTGGTTCGTACGTCAGTTTACGTGCGGCCGGCAGTAACAGCCTGGTTGATCAGACCCTGATCCACCATGAGGCCTGGTCTCAGACCTAGCCGCGGGGGCGTTGACCCCGGAAACCCTCTCCAGGTAAACTCCAGGTAACTTCAAGACCAGTAGTCACTCACAAGATAGGCAGAAACAAAAGAAATGGTGAGGACAAAGATCACGTTAAAATACGTAAGTCAATTCAGGTCTGGTTAAATTAATTAAAAGCCCAACACACAATGTAACAATAAATAAGAGTGGAACTCAATACTTGCAGACTTTATTGGAGCAGAAAGTCAAGTGACGTAAGTCCACTCGTCAGAAGGGTCCCATGTTAACTCCCACCTGGAGGAGATGGTGGGGGGGAAGGGGGGTGTAAAGGTAACGCTGTGCACCCCTTGCAGAAGAAGCATTTAACCAATTTATACTACCTCCAACATTCATGCTTCCACTCTTATCTAATGAACTTTTCCCTCACAACCATCAACCACTGCTAGTGTGGAGCACCACCATCAACCACTGCTAGTGTGGAGCACCACCATCAACTACTGCTAGTGTGGAGCACCACCATCAACCACTGCAAGAGCGTGGAGCACCACCATCAACCACTGCAAGAGCATGGAGCACCACCATCAACTATAACAGGAGCGTGCACCACCATCAACCATAACAAGAGCGTGCACCACCATCAACCATAACAAGAGCGTGTACCACCATCAACCATAACAAGAGCGTGCACCACCATCAACCATAATAAGAGTGTGATAATTTAAGAATTCGTTCGGATTTTTAACCCCGGAGGGTTAGGCACCCAGGATAATCCAAGAAAGTCAGTGCGTCATCAAGGACTGTCTGTCTTATTTGCATTGGGGTCCTCAATCTTGTCCCCCAGGATGCGACCCACACCAGTCGACTAACACCCAGGTACCTACTTGTTTCCTAGGTGAACAGGACATCAGGTGTAAGGAAACACCCCTAACGTTTCCACCCTTGCCGAGAATTGAACCATGGACACTGTGTGTGAAACTATAGCGTTGCCTACTAGACCACGGTCCACCACCATCAACCATAATAAGGGTGTGCACCACCATTAACAATAACAAGAGCATGCATCACCGTCAACCCTAACAAGAGTGTGCACCATTATCAACCATAATAAGAGCGTGAACCACCATTAATCATAACAAGAGAGTGCACCACTATCAACCATAATAGTGTGCACCACCATCAACAATAACTAAATCATGCACCACAATCATGAATAACAAGAGCTTGCACCATCATGCATAGCAAAAGGGTGCACCATCAACAATAATAAAGGCGTGCACCACCATTAACCATAAAAAAAACTTGCACCACCATCAACTATAACAGGAACGTGCACGATCAACTATTGAAGAGCGTGCACCATTAACCTTATCAAAAGCGTGCACCATCAGCCATAACAAGAGCGTGCACTATCAACCATAACAAGAGCGTGCACCATCAACCATAACAAGAGCGTGCACCATCAACCATAACAAGAGCGTGCACCATCAACCATAACAAGAGCGTGCACCATCAACCATAACAAGAGCGTGCACCATCAACCATAACAAGAGGCCATCAACCATAACAAGAGCGTGCACCATCAACCATAACAAGAGCGTGCACCATCAACCATAACAAGAGCGTGCACCATCAACCATAACAAGAGCGTGCACCATCAACCATAAGAAGAGTATGCAACACCATCAACATATATAAAATATTATTTTGACTGTTTTCTTGGGTAATGGGAAGCAGTCAGGACTGATCCGAGGCAAGGAGGGCAGCTGCAACTCCTTGGACCAAGAGCCCTTCATCAAGATCAAGGTTCACCAGAATCAGATGAGAAGTGAGCCAGTTCACTTTCTTCTTCTGCAAATGTAATTGATAATTAACATATGTGCAAGTAAATAAAAGAAAGGCGGACGGGAGGTTCTAGCCATGGTCGAGGGATTTACCACTGAGCTACGGGGCTTCTAATAAGAAAGTTTCACAGAAGGCACTGCTGTGTCTTGTCTGTGTCAGTGGCTACTGTCTGTGTCAGTGACTACTGTCTGTGTCAGTGGCTACTGTCTGCGACCCAACTGTCCTTTCCCTCAGCCTCAGTAGTTTTCACGATGAATCTATCCTGACCCCACTTAAGAGTCGCAGACTATGAACTCAGTAAGTCGTAATTAACGACTGTCGATGAATAAACAGAATGGTTTGAGCCTCCCGTTTATTCATTGACAGTCTCTTATTACGAATTAAACTGAGTTCGTATGTGTAAGTGTATATATTGTTGTTGGTTCGTGGGTTAAATAAAACGAAAAACAGTAATTATGGATTCTTTTATTCCTAATTAACGCACCGTTGTCGTTGAACAGAGAATGGGCGGCAAGCACAACAAATCATATATACATATTTAAATAGAATAAATAAGAAATAAATAACAGAATTAAAGGCAAAATAGATTACCGTTTGGCACATACGTTTACTTCAGCCTGAGTGTTCCTTTCGTCTCTCTGATAAAAAAAATATGGCTTTGGACTAATTTAATTTAGTTTTATATTTAATAAAACGAAAGTATGTACATGGTTTCGTTAAATCTGACAAAATTAGGATGTTTGAGATTGCGATTAAAGTTTAATCTTCAAATATCACATACAAAAATTTAATTAAAACAACAGGAAAAATCGAGGGCCGACCAGGAATGCTCAAGCGATAATGCCGATGCAGTGAACACATTAAATGCGCTAAATGCCCACTTCATGCCTTAAGTTACTGAGCTAACTATTGACAGGCAGATCAAACGAGCGAGTAAAGGGGAGAAATGATCAAGAGACACGATAAGACTGTGTGATACAGAAGGAAGGAGCTACAGAATGAACGGACAACACTGGAGACACAGAAAATAAACGGGGAGAAAAATAAGGAAGGAGACAGAAGGAAGGAACAAGAGACAGGGAGAAAATACGGCAGGCTGATAAACTGTGCCACAACAATTACAATAACTGGGAACATAGGGATGTATAAGGTAGTAGTAGTTAGCGAAGAATGTGTGGTTGTGGCGGAGGTCTGGTCTCGGAGGACCCCGATGACTGGCTAACAATGGGTTAATTCTGGTGGTTAATGATTGTTGTTGTTATTGATGCTTTGTAGAAGTGGTTGGGGGCGTGTTGGTTGGTTGATGGGGGTGTTGGTGTAGTGGTGGTGGTTATGGTGGTGACTGTAGTGGCAGCTGGTATGATGGGTGTGTCATTGAGGTTGTGGTGCTGATCTTTATGGTTGCTTGCTGTGTTGTGCTCCTTGTATTGTGGTTGTGCTGGATGTGTTGTGATTGTATTGTGAGTTTGCCGGTTGTGTTTTGGTTGTACTGATTGTGTTGACATTTTGAAGCAACGAAACCACATAAAACCCAATTATCAATTTTTTTTAAACTCTCCCGTCTACAAACCACGAGATATACAATTTTGTCATTGCTCTTATTATATAACATCTTTATATAAAAACTTTAGTAGAAACGTCCTGTTTAAAGCGTATACATGTTAGTGTATTAAATCAGTTTTGAGCAGATCTGAACGAAAAAAGGTCACACATGAAGAGTTATAATGCAAATCCTAATATAGATTCTATTTCAAATCTTTGAGCACTAGGATTGAAGATTCACTATACAAGAATCTCCAGCTCCTGGTCTGTCGTGAACAACAGGTAAATCTCTCTCCATGTACAAGGGAGGGAGACAAGAACTAGGGTGTGTATTGCAACAACCTTGACATAGATAACTACTTCACTAGGTTTCTCTGTAATGTGCATATAAGAGTTCAACGCAATTTTTGTTCTTATTAGAGGATCATGGAACGTAAGTGCCAGTGTTATGGTAGCAGCAGCAGCAGGTTTGACGATCAAATATTTGTAAATCCGGACAATAGTAACTGAGTTGTATGTTTAAAGCTATATATACAAAGCATTTAATGATTGATACTTGCTGTTTATTACAGAAAATAGGACGCCAGACAGCATATTTTCACTGTGAATGACATCTTAATTGTTTACGAATCTGAATCGAAACAATCAGGTACCAATGTAGGACCTCAGTGCCATAGACGAAGGCTTGTTAACTACGCTAAGAACGAGGACGTGTATTCACAAAGTGTCTGAATGTAAAATAACTCCAGGAGATCAAGTATGGGAATGAGTGGATCATCTTCAGGGCGTCGTCAAACTCCTATTTCTAATGATTTTTTAATAAAAAAGTCTAAAACACCTTTGTATATCTTATTGATACCAAAGGCGCAACGTGTGAGCGTAGTGACGAGAGCCGCTGAAAATGTCCTTATAATGCCATCAGTAACACCCGCAAGCCCCTAGCTGGCGACTATCCTCCCTCCTGCAGTATTTAGCATTCAGAGCATCACAGAAAAGTTAAGTTCTTCCACAGTGAAGCGTCGACCCTCTCGGGAGCCCCTCCTTACTCATCGCCGAAGAAGCGATTCAGATCGGCGATCGTGAGACGGATGGCTCCTGACAAGCGCAAGTGGGCCGCTTGCAGCTTCTTCATGCAGGGCGGAAGATCTGCTTGCAACTTACATCTCTGTAGCGTTTCAGAGTAGCCGTAGCCTGTTGGACACTTGTAGCGGAGACCTGCAAGAAGGAAGCGAGTGAGAATGTGAAAAGACTTGTTTACAATTCTTTTTACATGATTGTCCTCCCGAATACGTAAAACTTGCGATTTTGGCTTAGATAACAACTCTCTTCTTGCCGTATAAGGCAAACGAAAATTTGTGTATGCAATAATTTCGCAAAAATCATTCTGAACCTAACGAAAAAAATATATTTCATTGTGTTTGTTTATTATTAAATTATTATAAACTTACATGAAATATATTTAGTTTAATTAAGCTAAATTAAATTGCGCTTGTTATAATAAGGTTAGATAAGTTTCCAAGGGTTCTTTTGGTACAAAAGCATTAATTTTTATATTATCACAAATGAAAAAAAAATATCTTTAAATGCATAAGAGAATGCATAAGTTCTTGCTAATTGACCAGTTTTACCTATTCGGCACGACATATATATGTTGTGCATATATATACAAGACGCATCCTGGGTTAGACCATCAAAGGACCTACTGAAAATAAGCCAGCAGTGACCTTCCTGGGTTATTTACTCCTTGTTAATGATAAAATCATTAACAAGGAGCATTATCATTAACAATTAACGTCTTCTAACTCTGCTAGTGTAAAGTTGTAGGGAAACATGCTCAATGTATTTCAACTTTTGCCTGGATCGAATCCGAGTCGTTCAAAGGTGAGCTGAGAGCGCTATTACTTACGTAAGTTGGTACGACTTACTTAAATAAAAGCTTACTTAGAGAAGGTGACCGTCAAGCAAAATAATCTACAGTCTGTACCTTGTAGTTAAATGGTTCAGAGAACTGACAAGTTGATAAATTAGACACATGTACAACACATGTACAACATCGACTCAAGTCTGAGGGACTGATTACCTCAAAATCCTCCTTTGTATGGACTGATGAAGCCACTGTGTGGTGAAACGTTTCATTAATAAAGATACCCAAGTGTTGCACATGTGTCTAATTCATCAGTGTGTACCTTCTCTGGAACTGACAACATAAACAAAAAAAATTCCTCTTTGCAAAAGCGAGAAAACCTTCTCACCTTTAAGTTTGCCATTCAGCGTCTCGAAGCACCTGTAAAAGCGGACACAGTCGCCTTCGAAGGGATAGTAGCCGGGTGCTGGGCAGTCGAACTGACTTGATGCATCCAGCTATGGAGGGCAAGAACACAGGTAAAAATAAATATTAAATACTTTAATGAAAGAATGATGGGTAAATTACCCATACATGTGTTGAAACAAAACAGTTAAGAAGCCGACGATGTTTTAATCAAAAATAAATTCAATTTTTCAATAACCTCTCGGGTCAAATAAGAAGTTGGCAGTTTGAAATATTTAATCTCTATACTCTTTTATTGGGTCTGAGGAGAGAAAAAAATATGTAAACAACTATAAGGACAAGAAGTGTGAAAAAGAGTCACTTGCCATGGATTCAAGCGCCACCAATTCTGTGATTTGCTCGCAATCAAGGTTACCAGTTATATTGTAGTTTACTATGAAAGCGGTCCGTTTTCTATAAGAAACCTACCTCCCAAATTTTCTCTGTTGTCGTCTGGACTATGACTTCTGTGGTCGCCTCGATAGGTGAAGCTGTCGTGTTCTGGACCGGCGTGCTCCCGGAGGAGGAAGATGTGGCCACCGAAGTCGTAACTCCCTCTACCGATGTGGCCACCGACGTCGCAACTCCCTCTACTGACGTAGCCACTGAAGTCGCAGGTCCCTCTACTGACGTAGCCACCGCAGTCGCAGCTCCCTGTACTGGCGTAACCTGGGGTGTCGGATACTGGGCGAGGTTCCCGCTACATTTTTTTGTATCGTCTGTAAGAGCAAAATGTGTTGGTTGTTGAATGTGAATAAATCTAGAATAATGAAAATAAAATCGAAAATATTTGTTATGCCTCTTGTTACATTTTCATGTCAAGCTGCAATGTAGCGTGATATGCGGAAGTAAGTTTATTCAGGTATACACAAATACAGTTACAGATTATCATATATAGCAGCATATGTCTAGAGAACCTAAGATAACCCCAAAAAGTCAGAGTGAGTGACGACTGACAGTAAACAGGGCCAATTTGAGACTTACCAGTGTAGGAACACTGCTGAGTTTCCTCATCGAAGATGAGATTTGCCGGACAGGTAAAGATAGGGATGTTCCAGTTGACGCCATCCCAGATACAATAGTAGTAGTTGTTGCAGTAGAGCGGGTGGCGACGGTACTTGTTGTCGTGGTAACACAACAGAGCGAAGGGTGGCGGAGTAACACTGGTAACACCCGTTCCTACAGTACCTCCAGGGAAACCAATGGAAACGCCTCCGGAACCTCCAATGCCTCCAGCACCACCAGAACCAACACTCGTACTGATAGTTCCAGGTGTTCCAGCACTTCCAGGGACTCCAGCACCTCCAGGTACTCCAGGAGTTCCAGGGGTTCCAGCACTTCCAGGGACTCCAGCACCTCCAGGTATTCCAGCACTTCCAGGGACCCCAGCACCTCCAGGTGCTCCAGGGGTTCCAGCAGTTCCAGGGAATCCAGCACCTCCAGGTGCTCCAGGGGTTCCAGGTGTTCCAGCACCTCCAGGGAAACCAGCACCTCCAGGTACTCCAGGGGTTCCAACACTTCCAGGAACTCCAGCACCTCCAGGAACTCCAGGGGTTCCAGCACTTCCAGGGAATCCAGGTACTCCAGGGGTTCCAACACTTCCAGGGAATGCAGCACCTCCAGGTGCTCCAGGGGTTCCAGGGACTCCAACACCTCCAGGTACTCCAAGAGTTCCAGGGGTTCCAGCACTTCCAGGGACTCCAGCACCTCCAGGTATTCCAGCACTTCCAGGGACCCCAGCACCTCCAGGTACTCCAGGGGTTCCAGCACTTCCAGGGACTCCAGCACCTCCAGGAATTCCAGCACTTCCAGGGACTCCAGCACCTCCAGGTACTCCAGGGGTTCCAGCACTTCCAGGGACTCCAGCACCTCCAGGGATTCCAGCACTTCCAGGGACCCCAGCACCTCCAGGTACTCCAGGGGTTCCAGCACTTACAGGGACTCCAGCACCTCCAGGAATTCCAGCACTTCCAGGGACTCCAGCACCTCCAGGTACTCCAGGGGTTCCAGCACTTCCAGGGACTCCAGCACCTCCAGGGATTCCAGCACTTCCAGGGACTCCAGCACCTCCAGGGGTGCCAGCACTTCCAGGGACTCCAGCACCTCCAGGTACTCCAGGGGTTCCAACACTTCCAGGGACTCCAGCACCTCCAGGTACTCCAGGGGTTCCAGAACTTCCAGGAACTCCAGCACCTCCAGGTACTCCAGGGGTTCCAGCACTTCCAGGGACTCCAGCTCCTCCAGGTACTCCAGCACCTCCAGGTACTCCAGCACCTCCAGGTACTCCAGGGGTTCCAGCACTTCCAGGGACTCCAGCACCTCCAGGTACTCCAGGGGTTCCAGCACTTCCAGGGACTCCAGCACCTCCAGGTACTCCAGGGACTCCAGCACCTCCAGGTACTCCAGGGGTTCCAGCACTTCCAGGGACTCCAGTACCTCCAGGTACTCCAGGGGTTCCAGCACTTCCAGGGACACCAGCACCTCCAGTTACTCCAGGGGTTCCAGCACTTCCAGGTACTCCAGGGGTTCCAGCACTCCCAGGTACTCCAGGGATTCCAGCACTTCCAGGGAATCCAGCACCTCCAGGGACTCCAGCACCTCCAGGTATTCCAGGGGTTCCAGCACTTCCAGGGACCCCAGGTATTCCAGGGGTTCCAGCACTTCCAGGGAATCCAGCACCCCCAGGTGCTCCAGGGGTTCCAGGTGTTCCTGCACCTCCAGGTATTCCAGGGGTTCCAGGTATTAAAGCACTTCCAGGGACTCCAGCACCTCCAGGTGCTCCAGGGGTTCCAGCACTTCCAGGGACTCCAGCGCCTCCAGGAGTCCCAGGGGTTCCTAAAGTTTCAGCACTTCCAGAGGTTCCTGAGGTTTCAGCACTTCCAGAGATTTCAGCACTTCCTGGGCTTTCAGCACTTCCTGCGCTTTCAGCACTTCCTGGGCTTTCAGCACTTCCAGACACTCCAGCAGTTGCAGGAATTACTTGTATTCCAGAACCTGCCAGGCTATCTGATCCAGTGGTTCCATTCGTGCCGGGTCCAGCAACTATATTTCCTGGAGTGACACTACTGGGTACCGACCCAGGAACATTCCCGGTGCTACCTGGAGCTCCTGGACCTCCAGGAGTACCAGAGCCTCCAGGGGTTCCAGGACCTCCAGGTACTCCAGAAATTCCCGTGCCACCAGGTATTCCTACACCTCCAGGCGCTCCAGGACTTCCAAGAATTCCAAGGCCTCCAGTAGTTCCAGGTACGCCAGGCTTTCCAGGAGTTCCAGGCGTGCCAGGACCACCAGGCGTTCCAGAACCTCCAGGTACTCCTACACTTCCAGGCGTTTCAGAACCTCCAGGAACTCCAGGTGCTCCTTCACTTCCAGGTACTCCTACACCTCCAGGCGTTCCAAGGCCTCCAGGAGTTCCAGGACCTCCAGGTACTCCTACACTTCCAGAAATTCCAAGGCCTCCAGGCGTTCCAGGGCCTACAGGTGTTCCAGGTCCTCCAGGCGTTCCAGAACCTGCAAGGCTTCCAGGACCTCCAGGCGGTCCAGGTAATGCAGGCGTTCCAGGACCTCCAGGCACTCCAGGTGTTCCTGTACTTCCAGGTACTCCTACACCTCCAGGAATTCCAAGGCCTCCAGTAGTTCCAGGACCTCCAGGCTTTCCAGGTCCTGCAGGTGCTCCAGGTGTTCCTGCACTTCCAGGTACTCCTGCACCTCCAGGAATTCCAAGGCCTCCAGTAGTTCCAGGACCACCAGGTGTTCCAGGTCCTCCAGGAGTTCCAGGTCCTCCAGGCGTTCCAGGACCTCCAGGCGTTCCAGGTACTCCAGGCGTTCCAGAACCTCCAGGTGTTCCTGTACTTCCAGGTATTCCAACTCCTCCAGGCGTTCCAAGACCTCCAGGCGCTCCAGGGCCTCCAGGTGTTCCAGGACCTCCAGGTGTTCCAGATCCTCCAGGAGTTCCAGGTCCTCCAGGCGTTCCAGGACCTCCAGACGTTCCAGGTCCTCCAGGCGTTCCAGGACCTCCAGGCGTTCCAGGTACTAAAGGCGTTCCAGAACCTCCAGGTGTTCCTGTACTTCCAGGTATTCCAACTCCTCCAGGCGTTCCAAGACCTCCAGGCGTTCCAGGGCCTCCAGGTGTTCCAGGACCTCCAGGTGTTCCAGATCCTCCAGGAGTTCCAGGTCCTCCAGGCGTTCCAGGACCTCCAGGCGTTCCAGGTACTCCAGGCGTTCCAGGACCTCCAGGTGTTCCAGGGCCTCCAGGTGTTCCAGGACCTCCAGGTGTTCCAGGGCCTCCTGTAGTTCCAGGTCCTCCAGGAGTTCCAGGACCTCCAGGTGTTCCAGGGCCTCCAGGAGTTCCAGGACTTCCAGGCGTTCCAGGACCTCCAGGCACTCCAGGTGTTCCTGTACTTCCAGGTATTCCTACACCTCCAGGAATTCCTAGGCCTCCAGTAGTTCCAGGTCCTCCAGGAGTTCCTGGTCCTCCAGAAGTTCCAGGACCTCCAGGTGTTCCAGGACCTCCAGGCGTACCAGGTCCTCCAGGGGTTCCAGGACCTCCAGGCGTTCCAGCACCTCCAAGCGTTCCAGGTACTCCAGGTACTCCAGGTATTCCAGGTCCTCCAGGCGTTCCAGGACCTCCAGCCGTTCCAGGTCCTCCAGGCGTTCCAGGACCTCCAGGCACTCCAGGTTTTCCTGTACTTCCAGGTATTCCTACACCTCCAGGAATTTCTAGGCCTCCAGTAGTTCCAGATCCTCCAGGAGTTCCAGGTCCTCCAGAAGTTCCAGGTCCTCCAGAAGTTAGAGGACCTCCAGGTGTTCCAGGACCTCCAGGCGTTCCAGGTCCTCCAGGGGTTCCAGGACTTCCAGGCGTTCCAGCACCTCCAAGCGTTCCAGGTACTCCAGGTATTCCAGGTCCTCCAGGCGTTCCAGGACCTCCAGGTGTTCCTGTACTTCCAGGTATTCCAACACTTCCAGGCGTTCCAGCACCTCCAAGCGTTCCAGGGCTTCCAGGTGTTCCAGGACCTCCAGGTGTTCCAGGGCCTCCAGATGTTCCAGGTCCTCCAGGTGTTCCTGTACTTCCAGGTATTCCTACACCTCCAGAAATTCCTAGGCCTCCAGTAGTTCCAGGACCTCCAGGCGTTCCAGGACCTCCAGGTGTTCCAGGTCCTCCAGGCGTTCCAGGTCCTTCAGGCGTTCCAGAACCTCCAGGTGATCCAGGACTACCAGGCGTTCCAGGACCTCCAGGCACACCAGATGTTCCTGTACTTCCAGGTATTCCAACACCTCCAGGCGTTCCAGGACCTCCAGGCGTTCCAGAACCTCCAGGCGTACCAGGTCCTCCAGGTGTTCCAATACCTCCAGGCGTTCCAGAACCTCCAGGCGTTCCAGGTCCTCCAGGCGTTCCAGGACCTCCAGGTGTTCCAGGACCTCCAGGCACTCCAGGAGTGCCAGCTCCTCCAGGTAATCCTGTACTTCCAGGCCATCCAGAACCTCCAGCTGTTCCACTTCCTCCGGGTAATCCAGGTCCTGGAATGGCTCCAGGTGTTCCAGCGCCTCCAACAACAACATTTCCAGGAATGACGCCACTGCTTTCTGAGTTAGGAATGTTTCCAGTGCTTCCAGGGCCACTAGTACCTCCTGCACCTCCAGAACCTCCAACTCCAGCTCCACCTATGCTGCCAGGGTATCCTCCACCTCCAGGATATCCACCGCCTCCAGGGTATCCGCCGCCTCCAGGATATCCACCACCTCCAGGGTATCCACCGCTTCCAGGATATCCACCACCTCCAGGGTATCCCCCAGGACCTACAACACCACCTGGACCTCCGATTCCTCCCAATCCACTCCCAACTACGCCTCCAGGAGTTCCAGGGCCTCCGACACTACCAGGGCCTCCGACACTACCAGGGCCTCCAGGGCTTCCAGGGCCCCCTCCGCCACCAGGGTATCCACCACTTCCAGCACCACCAACACCTCCTGGGCCTCCGACACTTACAGAGCTTCCAGGGCCTCCTACGCCGTTAGGGCCCCCAGGATATCCACCACTTCCAGTTCCTCCGGGGGTTCCAGGGCCTCCAGGGCTTCCAGGATCTCCAGGCGTTCCAGGGCCTCCAGGTCTTCCAGAACCTCCAACTCCTCCAGAGCCTCCAATGCTACCAGGATATCCACCACTTCCTGGGCCTCCGGGGCTTCCAGGGCCTCCAGAACCTCCAACGCCTCCAGAGCCTCCAGTGCCACCAGGATATCCACCACTTCCAGCACCACCAACACCTCCTGGGCCTCCGACACTTACAGAGCTTCCAGGGCCTCCTACGCCGCCAGGGCCCCCTGGATATCCACCACTTCCAGTTCCTCCGGGGGTTCCAGGGCCTCCAGGGCTTCCAGGACCTCCAGGCGTTCCAGGGCCTCCAGGTCTTCCAGAACCTCCAACTCCTCCAGAGCCTCCAATGCTACCAGGATATCCACCACTTCCTGGGCCTCCGGGGCTTCCAGGGCCTCCAGAACCTCCAACGCCTCCAGAGCCTCCAGTGCCACCAGGATATCCACCACTTCCAGCACCACCAACACCTCCTGGGCCTCCGACACTTACAGAGCTTCCAGGGCCTCCTACGCCGCCAGGGCCCCCAGGATATCCACCACTTCCAGTTCCTCCGGGGGTTCCAGGGCCTCCAGGGATTCCAGGACCTCCAGGCGTTCCAGGGCCTCCAGGTCTTCCAGAACCTCCAACTCCTCCAGAGCCTCCAATACCACCAGGATATCCACCACTTCCTGGGCCTCCGGTGCTTCCAGGGCCTCCAGAACCTCCAACGCCTCCAGAGCCTCCAGTGCCACCAGGATATCCACCACTTCCAGCACCACCAACACCTCCTGGGCCTCCGACACTTACAGAGCTTCCAGGGCCTCCTACGCTGCCAGGGCCCCCAGGATATCCACCACTTCCAGTTCCTCCGGGGGTTCCAGGGCCTCCAGGGTTTCCAGGACCTCCAGGCGTTCCAGGGCCTCCAGGTCTTCCAGAACCTCCAACTCCTCCAGAGCCTCCAATGCCACCAGGATATCCACCACTTCCTGGGCCTCCGGGGCTTCCAGGGCCTCCAGAACCTCCAACGCTTCCAGAGCCTCCAGTGCCACCAGGATATCCACCACTTCCACCACCACCAACTCCTCCTAGGCCTCCGATACCTCCAGAGGTTCCAGGGCCTCCTACGCCGCCAGGGCCTCCATTCCCCCCTGGATATCCACCACTTCCAGGGCCTCCAGAGCCTCCAGGGCCTCCAGGGCCTCCAGGTCCTCCAGAGCCACCAGAACCTCCAACGCCTCCAGGATATCCACCACTTCCACCACCACCTGGGCCTCCGACACTTCCAGGTCCTCCAACAACTCCAGAGCTTCCAGGGCCTCCTACGCCGCCAGGGCCTCCAGTCCCCCCTGGATATCCACCACTTCCAGGGCTTCCAGATCCTCCAGGTCTTCCAGAACCTCCAACGCCTCCAGAGCCTTCAGTGCCCCCAGGGTACCCACCACTTCCTGGACCTCCAACACCTCCAGGGCCTCCGATAACTCCAGGACCCCCAACATTTCCGGGGCCACCACCACTCCCGGGGCCACCACCACTTCCGGGGCTTCCAGCGCCACCAGGGCCTCCGATGCCTCCAGTACCTGCAGAACCTCCGGTACCCACAGTTCCTCCTGACTGATCTGTGCCAGGAGGTTCTGGCAGAGGCAGATTAGCGGCGGCCCCCGAACACTCGGGCGGGTTCTTGACGGCTCTCGGATGGTTGCAGATGTCAAGATCGTCGTCAAAGACGGTGCCGAAAGGACAGTTGAAACGAAAGACAGAGAAACGCTTCTTGGAGCCCGTCCAGTCGACACAGCGATAGAAGTTGTGACAGGAACCGGGGTGGGGAAAGAAGCCCTCTTCGGTGCACGGCAGAAGAGCCGGCTTAGTTAGCATGTTGCCCCCGGCAGTTCGCAAGTTCTTGACGGAACCCACGCCGGAGCTCTGCCGCCATATTGGAGTCATCTTGGCAGTCCTGCCTCCAGGTTTCAGGTGAGGCTCGTCCATACTCCGCCCTGCAAAGCAAAATGATGATTAAGATTTGAATTTTTTTTGTAATATTTCCCCGAGATACAAGCTTTGCAATTCTGTAACAAAATTATCAGGTATAAGGCGACACTCACATGCATACATACATTTTGTATTTTTCTATCTAAACAGAATCGATAAAACAAGCTGAGCTGCCCTTAACATCTTTTCAAAAAGTGTGTTCATGCATAAATGGTTTTAGAAAACCGACGAGTTAAGAACATAAGAAAGAAGGAACACTGCGGCAGGCCTACTGGCCCATGCGAGGCATGTCCAAGTCACCTCCCGGCTTCAACCAATGTTGATAACTGATAGTTGCACAAATGTCTCAGTTATCATGCATTTAAAATATTTATGTTTGTGAATTAACGTAACATGCAAGTCTCCAAATTTTACAAAAAAACTTAGACACTTTTACAAGGCTTACAAAAATTGAGGAAATATATTTAAACTTCATGTACCCGGCTCACTCGAGTCTAGACACAGTGTTACCGTGTTTACCATCAATGTAATATAGCATTTTCTTAAAGTTTTGAATGATTTTCGAGGAGTTATCGCAACAGTGATTGTGTTGCCTTCAGCAACACAATCACTGGAGCTGTGAATCGACCCGTGCAACCACAATTAGGTAAGTACAGTTATATGTGTACACACTAGTAGCGACCAACGAAAAGGCGGGGGCAGGAGCTGTGAACCGACCCCCTGCAGCCACAAGTAGGTATATACATATATATATATATATATATATATATATATATATATATATATATATATATATATATATATATATATATATAATAGTATATATATATATATATATATATATATATATATATATATATATATATATATATAATATATATATATATATGTATATACATACATAAAGGGGTAGAGAGAATAAAAGGAGTGATGGTGGAAGGAGAAGGCTGTGGTGGAAAGGATATGGAGGGGTTCAGATGGGGTGCAGATGGGTGCAGATGGGGTGCTGCTGCTTCAGGTAACTTCAGTAGGTTGCGGGTAAGTGGGGGAACCACTGCAGAAGCTACACAAGTCAATTATTATATTTGGGATGCGCTAAACCCATAGGGATCATACAGTGCCTAGAAAGCTATTTATTATCAGGTTTGATTAAAGGAGGGAGGGTAGCTCCAATTCCTCGGATTAGGAACCTTTCAGCATCAAATCACCCCCTCTCGCTTGAAGAGTGCATGAAGGAAGAAGCGAGATGAAGTGTGATCTCTCTCTACCGCCTTATGTTTAGTAGTAAAATATTTAATGCCATAAAGAAACGGGTAAAACTGCTTAAGTTTTACCCGGTACAAAGTTTTACCCGGTACAAAGTTTTACCCGATACAAAGTTTTACCCGGTACTTACCATAGGCGGCTACGGCGAGAACCAGCAGCAGAAATGGCTTAGTCCCCCCCATCGTCGCGCTGCCACAACTCTGAAGGGAAGAAAAAACATAGCATTTAGAAAACTCTTTATCAAGCTGTACATGATTTATACTATTAATTTAATTACTGCATACCGAAGAATTAATTTTGCTACCTAAACCGGTTCGTGCGTCGGTTTGCGTGCGGCGAGCAGTAACAGCCTGGTTGATCAGGCCCTGATCCATCGCGATTATTATTAATATAATCAAAACAAAGCGCTAAACCTAATAGGGTCATGGAGCTGATCCACAGCGAGGCTTGGTCACGGACCGGGTCACGGGGGCGTTGACCCTCGGAATACCCTCTGGGTATTTTATCCGCCAACATGTTATCATATGATTATTTTTTTCTCTTTTATGGCAGTAACATAGCAAATTATCGTGACTTAATAAAGCTGTACCTAGACCGAAACATCGCCTGCACGTATAGATGAGCACTGCGCATTGGGGATTTTAAGTATATTTTTAGCAACCTGTTATATTTTCTGTGACTCAGCTGCGATATCAGTCGTAGGAAGTCATTCTAGAGTGATACCTGTGCATGACCCACCAATCACAAGTTGAATGTTACAGTAGATTTGACGAATTATTTGAAGCATAAAATTATAATATATATATATATATATATATATATATATATATATATATATATATATATATATATATATATATATATATATATATATATATGGGGTGGTAGGGGAAGGGGAATATTCAAATGGCTTCAGGAAGAAATCCAAATATTCTTCCTTGAAGCCTTTTCTCCACTTCTCCGAGGCTATGGGTCCCACAATTTGCACCAGAGGTGGACCCCATCATATATATATATATGTTTTATATATATATATATATATATATATATATATATATATATATATGTATATATGTATATATATGTATATATATATATATATATATATATATATATATATATATATATATATATATATATATATATATATATATATATATATATATATATATATATATATATATATATATATATATATATATATATATATATATATATATATATATATATATATATATATATACACACACACATATATACGCACAAGGTAAAACCCTAAGTATGGAGAGGCGACACTACCATCCAGCACACGGTGAAGTTATATAATGTCTTCTTCAAGACATACCCCACCCAGGCAGCCAAGAAGAGCTGTCACCTCCCTTCACCAACACTGAGGAACGACTGGATCTTCATTCCCTTACTATCCTCTTCGTCTGTTTAGAACTTCCCACGAGAACCAACCGAGCATCGCTAACGGCCAGACGAACAACGCTAACGGCCAGGCGAGAATTGCTAACTGCCAGCGGAGCAACGCTAACGGCCAGCCGAGCGCATTAACCACCAACTCAAGTTCTAAAGCCGCTCTAAACTGCCCACTTGCTCATTATTCTGCATCGTCAATCACAACCAGTGGCCTACATAGTGTTAGCGTGGCCCAGCCTTAGTGAACGTCACAGAGGACTTATATATGTTTTTCCTATCTGTTGCGACCCCCGCTCCTCGCTCTGGTAATCCTTACTGTCGTAAATATGACGCAGCCACCACCATTCTGGTTGCAGAAAATTTTGTCTTTTGGAAGTGTTGTGCGAAAACAACAAATAATTCATCAATATTCTTACGTATCTTAAAGTGCGCTTATAGTTTTATAAAATGGTTATGTTATAGGGTTGTTTCAAGGTATGCATTGTTATTCTATTTTTCTCGTGAAATCTAGGAGACTTGAAGATAAATCTCATTCAATGAAGTATTATCAGATAGTAATTTTGGTATTATAAGATCGCATAAAGTAATTTCTTTATATATCTCCAGCTATGTATAGTACTACTAATTATTGGAACGCTAGAGACAGCGAGGCTTACTAGACTCCGAGGAAAGTGGCTTAGGGTGTTGTACTTAATGCAACTTAAAGTTATAAGTTATAGTCGCACAAATGTCAGAAGTTTATCACCTAAAGCCAGTACCTGACCAGCCGAGCTGAGGTTCGTACGTCGGTTTGAGTGCGGCCAACAGTAACAGCCTGGTTGATCAGGCCCTGATCCACCATGAGGCGTGGTCACAGACCGGGCCCCGGGGGCGTTGACCCCCAGAACACTCTCCAGGTATACCCCAGTTATACGTGTAAATATTTTCTAGCGTTCTTTTTTGCACCCATCTTCTCACAATAGGCAATTGTAGTCTCTTATTTTAACTGCTTGTGTCCGGAAGACAAACCAGTGGGACTGAACACCAAAAACACTCCAGTAAGAGACTAAAAACGCTGAAGACACCTTCGTTGGCTGATAGGAAAAAAAGCCATGATAACCTCGTTTAATGTCATGAAAGGATATGAAAGAATTCAAAGAAATTGTCTTATTATCATCAGGAGGGAGGAAAAAAACCACAGTTGTAAATTAAGAAAAGTAGAAGCTAAAGCGACAAGAAAAGGACTTTTTTTATCGTAGAATGGACCAGTAATATATTTGTAAAAGTTATTTTTTTGTGTATTTTTCTACAGCTTAGTTAGGCCAGTGAAATAAAATTCCGTCACAGGCTTTCTTACACTCCGTAGCAGTTTTAGACAATATGACGTTCCAAACCTTTAAATGGGTAGGGAGGCCCAACCCTTGAGGGAGGACATTGTTTTCCTTCCAATATGTTGACATTTTAATTAAAGGTCTTTTTTAAACTGATTGCTAAAATATATACGGTATTCCATAATAATTTGAGGGCGGCGCTGCTTTGTGAGAATGTTGTGTTGATTACACTGGTCAGCAGCAAATCATATTAAAGCTCTTTTTTTTATACTGATTTCAAAAAACCACAGGTGTTCTATAATTTTTATTTAAGTGACGGCATCCCAAGGGGCATTTTATTTTTTTTACAACATATTAGTTATTAGAGTTTAAAGTTTAGATAATATACCTCCTCCTGATAAGGTGGGAAGGGAAGCGTGACTCCCAGACATCTACACCATGATAGGGTGGGTACAGGGGTCTGATAGAGCAGGTGTAGGGCCGTGAGTACCCCACACTTATCTCTAAGTTATACCTACCTCCTGACAAGGTGGGTACAAGGGTACGAGTCCCCCACATCTGCCGTCTGACAAGACAAGTGCCAGAGCGTAAGTTACTACATCTGTCTCCAGACAAGGCACTTGCAAAGACATAAATCCCCCCATACTTGCCTCTTGAGAAAGCAGGCGCAAGTGCGTGAGTCCCTGCATCCTATGTGCAGGGGCACATAGGATGCAGTTCCCCCACACCTGATTTCTGTCAAGGCAGGAGAGTAAGACCTCCACACCCGCCTCCTGACACGGCAGGTGGGGGGAAGAAAACTTTTGAATCCATCCCAAGATCTAGTGTAGGAAAAATTTCCTTTAGTCTTGTACATTTATAGTTCACCTTACGAGACATAAAACATACAAGGGCAACGCTGGGTTATTTATTGTTCTAGTGATAAATAGAGTACTGAAGATGGGATACCACGAGCATACCTCTACTCTAGCTAAAAGAAAAGAGATAATAACAGACAGGTAATCATTACCAACAGTTACACATACACACACACTCCGAAGTGTCCCTGTTTGCAGATGATGTGAAGTTGATGAGAAGAATTCAATCGGACGAGGACCAGGCAGAACTACAAAGGGATCTGGACAGCCTGCAAGCCTGGTCCAGCAACTGGCTCCTGGAGTTCAACCCCACCAAGTGCAAAGTCATGAAGATTGGGGAAGGGCAAAGAAGACCGCAGACGGAGTACAGCCTAGGGGGCCAGAGACTGCAAACCTCAATCAAGGAAAAAGATCTTGGGGTGAGTATAACACCAGACACATCTCCTGAGGCGCACATCAACCAAATAACTGCTGCAGCATATGGGCGCCTAGCAAACCTAAGAACAGCATTCCGACATCTTAATAAAGAATCGTTCAGGACCCTGTACACTGTGTACGTTAGGCCCATATTGGAGTATGCAGCACCAGTTTGGAACCCACACCTAGCCAAGCATGTGAAGAAGCTCGAGAAAGTGCAAAGGTTTGCAACAAGACTAGTCCCGGAGCTAAGGGTATGTCCTACGAGGGGAGGTTAAGGGAAATCGACCTGACGACACTGGAGGACAGGAGAGATAGGGGAGACATGATAACAACATATAAGATACTGAGAGGAATTGACAAAGTGGACAGAGACAGAATGTTCCAGAGATGGGACACAACAACAAGGGGACACAGATGGAAGTTGAAGACTCAGATGAATCACAGAGATGTTAGGAAGTATTTCTTCAGTCACAGAGTTGTCGGGAAGTGGAATAGTTTAGGAAGCGATGTAGTGGAGGCAGGCTCTATACATAGCTTTAAGCAGAGGTATGATAAAGCTCATGGCGCAGGGAGAGTGACCCAGTAGCGGCCAGTGAAGAGGCGGGGCCAGGAGCTTTGACTCGACCCCTGCAACCACAACTAGGTGAGTACAACTAGGTGAGTACTCACCAACATATCACCTCAGTTGCAGGAAAAAATATGTTTAATTACAAGTTAGAAATATACATCAACAACAGATAAAAAAAATAACGGTATAAAATAAAGACACCGAATAAGTTACTGTTAGTATGTAAAGGAAGTTGGCAGAAGGTTGGACCACCAAGAGGAGGATCCTGATCCCAGTGGTGGTCGGCTGCGCCCACAGCTCTAACTGTGAGTTCCGTTACGGAGATAATAGTTGATGCTTACTGTGTGTGTGTGTGTGTGTGTGAGTGTGTGTGTTGCTGACGCAAATGGAGGCAGAAAATGGCAGTTGTGATGTATTATGAACACAGGTGTCGTCTTGTGACCTGTACACCTGCTAGTAGCATGATAACAAGGTAGGAACAAAGAACTAGCAAAAGTCAGCAGTGAGTAAATACTTATATATTTCCTTCCACAAAACAACATGCACAATGTACAATGTGTATACACTATGCACAGGATAACAAGGTGGCAAGCAAGAGACACAGTAAGAACTGTGAGCGACCAGACTTGAGATAAGTCTGCCAAATTTGATCCACGAGTCCCAGACATCGCTTCACAACTTTGGAGGACTTCCTTGTGATTATCTGGGTTTAATCAGACTACTGTCCTAACAAAGGGGCCTAGCCTGCTATACTCTTAGCAGCTGGTTCGTTGGTCGGGACGGCATGCCTGTATGGATGTGTGACGCCCTCCGAATAAAATGTTACGTAATCTTAGCATGCCATATGATGGGTAATTGTTGTGTTGGTGGGGAGGAAGGGGAATATGAGTCTATTGTTTCAGGAAGAGGTTGATTTTGCTGTTGGTGATAATGGTGCTAGATGTCAATTGTGTGTTGGTAACAGTGGTGATAGAAAGTACCTGTGGTGCTGGTGATAGTGAAGGTAAAGGGTAACTATGGTGTTGGTGACAAGGTTAATAGGTCAACCTACGCTCTACCCACAAGTTTAAGAACTTCTCGTCTCTTGCCTTCAAGAGTTCCCCTTGACTCCAGTACGGATCTAACCTGACTGCCTCCTCTCCCCATCCTTCCATTCATCCTTCTCAACTATTTTATGAAGCCTTAGATTTTTCACTCATCATTAACATCATCAACCAACAACAACCACAACATAAATTAACAAGATCATCAACAAACAACAGAAACCAACAGCAATACCCAAGAACCAACAACAACAACAATCAGTACCAACAACAATAACCAACAACTAACAACAACCATCAACGAAAACAACCAACAACACCCACCAACAAAAAACCACCACCAACAACAGCCAACAGCAACAACAACCCCAGCCTCAACAACAGCTACAACAACCAACCCCAACCCCCAACAACCACAATAACAACCAACCAACCAACCTCAACCACAACAACAATAGCAATCAAGTCTTCCTGCCTGGTGGAACTAACGCAGACATTACTATTCTAACGTGCTAAACTGTGACCTCCACTCTCCCTCCACTAGTCTAACTGTACACTCGAACTCCACAAGAAGTAAAACAAGTTAATTTCATCTTCAGCTGCGCTGTTCTCTGCGCCTGGTCGCCTGCACACACGCAGATGATCAAAATTAATATTATATATATATTTAAGAGGATCGTATAGCGCCTTGCGAAGTGGACCAGTTCTTACCTCAGACTCAATCTGAGGTAAGAATTGGTTCACTTATTTGGATCAAGAGCCCCTCATCGGCATCAAGGATCCTTCCCTGAGAGAAAATGGGTAAAGAGTAAGTTCTCTGGCTGGTCGTCCCTCTCGTTGCTTTGTGATTCAAGCGAAAATAAAATTTTGGAAAGGAACGTTTGGTTATCTTTCCTTTAAATCTTATACGAAGGTTTAGTAGTCTTTGCTTTAATTTTTTACCGATTAAAAACCATGTTCTGTGGGTTTAAAGACGATTTTCTCCGCCATAGTCTGGCAAGACGAGATAAAGTCAATGGTGAAAGAAATGGTGGAAGTGTTCCATCTTTAGTATCGAGTCGGTATCTTATACCTCTTGTCCTGCAGTGTTACCAGGGGTAGTCATCTTGTCCTGCAGTGTCACCAGGGGTAGTCATCTTGTCCTGCAGTGTCACCAGGGGTAGTCATCTTGTCCTGCAGTGTCACCAGGGGTAGTCATCTTGACCTGCAGTGTCACCAGGGGTAGTCATCTTGTCCTGCAGTGTCACCAGGGGTAGTCATCTTGTCCTGCAGTGTCACCAGGGGTAGTCATCTTGTCCTGCAGTGTCACCAGGGGTAGTCATCTTGACCTGCAGTGTCACAAGGGGTAGTCATCTTGACCTGCAGTGTCACCAGGGGTAGTCATCTTGACCTGCAGTGTCACCAGGGTGGCCATCTTGACCTGCAGTGTCACCAGGGGTAGTCATCTTGTCCTGCAGTGTCACCAGGGTAGTCATCTTGACCTGCAGTGTCACCAGGGTAGTCATCTTGACCTGCAGTGTCACCAGGGGTAGTCATCTTGACCTGCAGTGTCACCAGGGGTAGTCATCTTGACCTGCAGTGTCACCAGGGGTGGCCATCTTGACCTGCAGTGTCACCAGGGGTAGTCATCTTGTCCTGCAGTGTCACCAGGGGTAGTCATCTTGACCTGCAGTGTCACCAGGGGTAGTCATCTTGACCTGCAGTGTCACCAGGGGTAGTCATCTTGACCTGCAGTGTCACCAGGGGTAGTCATCTTGACCTGCAGTGTCACCAGGGGTAGTCATCTTGACCTGCAGTGTCACCAGGGTAGTCATCTTGACCTGCAGTGTCACCAGGGGTAGTCATCTTGACCTGCAGTGTCACCAGGGGTAGTCATCTTGACCTGCAGTGTCACCAGGGGTAGTCATCTTGACCTGCAGTGTCACCAGGGGTAGTCATCTTGACCTGCAGTGTCACCAGGGGTAGTCATCTTGACCTGCAGTGTCACCAGGGGTGGCCTCTTGACGGGCCCTGGTAAACTTTTAACTCGAGAAGAGCAACATCCTAAGTACAGGTAGTGACTGAGAGCCACCTCTAAAAGAGTTATAAGTATGAGAGAGAGAGAGAGAGAGAGAAAAAGAGAACAGAGAGAGAGAGAGAGAGAAGAGAGGAGAGAGAGAGAGGAGAGAGAGAGAGAGAGGGAGAGAGAGAGAGAGAGAGAGAAAAGAGAGAGAGAGAGAGAGAGAGAGAGAGAGTTAAGAGAGAGAGAGAGAGAGAGAGAGAGAGAAGAGAGAGAGAGAGAGAGAGAGAGAGAGAGAGAGAGAGAGAGAGAGAGAGAGAGAGAGAGAGAGAGAGAGAGAGAGAGAGAGGAGAGAGAGAGAGAGAGAGAGAGAGGAGAGAGAGAGAGAGGAGAGAGAGAGAGAGAGAGAGAGAGAGAGAGAGAGAGAGAGAGAGAGAGAGAGAGAGAGAGAGAGAGAGAGAGAGAGAGAGAGGGAGAGAGAGTACATGTACATACATAAGAGTACATAGGAAAGGTAACTAGCAGAATACTTTGCAGTTCATTCCTAGGTTATCCGCAGAGGACTATCTACTACTGTCCTACTTTTATCTAGATGACTGAGGGAAGAACAGCAAACTGAAAGTTCTCTTTACCTTTTCTTCAGACGGGGCGAAGAAACCATGGTGAAAAATGATTATTTTGGGAAATGGGGCTAGATATTTGACACGAAAGACCCAGGCTACAACTACCTCCGTTGAAAAAAGAGCTAGTGTTACTACTGTGTCTGGTATTAATTCTGCTACTAAATACTGTGCACTAGGCTGACTCACGCCAACCGGATATCCTGTAATGTTCTTTAACTTTTCCTCCTGGCTGTGTCGGTAACACTGCCAGGAGTCGACAGTGATGAGAAGAATTCAATATATGAAAGCCTATATCTAACCAGTTACTAATGAACTTAGTGATTTGTTGCTAATGTCAGTGGTCGATTATGATGATAGTTACGTTCTTGAAAATGGCGTTTCAGAAAAAAATCGTCTAAAACAAACTGAAGAAGATATAAGAAAAATAGGGTTATGTTCCTTAAACCCTCAAATATAGCAAACGAAATTTTTTAGGTCTCCAAATTGTAAACAAATAAAATGATAATGTAATTGTAGCTGGTTGTCGAGATGTATTACGTTTAAATCATTGTTAAAGTCTATAAATGTTACAGAAATTACCTTAAACTATGGTTTCTGGTGAATGTAGATGATTCTGTACAGAGTGGAGAGGGATGCTGTGGCTCTACTGGGCTGAGGTGGATGGTTGTGGATTGTCACCTAAGGTGGATGGTTGTGGATTGTCAGCTAAAGTAGATGTTTGTGGCTCTGGCACTAAAATCGATGGTGTTACTGTAGAAGTGAGAAATTCTGTAATGCATCTCTGGTTGCTTTATCCTGCAGCACTTTATACAGCTGATGGTATGGCATCATCAGCTGCTCTATACCCCATTATAGAGCAGTGCTTCTAGATTTGTCAGGATCCTTTTCAGTGAAAAAATCTGCTAGTTTATCAGCAACATGGAGCTGCTCACACAACTGGCAATGTTAACTGTTTTTCTTCAGGTTCTTCATCTTTCTCTGCTATCTTCTTTCCTTGTATCTGCTCATTGAGCTCTGCCAACATTTCCTCTGGACTTCTGTCTTCGTCATTATCTTCTAAGAGCTCATTTACATCATCTTCCTGCAAATATCCAGAGCCATCACCTGGTAATCTCCTTGCCAGATGAGCTATTTCCTGCAACTGACTCTCAAGCGAGGGAAAATCTATACTAGGCCCCGATTTTCTCCGGGCTGTATTTTATGTTCATTGGGACACTTCATTCCATGCACTTCTAACATAGCTAATGGCATCTGCAATGTTAAATTTACACCAAAAGTTTGGTATTGCAAAGTCGGAGTCAGTGTCCATTGATGCAACAAGTTTATGCATCACCTTTTGTGTGTAGCTACACGTGAATGACCTAATAACTCTACGATCCAATGGTTGTATTAAAGATGCTGTATTTAAGGGTAAAAAATACAACTTTTACATGTGGGTGCACATCCAACAAATCTTCTGGATGAGTACAGGAATTATCAAGAGTGAAGAGAACTTTGAAGTCATGTTTTACCTACTGAAGTCATATTTTACCTCCTGAAGTCATGTTTTACCTCCTGAAGTTATGTTTTACCTCATGAAGTTATGTTTTACCTCCTGAAGTCATGTTTTACCTCCTGAAGTCATGTTTTACCTCCTGAAGTCATGTTTTACCTCCTGAAGTCATGTTTTACCTCCTGAAGTCATCTTTTACCTCCTGAAGTCATCTTTTACCTGCTGCACAGGTAAAACAAATTAGATTCATTTGTAATACATAAAATTTGTGACGATTATAAACTCTGACAAAATTCCTTTTTACCTGAGATGTTACTCTTAAATTTTAACTATACACGTGACCTGACTAAAAACTTCAGAACAATGCAAATACACTTAGAATGCTCAGCGAGTAATGTCATATGTGAGGTCATGTGAGGTCACATGAGAAGCCACATCTCTATAAGTCTTTTGTTGTTTTATTGCTCTTGCTGCTAATTAATGGCTAACCATTTCTCAAGTGTGGCTAATTCTTAGTTAAGTGTGAATAACCATTGGAATTGCGACATTTAAAGTATAAGTGAGATTATTAGAGTTTAATTAGTAATAAAGTTGTGTCATCAGCAAAAAAAAAAAAAAATACAGATTGTATCACTGTATAATGATTGTTTGAGAAAGACACTTGAGCAAACACTAGGACATATTTATTCGGTCCCAGGACCGAAATGTTTTCTAATATGTCATAGTGTTTGCTTACGTGTCCTAAACCAGTTTATCGGTATTTTTTTACCAAGGTTTATATCATGCTGTATAATGACTTCTTACAGAGTGCAGTTAGATGCGAGAGATGAGAATGAAGAGTGAGAGGAGAGAGGTGAGGCGCTGTGTTGATGGGAATGAAGAGTGAGAGGAGAGAGGTGTGACGCTGTGTTGATGGGAATGAAGAGTGAGAGGAGAGAGGTGTGACGCTGTGTTGACAGATCATTAACCCACGAAGGGATAGATGCACATATATTGTATAACCTCCAAATTTTCTATTCAAAAATAAAAGAAATATAGATTTAAAGAAACACAAGTACGAAAAAAATGAATCCCTTATGTCTTGCTAGCTTCATAAAATATTACGAATATTTTTTTCCTACGATATGAGCACGTGCGTTCTCACATCGCAAGAAAAACAGTTCCTTAATGCAGCGAGAAAAATCCGGTCTTTCCGCGAGCGTAATTTTTATTGTTACCGCGAAATTGGAGTTGTTAGCTTGTGGTGTTGACCACATGACTCACAGGGAAGAGCAGGCAATTACGGTGGCTACTCAGACGCTTCCTAGCGGACGGTGCAGACACGTCTAGACAACGGAAGTGAAAGATGTGGCAGGAAATGTACACATATGTGTGTGTGTGTGTGTGCGCATCTGTTTGTGTTTGTACGTATGTACATATATGTTAACTTAGCAAACAGGCAGAGTTGAAACCCATGGCAAGCCAGTCCTGAAACCAGAAGACCAGGGCTCTAACCACTGGCCCGCACAGCTTGTTAATCTGAGCACTGGTAAGGCATAGGTTCGAACCTTGCCCGTTGACCGAGTTGATTTCTAGCTTGCTAAGACGACCCTCAATAGTTATAATCTAGGTTTCACTTGACTCATTGAACTGTCTCGCCAACACCACCGTCGTCACCTTAGTCATCATCATCATCATCATCATTATCATCATAATGTGAATTGGACATGCCCAGCAGTTCTCCTTCCTTCTTATGAGTGGGTGTGACTTGGACTTGCCTAGCTTGGGCCAGTAGGTCTGCATCTGTGCTCCCTCTTTATGTTCTCATAATTATTATCAGCATCATAATCCATATCATCACTATCTTCATCATCGCCCTCGTCCTATCATTACCATCCTCACCATCCTGTTATCATAATTGCTCTCCTTATAGCCACTATCCTCATCACTACCATTGTCATAATCCACATTTTCATCACTATCACCATCCCATCCTCATTATTATTCCCACCATCTTCATCGTTACCATGAGCATTATGGAAGAAAGTCGAGTCAAGGAGGTACACGTAGGTTGGCCCGGACGGGTCTTGGCCAGGACGGGTCTTGGCCAGGACGGGTCTTGGCCCAGGTTGTCAAAGATATTTTCTGAACTTTATAACAAAGGTTCTCTCTCCTTCACCGCTGCACGCAACCAACTCTTGATTTATTCTCAAGTAGACGTTTACCAGAGCCAAAAATATCACCACTCAGCCTCATAAATACACCTCCTGGTATATATATATCACCACCCACCTCCACAAATACACCTGGAAAATATATGGAAAAGAGCCTCAGTTTGTCTATGTCAAAATGTCACCAGTCATCTTTTACAAATATACCTTCTTATAACTATATCACTACTAAGCACCACAAACGCACCATCTTATGAATAAATTGACATTGAGCCCCATAAATGCTCCTTGTTATGAATAAATCAACTGTAATCTCCACAAATGCTCCTGTTATCAATAAATCAACTATAAGTCCCACAAATGCACTTTGTTGTAACTTTTCACTACTAAGCCACATACATGTACCGTCTGGTTAATATATCACCACTAAGTCCTACAATTGCACTTTCTTATATAAATATCACCACTAAGACCCACCAGTGCATCATGCGCTCAAAAAATATCACTATCGAGGCACGCAAATGCACCTCCATGTAAATATACTCGCAAAAAGCCGCACAAATGCACTTTCTGGGAAATATATCAGTACTAAACTTCAAAAAATAGCCCCTTCTGGTAAATATCTCACCATGAAGTGACATAAATTCACTTCATTTCGAAAACATTTTCAACTTTTGTGGCTCATACCACCAGGAGGGTCCTGGCTCATACCACCAGGAGGGTCCTGGCTCATACCACCTGGAGGGTCCTGGCTGCTACACTTCCTCTGTGAAGTTTTTAATAACCTCCAGCTGACATCTTTATGGGGTTTATGCCTTCTGTCGAATCAGTTCTTCCCTTAAAAATCTAGAAGTATATTTTTTTCCCTCTTCTCTATATTGATTTAAGTTTCTCGTTAATAATCTTATCCTGTCAGAAATTAATTTTTGGTATTTATTTTTGTTAATATCTTTGTGTACGAAGGACAGCTTATCTCTTTTACAATGAGAATATTTATTTTACTTCTGGAAGTAATGGTGTATATAGGTACAATAAGTCTCTTGATTATTATTGTTGTTATTATTATTACTTTTTTGCAATTATTATTATTTTTGCAGTTATTATTTTTGCAGTTATTATCATTTTTGCAATTATTATTATTATTATTATTATTATTATTATTATTATTATTATTATTATTATTATTATTATTATTATTATTATTATTATTATTAACGTTGATGTTAATATTGTTGCTGTTATTGTTTTATTATTATTATTATTATTATTATTGGAAAGCTGTCAACATGTAGCATGTAGGGAGTCATACAGCTTTTAGAAACTGGAATAAAAATAGGTTTGATCCGAGGGGAAAAAAGTGTATCTATGTCTTAAAATCAAGAGCCCTTCAGGAGCATCAAGGCGCTGAAGAGCACTCGTGTTAGTAAACAATAAAAGGGAATTAATACTAAATTAGAAAGAAACGCGTCCTTTATTTACTGGCTTGATTTCAAATACAGTTAGCTTTATAATTTTTATTTCATATAATAAAAATGCTAGACGAAGAATCATATAATTATCTTAAGATATATTTTTTCATTACACAGAACGCGCAGGACAGACACCATGCCCAGCCCTTCTAGGGCAGGGTAGGTGCCTGAGCCAGAGCTTGCTCCTTGGGGCGGGGAAGATGGCAGACCAGAGAGGCCTAGCTTCTTCCTACGAGCCCCGTGAGGGCGGGGAATGTGGCTAGGCCTGGGGACAGTTGGTCCTACCGATGAGAAGGTACTTGTGCCTCCTCTCATGTCGGACGTTAGTTTGAGATACTCCCGAGAAAGGGAGCCAAGGCCGGGCCACCACTTGGTAAAGGCCCGGGCCGGGAGAGTACCGGCGAATCAAGAAGAAGAAGAAGAACGTGCAAACATCTGGACAGCCTCTAAGAAATTACGTGTTTTCACAATCCATTTAGATCTGTGTGTATTTACTTCTGGACAGATTTATCATCCACTCTGATACCATGAACCTAGATACGTTTATGGAACAATTTGCAATGTGAACGGACTTACTGATGTTGTAATAGCAATGTTTATGCTTGTTTATAAGTTCTTCTGGCAGTTTGGCTGACACACAGGAGACGATCAAACCAAATGCAAAGTATGTAGCCATCCCTATGGTCACTATCTTGAAAACTATGAGCTTTATTATTCACTTATTGAGGAATATATAGATGGTATAACAACCTATGTGATATGTCAAGATATCTTTTTAATGAAACGACACACCAGACATATTCAGCAAATTTTCTAAATTTGCTTGCAATAGAGAAGTCAACTGTAAATATAAATCCAAACGTACTCTTCTTAACCCTTTTGGGGCCTAGGTTCCTAGACCTTTTGTGTATCCACATGCTTTTGCGCTACCCTCCACAGGATGGATATGGAATACACAAGAAACTAGCCGCTTCAGCGGCAAAATCTAATCTAATCTTTGCGGGCATGTGTGTATTTTGGGATGCACACATTAGAGTGTGTATACACCAGAGTGTGTATGCATTCTTCGAGCGTGTATATATTCGAGCGTGTATACATTCGGGTAGGTATAAACTGCAGATGGCCCGGCTTCAAGATTGTAGGTTATGTACATTAAAACGATCACATCTCTGCCAGAAACAATGCACTCTCTTGACTACACAAATACGACTTAGTGACAGACACGACACAGGGTCACACTTGACACAGGGTCCCACATAACACAGGGTCACACATGACACAGGGTCACTCATAACACAGGGTCACACATGACTCAGGGTCACATTTGACACAGGGTCACATATAACACAGGGTCACACATGACACAATCACACATGACACAGGGTCACACATGACTCAAGATCACACATAACACAGGGTCACACATGACACAGGGTCACACTTGACACAGGGTCACACATAACACAGGATCACACATGGCACAGGGTCACACCTGACACAGGGTCACACATAACAGAGTCACACATAACAGGGTCACACATGACACAGGGTCACACATAACAGAGTCACACATAACAGGGTCACACATGACACAGGGTCACACATGACACAGGGACGATCCATTGATGAAAACAATTTGCTCGGGACCGGCATTGTCATCCGTCGAACTCCTTGTAACTCAAGTAGTAAAGAGTGATGGAGTATCATAGTGTCGTGATCACTAGTCACCGGTAACAGGAAACCCACACGTGGTCCAAGACAGGAGAATAGTTGATTTTAGTTTCACCTTAGTCTGAGATATATATATATTGACAATGTTCGTCACATATCACAAAGACGGTATTCTAAAAAAAAACATAATAAAGCCCCATTAAAGGCGCGTCTTTCACATCCTAAAAAAACTGAAATTGCAATATATTTAAATCTTTATCAATTGACATAGCAATTATTATAAAATCCACTATATATCTTAAACAAGTCTCTACAGATGCGAATTTACCAAATACTCTTTTTCATAATGTACATTAGTGTCTTGCCATTACTATATGCGGAACGTGTGGGGAGAGGAGCATGCAAAACTGAATGAAGATTGTTCTCTCTGTCACTACTTACAGTTCATTTGGTCCACTAGAGCAGGCTAGAGTGAGTTCAGTCTATCCTGTGAGAGAATGTAGCTTCCTCTTGGCCCACCAAAGCGGGGAAGACTGAGTCTAGAACGTCCTTCCTCTAGCCGAACTGAACCTCGTCTTGGCCCACCTGGGTATCTCCCAAACTAGATGCAGTGTCACTAGTACTGTGTCCCGCCCCTTCCTCCTCCATCTCTCGCCCACTCATCAGCTATGTCCTTGTCCTTGTACGTGACGCTTTTCATAACATCGCTTCAGAACACTGATTTCGTATGCAAAATAACGCATATATGTGGGGAGCATACCAGTCCCTCGGGAAGGGTCTGTGTCTCCATTATCCTAACACAAACAGCTGAGGAAATGCCCAGTGTGTCAGCTTCATGACTTGCTTGGAAAATAATGTTACTCAGTAATGTTCTTTGCCATAGAGGATATGCTGGTCAATGTTTCCTCTTCTTCTTCTTATTATTATTATTATTATAATTATTATTATCATCATTATTATATTATTTTTACCAGTATATGTAAATTGAATTCCCCAAGATAATGCCTTAACACAAAAATACATATGATACCATTCTGATGCCAGTCATTTGCATGTATTGATGACATCAACTGGCTTCATGGCCATCTGATGACATCAACACACCTTAGTGAAATATCAACGCTCTTCTCTTAAAAACACAGGTTGCTCAATGCTAGTCTGCGTCGTTGTAATAGTACTCGATTTTGAATATGGCCAGGATGTTGCATCTTGAGCATTCTTCATTGTTGCAACTGGATTAGGGTGCTTTTTATATGCCCGTATTTGTATCTAGAAGTTTAGCAGCGCTTGTACTCGTTCTTCTCTCTGTGTGTTTAATTTAATTTAGCGTCTGCATAGTCACCAGTAGCTGCTTCCTGTTGTGTTTTCATCCGTGTATACACTTCAGTCATTCCACCAATTATTCCTCTTCCCACCCACACTCACCCTTACATAACCACACACTCCTGCTTCACACTCGAGCATTGCTCTCTTCTACTCCATACATCTTCCACCTCCTCCTCTTCACCTCTACTTTCTCTTTCTTCCACTTTCTGTCTCGTTCTTCATTCAGTTTCACTTCTCTCTTATCCGGTGATGCCCGGGATGATATGGAAACTTTCTACTAGAGTTCGGGAGTAATAAGGACAAATTTATGAGAACGGGGAAGTGTGTGAGAAGACAGGACGCGGAATACAGCTTTGAGGAAAATGCATTACAAACAACGTATAAAGGAAAAAAAGATCTGGGAATAATCATGTAACATGGTATATCAGAAAATATAACTATCAATCATACAACTTCAGCAGCATTTTCAAAATCAGCAAACTTAAGAAGTATTGTCAAGAACCTTAACAAAGAATCAAGGGCAATATTTATATACAGATTAAGTTAAGTCCATCCTAGACCCCGCACCTGATCAAACATATGAAGAAACAGATCTGCAACGAGTACAATACTGAAATTGAAAGAGATGGACCACGAGAAGTTTAAGGAACTGAACCAAAGAAGCCTAGAAGAGAAGAGGACCAGGGAAGTTATGGTCACGACTTACAACTAGAGGACATGAGGACAGGTTGAAGAGTTGGAGACGGTGAGTACACACACATTATAGCTATAAAAGTGGATGAGTCACAGGAGCGCTGGGACAATTTATTATTAATCTCAGTTGAGTACACACACACACAACACACACACACACACACACACACACACACACACACATGAAGATTGGGGAAGGGCAAAGAAGACCGCAGACGGAGTACAGCCTAGGGGGCCAGAGACTGCAAACCTCAATCAAGGAAAAAGATCTTGGGGTGAGTATAACACCAGACACATCTCCTGAGGCGCACATCAACCAAATAACTGCTGCAGCATATGGGCGCCTAGCAAACCTAAGAACAGCATTCCGACATCTTAATAAAGAATCGTTCAGGACCCTGTACACTGTGTACGTTAGGCCCATATTGGAGTATGCAGCACCAGTTTGGAACCCACACCTAGCCAAGCATGTGAAGAAGCTCGAGAAAGTGCAAAGGTTTGCAACAAGACTAGTCCCGGAGCTAAGGGTATGTCCTACGAGGGAGGTTAAGGGAAATCGACCTGACGACACTGGAGGACAGGAGAGATAGGGGAGACATGATAACAACATATAAGATACTGAGAGGAATTGACAAAGTGGACAGAGACAGAATGTTCCAGAGATGGGACACAACAACAAGGGGACACAGATGGAAGTTGAAGACTCAGATGAATCACAGAGATGTTAGGAAGTATTTCTTCAGTCACAGAGTTGTCGGGAAGTGGAATAGTTTAGGAAGCGATGTAGTGGAGGCAGGCTCTATACATAGCTTTAAGCAGAGGTATGATAAAGCTCATGGCGCAGGGAGAGTGACCCAGTAGCGGCCAGTGAAGAGGCGGGGCCAGGAGCTTTGACTCGACCCCTGCAACCACAACTAGGTGAGTACAACTAGGTGAGTACACACAGTTCACTCTGTCTTGTCCTCGCTGCAATACAAATTTGATCTAACTGCGCTGGTCCTTCCATTTAAGGTTTGCATCCCAGATATTCATCATGATCGTCGTCTCTCCTGCCGTCTGTACAAACACCGCTTAATCTTCCCTCTTGCTTTCTTTACCTTCTGTGTTCGCTTTCTCTCTCAGTCTCACTCACTACCTCTCTCCTCTCTCTACGTGCGCTTCCGTGGCTTCATATTTACTGGTCACTTATCAAACATGACGCTACTCTTGAGCTTCGGGGACGCCAGTTAACTGCTGTTCTCACATCCCCGCACGTTTATCGTGTCTTCTGCTAACATGTCGCATCTTTCGCTGCTTGTGTTATAGAAATGATTTTCTTAACGTCTCTTTAAACTGTTTGTTAAATATTCTACCTGACTCGCGCCGTCTGTTCTCTTCTCGCGTATGTTGTTTGAGTCCAGTGCATCTTCCCTTTCTCTCGGTCTACTTCCTTATTTATTATTCACATGATCCTGCTCATTCGCTCTCCCTTGACACCTTGCCTCTGACCTCACCAACAGTATGCACACCTGACACTGCGATCACTGTAAACACCTGACACCGGGATCACTGTACACACCTGACACTGGGATCACTGTAAACACCTGACACCGGGATCACTGTACACACCTGACACCGGGATCACTGTACACACCTGACACCAGGATCACTGTAAACACCTGACACCAGGTTCACCGTGCTGGGAGTGTCTAATGAAGAAGTTGCCCTCGATCATCAAACAGAATTAGGCACGAATGTTCGATTATCCCGAGACATCTCATCCTCACCCACCTTCACCCACCCTCACCCACCTTCACCCACCATCACCCACCCACTCACCCGATGCCTGCTGTTTTTTTTAACAAAACCCATAATATTAAGTTATTAAAAATGGTTTGTCTTCTCAGGTATCGATGGTCAGGTTTATGATTGACATTCTGGCTAGTGACAAACCATCAATTAATATATATATATATATATATATATATATATATATATATATATATATATATATATATATATATATATATATATATAATTATGTAAGATAAAATCTGGATGAAAAAGACGTAAACACAGGGTGGTGTCTATCACTCTGTAAGATGACTTTAAATTAAATAAATATTGAGGTGATTAAAGAATCTTCAATATTATACAATAAAAAGCAGCCTTAATGATCCTCTTTCAGTCAATAGACTTTAAACCTACAAATCAACTACCTCTGGGGCATCTTCGTCCCTCGGGCAGCTGACAGCTACACACAGTATCTTGGGTATCATGGTATTGTTGCATGTGTTGAAGATGATGCTGGAATGTTGAAGATGCTGATGGAGTGTTGAAGATGCTGATGGAGTGTTGAAGATGCTGATGGAGTGTTGACGATGCTGATGGAGTGTTGAAAATGCTGATGGAGTGTTGAAGATGCTGATGGAGTGTTGAAGATGCTGATGGAGTGTTGACGATGCTGATGGAGTGTTGAAAATGCTGATGGAGTGTTGAAGATGCTGATGGAGTGTTGAAGATGCTGATGGAGTGTTGACGATGCTGATGGAGTGTTGAAGATGCAGATGGAGTGTTGAAGATGCTGATGGAGTGTTGAAGATGCTGATGGAGTGTTTAAGATGCAGATGGAGTGTTGAAGATGCAGATGGAGTGTTGAAGATGCTGCTAGAGTGTTAAGATGCTGATGGAATGTTAAAGATGCAAGTGGAGTGTTGAAGACATTGCTGGAGTGATGAAAACACTGTTGAAGTGTTGGATATATGGCTGGAGTACTGAAATCAAGGTTGGAGTGTTGATGATGGTGCTGGAGTATTGAAGACACTATTGGAGTGTTGATGATTGTGTGGGAGTGTTGAACACACTGCTGTGAGATTTAAGACATCACTGGAAATCTCAGGCCAATGTTAGAGTTTTGAAAACACTTCTGGAATGTTGAAGATGCTGCTGGAGTGTTGAAGATGCTGCTGGAGTGTTGAAGATGCTGCTGGAGTGTTGAAGAAGCTGCTGGAGTGTTAAAGATGCAAGTGTTCGAGATTCCAGCACGAATCCTATTTCTATTACACGACTCCACTATCTTTCTTCAATAGACATTTATGGACTTGGTGTTTTCTAGTCTTGGAAGCCGCGTAGTAAACGAGAGTCATGTTTCTGAGATCACTGAGTAGTGTTCTTATTACGCAGCAGGCATTTATTTCCAGGCAGTGCTGCCTGCGTTATCTGTTTTGGTGCACTGAGAACCGATACAAAGTCGTGCTGCAACAAAATCATGAAATCTGACTTCTTGATCGTCACATTCTCTTATTTGTAACAAAAGAAAAAAACACGCACACACAGGCTGGTATATCACAGTGAGTCTTTAGATGACCAGTCGAGTGTGTTCACTCTAAGAGGCGTGCGTGCCGTAGCAAGGTTTCCTGGAGTAACTGACCGATTGGTCTGCTCACTCAGTAGTTGCTTGGCTCCTCCCGAGTCGTGTATTGTGGGCTTCCTTGTTATACACAAAACACTTCCGCTGCCATTTACACTTCCTGGATGTGAAACTGTCGAAATGCAGCTCACCGTACCTAAACTTTATATAGACTTCCTGGAAAAAGAGGAAAAAGGAACAATTCCATGACTGGAACAATACCGTGGCTGGAACAATTCCATGACTGGAACAATTCCATGACTCGGTCCAAGTCGGACCGAAACGTCGTCGTAAGATTCTCTCTTCTATGAGCGGGTTATTTGTGTATAGACTTCCTGGAGTAGTTTATGTATACCCCTCATGTTATTCATTGGTACGTGGGCAAAAATATTTAGATCCCGGTGTTATTAGACTTTGTTTCTCAATCTCTCTCAGATGAGGCGCCGATTTCGTTGCAGTAACTGCCCACTATATGACTGTCAATATGATTTCAGAATAGGTAGCACTTGAGTTGATCTTTTGTTAAGCCGTTGGAAGCTGCATCTCTCACAGTGTGCACTGTACAACCAGACGTGGCAGTCCCTCCTGGAGGCTGCATCTCTCAAGAGTGGACTCCGCTACCACATCTCGTCTGTGCACAAATTTTCACAGGCTGATAATTAACCTCTGATATTTAACACACAACACCAACCATCGGATTAATAATAATAATAATAATAATAATAATAATAATAATAATAATAATCACGAATGTTTTTTTAGAAGTGTGTGGCAAGGTTGTCGCCTCACGGCTCTGGCTATCCTGTTGTCAACGTAAATAATTCTTGTAATCTTTCATTCGAGTTTCTGGGATTTGTGTCAGCCTCCGTGAGTTTCCTAAATATACATATTCGGTTTGACGACTTAATTGTTTAGCCTGCCTTAGTTACGGTGGTATGGAATGATTTTAAGTAGTGGTAGTAGTAGTAGTAGTAGTAGTAGTAGCAACAGCAGTGGCTGCCACATCTACTACTACACTCTGTTTTTTCCCTCTTATTTAACCAAGCACTTTCCATCAGTTCAACATGGACTTAATGGTCACCTGTGCTGTGTCTTGTTGGTATAGTTGCTGGAGGGCGAGGAGCGAGCTTCTTGCTTCATCACCCTGACCTCTTCTGTCTAGACACACACTGATGCAAGATATCCAGTTCAGCTCATCTCAGATTATCTCAGGGAAATAGAATGGTGGTTCGGTCTCTCGGTCTCTCTCTTTCTCGGTACTCTTATGTAGGTGCATGTACTGTCTCTCTTCTCTTTCTCTCTCTCTCTCTCTAACATACGAAGGTGTTACCGTACGGTCAGGTTGGTGGAGCTCCCTGGACAAGGTTCAGTTATGAGTCAATGACAAGACTTCAGTGAATTTTAAGTTTAGCCTGAAGTAACGCTGTGCAGGAGCCCACACATGATGTACTGACGTGGAGGAGGTGTGTAGTGGAGAGTGTTCTGGAGGAGGTGTGTAGTGGAAAGTGCTGTGGAGGTGTGTAGTGGAGAGTGCTGTGGTGGTGATGTGTAGTGAAGAGTGTTGAGGATAGAAAGATGATAATAGGAGGCTGACTTTCCTGAAGGGGATGGTAGAGGGATTAACTAAACAGACGAAAGGAGAGCATGGGAACGACATATAGGATGAACTATTTCTAACTAAAATAAAACTGTCGCGTGTTATCTAGGTGTAAGAGTCAAGGATAGAAAAATAAAATGTTCTCTCCCCACCCTCCAGCCACTGTCTGCATGAAAACAGTGGAAAAAATACATGTATACCGTACCACACTGGAAAAATATAATAGATTTGCATTAGTGAAGGAACCAGAAGGTAGATTCTGGCTTCAACTACTTCTAATTTACTATTTTTTCTTTCTTAAACCTCTCGTGTTACTCCACTGGCACTCACAGAGCTGTTTGTACCATTGGTTCTAATTCTGTAATCACTCCATCAATTGATGAACCGATTACATCGACTCTAGGCTGAGGGATTACCTCAAACTCCTTCTGATCTCCAACTATTCTTCTTTGTATTGGACTGATGAAGCCACTGTGTGGAGAAACGTTTCCACAGCTAAAGATACCCAAATGTTGCACATGTTTCTAAGTTGTCATTATTGAAAGTCAGTTTGGTGTTTTGTGCTAGAAGCTCCTAGCAATGAAACTTAACATTCTATTATCTTTACTGCTAGCTGAGAGGATCGTTGCTTAATGTTACTCAAAGCTCCTTTTCCTTTCCTGTCCTGGTGAGTTTCTTGCCAAACATTTTTATTCACGTTTGAGATTGTTATAACCAAAGATTCCTTACTTTCCACTTGTTCACGTTAAAACTCGTCTTGCACGAGTCTGACCACAACATCACCTTGTTCTTACTACTCTCAAGGTTCAAACGATGTGTGTTACATGCAAAAACTTTCTTCCAGTCTGGTGTTATACTTTAATTTTACCATAGTTGATGCTTGGCCCACCTGGCCATCACTTTTGTTCATTGTGAAGAATGTTTTGACAAGAACCTGAGGAAGGGGAAGGAAGATGGTGGGGAAATAGATAACTTGATAAATTGATAGACAGATAGATAGATAGATGGATAGATAGATAGATATATGGATAGATAGATATATAGATAGATAGATAGATAGAGAGAGAGAGAGAAAAAAAAAAAAGAGAGAAAGAGAGAGAGAGAGAGAGAGAGAGTAGGTGTTTTTACCGGAAGTAAATTTTCTTTATGGATGGAGAAGCGAGTTTAGGACAGAATTAATAAGCTGATTTCACGGTGTGGCAAGGGCAGTGACAGGGCTTGTCACCAGGGGAGTGGCAGGGGCAATGACAGGGCTTGTACCCAGGGGTGTGGCAGGGGCAGTGACAGGGCTTGTCACCAGGGGAGTGGCAGGGGCAATGACAGGGATTGTACCCAGGGGTGTGGCAGGGGCAGTGACAGGGCTTGTCACCAGGGGAGTGGCAGGGGCAATGACAGGGATTGTCCCCAGGGGTGTAGCAAGGGTAATGACAGGGCTTGTCACCAAGGGTGTAGCAAGGGTAATGACAGGGGTGTCACTAGGGATGTGGCAGGGGAATGATAGGGGATGTCCCCAGCAGTGTGGCAGGTGTACTGACAGGGCTTGTTCCTAGAGGTGTGACAAAGGCAATGTTCCCATGGGTGTGGCAGGTGTAATGACAGGGCTTGTACCCAGGGGTGTGGCAGAGGTAATGACAAGGGGTGTCACCAGGGGTGTGACTAATACATTGACACTTATGTTTCTTAGTGTATGACCAGGTACCAGTCAGGTCCCTGGTACACTCAGGTACCTGGGATGGCGTCTGAGTGTATGACCAGGTACCAGTCAGGTCCCTGGTACACTCAGGTACCTGGGCTGGTGTCTGAGTGTATGACCAAGTAGCAGTCAGGTCTCTGGTACACTCAGGTACCTGAACTGCAAGTTCAGTGATAGTACATAGTAGCTTATAACCGTTACTGAGTCACGAGCTTTGCATGTGATCGTTGGCCGTTACAGCCTTTCCGATGACCTAAACAGTGTCAAAGGACAGTCTTCAAATATGAACGCCCCTCAGCTCTCTTCTACCTCAGTTACCAACGGACAGTCAGTGTGTAGACAGGCGTCAGGTTAGGGCTCTGAGAATTCTCCCATATATTACCTTCAATACAGCAAGTAACCAACCAAGCTTGGCTCTTCATAACCCAATCTACGAAAGACACCCACGATAGTATGACCAGGTACCAGTCAGGTCTCTGGTACACTCAGGTACTTGGGATGGTGTCTGAGTGTATGACCAGGTACCAGTCAGATCCCTGGTACAGAGAGGTACCTTGTATGGCGTCTGAGTGTATGATCAGATACCAATCAGGTCCCTGTTGCACTCAGGTACCTGGAATGGCGTCTGAGTGTATGACCAGGTACCAGTCAGGTCCTTGGTACACTCAGGTACCTGGGATGGTGCCTGAGTGTATGACCAGATACAAGTCAGGTCCCTGGTACACTCAGGTGCCTTGGATGGTGTCTGATCAGCTACCAGTCAAGTCCCTGGTACACTTAGATACCTGGGATGGTGTCTGAGTGTTTGACTAGGTACCAGTCAGGTCCCTGATACACTCAGGTATCTGCGATGGTGTCTGAATGTATGACCAGGTACCAGTCAGGTCCCTGGTACTCTCAGGTACCTGGGATGGTGTCTGAGTGTATGACCATGTACCAGTCAGGTCCCTGGTACTCTCAGGTACCTGGGATGGTGTCTAGTACCTGTCCATTTTGCTTCTTCAACAACGATTATTATTTTATTTAAAAGGACTCGAGTGCAACTAATACTACATTTTATTGTGGCAACGTTTCGTCTGTAAAATTCTACATTTGTGGTCACAGTGGTGGCCCATGCTAACCTCCCTATGGTGTATAAAAATATACCCAGTTGAGTGTATCTTATTAAAGCAAGCTGGCCCAGTGGTTAACGTACTGGCCTGTGAGATTTAGGTCTCACCTGCCATGGGTTCAACCCCCCACCCGTTCCGTGAAGTATTGCCTCGGGTAGACGATTAGCTAATTGATGAGTTTGTGATATAAATGAATGTCACATTTTAAAGGCGTGCCTGACGAAGATCCACCGCGATCTCCGTTGTCCTGTTTTTTGCGCTGCCTCTCACATGAACTACGGGGTAGCAATAAATTAACCGCCCAGAGGATGAGTTGGGGGCGCACAATGAACTAGCCGGGCAGAGGATGAGCTGCGGGCACACAATGAACTAGCCGGGCAGAGGATGAGCTGCGGGCACACAATGAACTAGCCGGGCAGAGGATGAGCTGCGGGCACACAATGAACTAGCCGGGCAGAGGATGAGCTGCGGGCACACAATGTTTCCTAGTCTGCTAACTGTAGCGTCGTCACCTCGCTGCTCTCCCAGTGTCCTCCTCTCCTCGCTGCTCTCCCAGTGTCCTCCTCTCCTCGCTGCTCTCCCAGTGTCCTCCTCTCCTTGCTGCTCTCCCAGTGTCCTCCTCTCCTCGCTGCTCTCCCAGTGTCCTCCTCTCCTCAAGTGTTATGTTGTTCTCGGAGAAATTTTCTCCCCTTTTGTTTTACACAGATCAGTTTTACAGACTAAGAGCTGCTATAATACCTCAGCTCATTTCAAAGTCCAGCCCTATCTGGGGTGCATTATCCCCCTCCCTCCAGGATGCCACCCACGACAGTCGACTCATACCTGCTACGAAACATGCTCAACGTTTCACCCGTGCCGGGGATCGAATCACAGACTCTTAGTTGTGAGCTGAGTGCGCTGCCTACCGAGCCACGGAACTCCTTTATTTCGATTTCTACTCATTCATCTTAACATTTTCTCATACTACACCTTGTAACACTTTCTGTGCTTACACCTACCATTTTCTTTACTTACACCTAGTAACATTTTCTTTGCTTACACCTCGTGAATTTTTTTTACTTACACTTCGTAACATTATCTTTGCTTACACCTGGTAACATTCTCTCTTGCTTCCTGGCTTCTGGAGTACCATGCTTGTCTCGATATTACCCGAGGAAGGACCGAGGCTTCACCAGTGAGTGCTGGATGACCCACACAGGTTTAGCACTTCATGTAAATGCATTAACAATCCTCCCCTTCCCTTTGGACACCGCCAAGTAACCCTTTGGTAGATAATGGGTAGATAAAGAGCAGGGTTGAAAAAGTAGAGGGGAGGGAGGGTGGTATGGGATTAAGGGGATTTATTTGATGCCAGTGGTATCGGAATGGTACCCGGTCGCTGACTATGGTACCAGGAAGCCCGCTGAGTCAGACCCGGTCACCCACATGTAGGTTATTTCCTGCTCGGGCCCCTCCTGTTTGCCTCTCTAGGTCATGGTGAAGGTGTGGGAGTGGGGCTGGTAAGAGGGGTGAGGGGACGTGGGTAGAGGAAGGAGGGAGGGGTTTGACTGGAGAGGCAGTTTTGTATCAGGTTTAAGAGGGAGAGGCGGCTGAATGCAGGGGTAGCAGGAGGGAAATGAGAGAGGAGGAATAGGAGGGAGGCGGCAAGGAGGAGCATGGGAGGGAGGTGGAATGGGAAGGATTGGGAGGTGTTAAGGAAAGAGGGAGGTTGTAGGTAGGAGCAGAAGAGAGAAGGAAAAGCTGCTTACTCCCTCAAGCAGAAGACGACGAATAATAAAGTCGTAGAACAGTGTGAGGTGATAAGGGTTCTTAGGACTCATAAAAGACCCTCATTAGAAATTCCTCAGAGTTACGACCTGGCAGAGCAAGTTGTGGTGTTCACTACCATGTTGTGGCTAATCTAAAACGAGATATAAAAATAGCGGACGACAATATAAACAAAAGACAAAGAAATTAAGAATGAAGACAGAAGCAAATATAAATTATTATTATTATTATTAACATTATCTCTCGGTCCACTCTGCATCAAAGTACGCAATACTTTAGCCACACAGCCAGATAAGTATGGGCACCTAGCCAAGGCTAGACGGTCACTCCCATAAACCGGAACACCAGTGATAAGTTGTCTAATTAAATCCTGCCATTTGAATGAACTTCGAAAGAGATTTTGGAATGTTTAGCAATTCCATATGTATATATGGAGGTCACACACAGCCTGGGAAATGAGAAATAATCACTCTTAATCTAAGGCAGGAAAGAATAGCTTCAATTCTTGAATGAAGAGCTCTTCAAGGGCATCAAAGCACCCACCCTTTAAAGGCAACAATGGCAGAGAGACGAGACAAGACACGTAGTAGAAACATTAACCATTTTAATAGTTCTGATGATGACAGAGAAGAAATCGAAATTTAAATTTTTTCGAGTTCCTGAACTATGTGAAGTCAACCATTTTGCCAGTTCAACATTCTCTCTCGCCTCAATTTTATTGTCAACAAAGACCAGTTGAATATCACGCCTCTGATGCCTTAGTTCCTTTTCCCTCATTCCCAGTCTTGCTTCAGGAACTATACTACCAGAGCGATTATAATTTGTGAGCTCCCTGGGACCGCGTACTTGCAATAAACATGATCAATTATCGCGCTCAACGAATCAGAATACTTTAAACAGGTGTTGGAGTGCCTTCAAAGTGTGCATTCCCAGCATCAAAAGGATGACTGACGTTAAGTGTAAAATTTCACCGCTGGTCACTTGATAAGACAGGAATCTAGACCGGCTTGGAAAATATTGGTGTTGGTTATTTATCAGGAAACAATGGAAGTGTCTTGACACGGGACCATCTCAAGGTTCAGCACTGGCCCACCGGAGCTAGGTTAAGCACCCGGTTTGAAAAATATTTAAAGATAGGAAATAATATGAAAGTAATAGGCACATTGTTTCTGTTGAGTCAAAGAAAGTTATAATAGACTTCAGGAGATGATTCTATGACACTCATGAAAATGAAATCCCTATGTGTCTAATCATTGCCTCTGCAGGCGCGCGCGAGAGAGAGAGAGAGAGAGAGAGAGAGAGAGAGAGAGAGAGACGATCTTTCCAATACTGACGCCTTGTATTACAATAGACACTCCGTCTTGTCCATATTAATGTTATTAATGAGGAGTATTTGATCCTGGGTAGACGGGTTATAAGGTTGTGGCGGTTTGACCTCTGCCGACCAGTTTTGTCACGAGATCTGCACATCCTCTCACAGCTCACCTGTGTGCCAACAGCCAGATACTCTCCCACTCACTCCTATTAGATCACCTTCCTACATACACTCACACTCCTACACACTCCCCACACCTTCAACTTCCTTCACACTCACTCATGAGTCCGTTAAACACACTCCACGCACCTCAAATTCTACCACGCTCTCAAAACAAGCCTTTCTTAGATGCCATGCATCGTTTGCAGGGACTACCAGCCTTCCTGCACAGAGCCAAGTGCAGAGGGTGAAGTTACAGGTAATTCTGAGGGACAAGCACTAACAGCCACGTGTAACAACAGTAGATCCCATTCAACTTTTGCGGTTTCTCACCTCTACTCTCGATACATCACTCATACCCACTCTATGCCACAGCTCCACCTCCCCATATTTCATATTCTTCTCCCTATGTTCCAGCCCCTTAGTGCTTTTCCTAATCAACTATTCCTCTGCCTTTCCCTTCTTTTTCCACCACTATTAATCTTCTTCCTCTTCATTTGTCACCAATGACCCTATCTGACTGCATCTCCACCAATCCACTTTCTGCATCCCATTACCCTTCTACTAGAAACCAATCATAATGCAAGACATTGAGACAGAGTCTCGTATCCAAACACAAATTGAATGGCGGATCACTCGAAGATGACAGACTAGTATGCAAGGAATCGAACAGAAGATTCCATGAGGCCTTAAGTGAGATGGCAAAGATAGTGCCAGAATGAAGAGATGATGAGAATGGCCGACAGAAACTGGTCTGCACATGAGCCTCAAAGGCGAAAGTGATGAACCTAATGAAAGAATCACACATAACAAAACCCTTTTGGGTCTTAACAACACATCTCCATGAGTCTTTAAAAGCAGGAGCGGCAATATTTCACGAATCAACAGAGAAAATCGCAAGTCATTTGAGACAACGCAACTACTGGACAGCTGGTACGCTGAATCTGTACTTCCAATATACAAGCAAGAAGACAGGCAAGATGTTGTGGAACAGACACCAGAAATCACAGAAATCACTCCATACGAAAGCAAAAGACTTGGCAGACGGTGCAACGTACCCCCAGTGAAAAGTATGGGCGCCACTGGTACACTAAGAGAAAACACAATAAGTGTCCGGGGTCCAAGACTGTTCAACAGCCTCCCACCAGCCATAAGGGGCATTACCAGTAGACCTCTGGTTGCCTTTAAGAGGGAGCTGGACAGATACCTAAATTCAGTGCCAGATCAGCCGGGCTGTGGTTTGTACGTTGGACTACGTACAGCCAGCAGTAACAGCCTCGTTGATCAGGCCCTAATCCACCGGGAAGCCTGGTCATAGACCGGGCCGCGGGGACGTCGATCCCCGGAATGCCCTCCAGGTAGACTCCAGGTAGCAGGTAGTTCCACTGACTTGAATGCAGTATGGGAAAGATAAAGCAAAAGGAGATAATGGAGATCTTCAAGAAGGACTTCGTCACACACACACACAGGAGCCAGACAAACACCCAACCACAAAAAAAAAAAAAAAAAAAAAAACAGGTTGGCTATAGGAAGGCAAGTCCTGTAACTGTTTCACAGTTAAAATAAAATTCAGAGATATTAAATATATACGAAGTGCAAAACCGGTTCAATGATAAGTTATTGGAAACTAAAAAAAAAAAAAGTGGATTTACTGCATAGTTTACAATTTAACTAAAGAATGTAAGGAAGTTCCTAACAAGATGCTGTTTCACAAAGCTAAGGAGAAGGTAGTAGTAGAAAAACATGTGCTCCAGTTGATTAAGGAAGGAATACCAAATGAGCAAAATACAGATAGGAGGTTAAAATGTGAGGGAAGTTTCCTGAGTGTTGACGCTTCCAAAGGTAATGGTTCATTGACAAGGGTAACGTGGTGTTCCCTCAAGGATCAGTGTTAGGACCGTTATGTTCTTAATACGTGCTAATGATCTCCTGAGTTCTGAATCGTATATATATCAATGTTTGCCCATGACGAGGTAAACTAGAAGTATAAGACTGTAAAAGATATATACAAGAGTGAAATTTGACAGGTTGCAAAATGGTCACTGAATTGGCATCTAAAGTTTAAGGGATTCAAGAGCAAGATCATGACAATCAGGAGGTAGACAAAGGATCATAGAGGGAGAATAGTGAGGATGTTAAAAAACTACAAAAATATATTTTTTTAGAAAACTGTGGAAATGAACATTATTCCAGATTCACCGTAGCGGAAGTCCTCGGTCAGAGGACCAAAAGCTCCACCTGTGGGTCATCATATGACTACCAGCGTCAGGAAACACTTGTCCTGTTTCCTGACAAACATTACACCTACCATCCAAACTCACCAGAGATTTTTATTAACAGACAGATTTCAGGCACACATGTGGTCAAAGATTTGTAGAAATGCGATATTGTCCAAAGGTTTGATACAAAACTAGTCCCAGGGCTGAAAGGAGTGAGCTCTGAGGAGAAATTAAAGGAATGAAACATAACGAGCTTAACAGACAGAGGATTAGAGAAGGCATGATGGCAGTAAACAAGACATGGGAACTGACAAGGCAGCAAGAGACGTATTTTTTGAGATGCGACACGAAGCGAAAATTTCCGATGAACGATAAGGACATTAAGAAAAACATCTTCATACATCTCCAGGTCAGTGGTTTACGCACTGGCCTGGAGTTTTACGACTCACTCGCCATGAGTTCAAACCTCACCCGTTCAGTGGTTTGTTTACAGTCGTATTATTACGATTTCGTGAGTCATACTGAAGGTGGCAAATTCTACACGCAGTTGCCAGAGTGGGTACGATAAAGCCCAGGGATGGGGGACCAGGAGCTGAGACTCGTCTCCTGTAAGCGCAAATCAGGAAATACAAAGACTTGGTAAACACATACACGCACGCACACTCACACCCACACACACTCACACCCACACCCACACCCACACCCACACCCACACCCACACCCACACTCTCACCCCCTCACACCCTTTATGATCACCTCAACAAAAACAGTTGCAGGAAGGAGAAAAATATCAGATATCTGAAGGGTTACTGAGCCTGTACTCAGGCCTTCTGCTGCCTTACATCAACGGGGAATAGTTCCATCAATGGGTCTGTATTTGTTTCCTTTCTTCAGCGCTAAATCAACAGTGAATAATGGTTAATGGGGTTTAAAGCCTATCGACTACACTAGCGTAATTGAAGCCACACACTAACATTTTCACACAACAAGACACTAACACTAATACTTTAATAATAATAATAATAATAATAATAATAATAATAATAATAATAATAATAATAATAATGATAATAATAATAGATAATAATAATAATAATAATAATAATAATAATAATAATAATAATAATAATAATAATAATAATAATAATATTATTATTATTATTATTATTATTATTATTATTATTATTATTATTATTATTATTATTATTATTATTATTATTATTATTATATTCTTGGGAAAGCACTTAAGAAAGGAGAGCAGACAAGTGAAACTTTCCTCCAATGTGTCAGTATTTCTACCTTATTTTTGGTACGTGTTTATCTTGAATTTAGATTCTGAAGCTTCAAATAATTACGTATCGCCTCCACTACTGAGCATAAACACAGTTAATCGTATGTCTTAACGTTACAACATCCTTGGAGACGAAAGTGTCAAGTTTGTTTACATAAATGAGAAAGTGGATGCTGCCGCAGTATTTTGTAAACATTAGCCTTGAGTTTTTTTTTTTTTTATCCCCAGCAGCTTTTGCTTGACGCAGGTTTCGAGGCTGTGGTTAGGCGTCTGTACCATCTCAGGACACCTTAACTGATACATGCCCTGATACATGAGCCAGTCCAGGAAGACAGCCAGAAGATACCCAATGGATGTAGCTACAGAAAGGGAGGAGACTGATTTATTATATAACTAACAAACATGTACGTATTACTGTGATCTGATCCTCTGTTGAATGTTAATGTAAATAACTCAGCTTACCTTATTTCCAGTATATCTCCTTTTATTTTTAAATGTTTTTCACACAGTTAAGTTATTTAGCAGTTTTAACTTTTAAGGTTTAAATAGTAAGATATTACAAGGACCCTAATAGAAATAAATCCCTTTGAGATTTTTGTGTTATCCTGGGTAATCTACACCTATGTTGCTATGCATGATCATTTATAAAACTGTATTTAAGTGTATCTATACCCGAATAAACTTACTTACTTAGTTACACACATAACAGTATGGGAGAGGTACATCATCTCTTCATCACACAAAAATATGAATGCCATTATGTTGAGGTTTACGAAGCTGAGCTCTCCAGAAGACACTAGAAGCTGAGAATGCGCATATATTCTTTTTTTTTTTTGGTCAGTGTATGTTCTTGCATATTAATACTGATAGCTAAGTGTTTATTGTGTGGTAGTGCCCAGCTAGCGGCCCTGAATTTAAGCCAACACTTGAGCAGATAATACTTGTCTGCGTTGACTTTAAGATAACACATGTTCCAGTCTTAATTCATCACTAGTAACATCAAATATACTCGTATGCACTACCCATGTAGTGAGATTGATATAACACATTAATGTAATAGCATCGGTAGTAGTAACAGTAAAGATTAATAAGAAGCTTTATAACAGTTTTCACAAATATCTCAGACAAACACAGGGAAGCCGCATCTAAAATCCTGTTTAATCCTGTGTTAGACAAGCGACGGCCAATCAAGGTTCCTGGAGGTCTGAGTGGAATAACATATGCCGCTGGGAGCACTGTAAACAACTCAGTCGAACCTTTAACTGACACTCACAAGATTTCCAACCAAACTAAAATATTTTTGAAAGCATCAAAAATGACTCTGCAAAAATTATATATATAATATATATATATATATATATATATATATATATATATATATATATATATATATATATATATATATATATATATATATATATATATATATATATATATATATATATATATATATATATATATATGTCGTGCCGATTAGGTAAAACTGGTCAATTAGCAAGAACTCATTTAAAATTAAGTCCTTTCTAAAATTTTCTCTTATACGTTTAAAGATATATTTTTTTCATTTATGTTAATGTAAAAATTATAATTTTGTACCAAGAGAAACTTTGAAAACCTACCTAACCTTATTACAACAAGCGTAATTTAATTTAGCCTAACCCAACTAAATATATTTTAGATACGTTAACATTAATTTAATAATAAACAAACACAATGAAATATATTTTTTCGTTATGTTCAGAATGATTTTGGCGAAATTATTGCATACACAAATTTTCACTTGTCTTATATGGCAAGGTGAGCGTTGCTATTTAAGCCAAAATCGCAAGTTTTACCTAATCGGCACGACTATATATATATATATATATATATTATATATATATATATATATATATAATATATATATATATATATATATATATATATATATATATATATATATATATATATATACATATATATATATATATATATATATCATACAACACTGACAGAGATTCAACCCATGCTGCTTTGGCCGCTCATGGTGAGCGAAACCCATGACGCTCTAACCCACAGGACCACGCAATCCTACAAGAACCAAGCACCCAGCCAAACTAGGTGTGTTACCCTTGGTCCGAGGACATATGGTGGTGTGGTGAAATTAGCTCAGAGGCACCCACACCATCGTATGTCCACGAACCAAGGGTAACACACCTAGCTTGGCTGGGTGCTTTGTTCTTGTAGGATTGCGTGGTCCGGTGGGTTAGAGCGTCATGGGTTTTTGCTCACCAGGAGGTGGGTCAAGGCAACATGGGTTCGAATCCTCGGCTAGTCGCAGTGTTGTTATTGATCAATGCCACTTGTTCGTGGTCACAATAATATAAAATACTGCTCGTTGAGGCTAGTACACCAAACGGGGAGGAGAATGAAATTAGCTCAGAGGCACCCACACCATCGTATGTCCACGAACCAAGGGTAACACACCTAGCTTGGCTGGGTGCTTGGATCTTGTAGGATTGCATGGTCCTGTGGGTTAGAGCGTCATGGGTTTTCGCTCACCATGAAGCGGGCCAAAGCAGCATAGGTTTGAATCATTGACTATTAGCAGTGTTGTTATTGATCAATACCACTTGTTCGTGGTCACAATAATATATGTATATATATATATATTTTTTTTCAACACGTCGGCCGTCTCCCACCGAGGCAGGGTAACCCAAAAAGAAAGGCAATCCCCCCAAAAAAATCCTTTCATCATCATTCAACACTTTCACCTCACTCACACATAATCACTGTCTTTGCAGGGAGACCCAGGAGATCAACACATGCGGAGGGCTGCCACCATTCTATAACTTCCTTCCAGTAGGTTCGGAAATCCTCGGAGCATGGGGTAAGTGTGCTTTGAGATTCCTTAAAAAGTTGGGTGACAAACTCATCACGAAAACCAAGATCAGCTTCCTTTTTCAGAGACTCAGTGTTGCGATCCATAGAGGAAATGCCTGCAATACTCTGGGCACACGACTCACCACTGGGAAGCTGTATGAAGTATTTGAGACGTTGGCTTTGAGATGCCATGCACGTTGTTCTTCCCATTGTATCTTTCTTAATGTTTTTTGTTTTCAAATAAGGTTCACAATCCTTGCGTACGGGGAAGGGGAGGGTAGGGTTCCACAATCACATCATCAGGAGCAGATCCAACGACCAAATCACACCAGAAAGCAGCTGGAGATCCCACGACCACATCGTTAGAAGCAGATCCAACGACCACATTCACGTTAAGATGCATGTGCAGATCCCACAACTACACAGTCATAAGTAAATCCAACGACCGCATCCACGCCATAAAGCAGCTGGAGATTCAACGACCACATCCAATGCAGAAAGCAGCTGCAGATCCTACGACAACACCCACGCAGCTGAAGTTCCCTCGACTACATCATCATCAGGTGCAAATACCACCACTACATACGCGCCAGGGAGCAGCTGAAGGTCGACACCACCACATCATCATCATCAGTAACAGATGCCATGACCACATCCGCATCAGGAAGCAACTGCAGATTCTACTTAACAAACCCATCATGGAAGGTCTTCCTTCAGACACGAGGCGCGGAGATGCCTACAGCTGCTGCTATTAACTACTTTCAGAGGACAAACCTGTGGACAAGGCTCAACCCCTCGAGCATTAGATGCTGATTCGCTTTTGTTAATCAAATAAAGAATATGTCATATTGTGTTTCCATTCTGCAAAACGAACTACTAACTAATCTAACCTAACCTGTGTTTTGAAGTCGTCCAAGAGTTATATTCAAAGCACTAACGTGTGTTTCCTTTCGTATTATGTCACCTATTCTGTAAAAAAAAGGTTTCATGCTTTAGAAGAGGTTCAGCTGCCCTTTTTTTTTCTTAAAGTCATAGGAATCGCATAGCCCAAGGTCTTCTATATTTAGGATACACCCACCAGCTTTCCCTAAGAGATACCTGGTTCGAGGAAATACATCTCACACCGCCTTCAACTGATAGTTAACAAGATACAGCGTTATAAACTAACCTTTTTTTCTAGCAGTTTATATTATTCCACGAGGTACCTCTTACCTACATTATACCACGAGGTACCTCTTACCTACTGACCTGAATACCTAATTATCCCTTCAGAGAGTTCCTCTCCCGTTACCCGAGCTTGTGCGGTGTTACACACATTCCTGTGTGTAAATATTTCTAATAATAATAATGATGATAGAATAATAATAATAATAATAATCTTTATTTCTACAAGTACATGATACAGCTGATACAGACCTAGCTGAAATCACTGGTCTCAGATCGAGCCGCGGGGGCGTTGACCCCCAAAACCCTCTCCAGGTAAACTCCAGGTAGTGTAGAGAAGCTCCCGTTGTCCGCCAGGATGCTACCCATGACAGATGGCTAACACCCAGGTACATAATTACTGTTAGGTGAACAGGGGCAGCACGTGTAAGGAAACATGCCCAACGTTTGACCCAAGGATGCTATCAAGGATGCTATCAACCAAGGATGCTATCAACTAAGGACATAATAAATCTGAATATAGTTTACTGCAGACAGCTGTTCAAAATCATAGTTTCTGACGATATACTTTCACAATTTTGCAAAATTCTCATTTTCCATGATACATACGTGTCAACGAAGCCCGTGTGTTGTTTATCATAATGCAAATGATTTGGGCAACAATTGGGACCTTCACAGCTCAAGTTTAAAAGGCTTTTTATTGCGGTGGCTTAACCGATAAGGTGGTGATCCCGCTTGTGTGAGGTCGATTTTGATATTCAGCTGCTGTTGCTTGAAAATCCCCAATGGACTTTTGAGGGCACAGTAACGTTAGATCATGTGTCCCACATTACTATACTGTATATATATATATACTCACTGACCTCACATACTCTTGAAAGTTACAACACGAGAACAGATAAGTGCGGATATGACCCACCTCTGTGTAGGTGTAAGGCGAATGAGCAAGATGCCACCGAGTATACGTGTGAGGCACTGGGGCAAGATGCCACGGAGCATAAGTATGAGGCAGATGAGTAAGATGATACAGAGCATAAATATGAGGCAGATGAGCAAGATGCCACAGAGCATAAGTATGAGGCAGACGAGTAAGATGCTACCGAGCATTAAAATGGGATCCCGCAAGAGAAGAATGATAAACAGTCTAGTAGTCCAGGAAGTAACAGTGCACCAAGAAGTCTTACTCTGATAAGAACAAATATTAATTATTATTATTATTATTATTATTATTATTATTATTATTATTATTATTATTATTATTATTATTATTATTATTTACGAGGAAGTACTAAACCCACAAGGATAAAAAAAGTTACTAGGGAATATAAGGCAATCAGAGTTGATCAGAGCCCAACCACCTAGAACAAGAGCGCCTCCCCAACGTCAAGGCACCCTGAACCCTTGAAGGGACTCTGGTATGGAAGCTGCGGCGAAAGGATTATACACGTAGCTGAAAGGTTTCGTTCCATTGTATGATCGCTGAAACAGGATAGATTTACAATGTTTCTTTTTGTGTGTGAATGAAAATGGATTGTTCCTTTTATCCTGACCTTCAGAGAGGTCTTCTACCCTCTCAGTCACAACAAACTTTTCTGATGGTATATCTAGTTTATGCTTAAAATTTAGGGTATAAGATTCATCTATGTTCTCAGTTTAATAAATAACAAAAAGGCACAATACCGTGACTGGAACAATATACAAATAACCCACACATAGGATAGAGAAGCTTTGTGTATTCTTAATTTCCTTTTGGCTGCAGCCAGAGACCTAAACTTGTCCTCCATGGTGCTCTTGCTCTGCTCAGATATGATTTATCTGTGGGCAAAGTAGCCTCAGAGTCTATTAATAGATATTTCATAATTTGAGAATGAAATTTAGGAAAAAATACATCAATAAACGAAACAAAACTACCTGAAAATATTGTACTCCGCCGAGAGTACAATATTTTCAGAGTCATGTCAGATCTCATCTCAAAGTGAGTGTTGTTAAACGTGTGATGACAAGTGTCGTGAGTGTGAAAGTGAGAGAGGAGACCAAGAGAGAGAGAGAGGGATTGTGTACATGTTGAGGAGAGAAAGAAAGTGAACGTTAGTGATGGGGAGATGAGGAGAGGGAAATCGGGAACCTAAATGGAGAAGAAAATGAAAAAGAAGTATGTAGTTTTTAGTTTGTAGCTGAAATATTTTCAGAAGAGTGGAAACAGAGAGGTGAAGAGCTGAGAAAATGTTAGGAAGAAACTGAGAACGACTGATAAGAGAGATTAATGTGTTGAGTAAGTAAGAAGTCTTAATCCCATTTTATACAAAACAGAGTGTATACACAGAAGGTGCTATCAAAAAGTTCCCGTATTCGAATTTTCGTTCGTTTCCTGGGCGAAACTTGCTAAGTTTCAGTGTCTTTGGTCTTTCTGTTGAGGTTAGAAGGGCATTTTTTTTGTCGTGTTGTCAGTGCGATGTTGCGATCTTTTTGTGCAACAGAATGGAATCTTTAAAAAGAAAAGTGCACGTGTAAAATGTTGTTTCAAGCCTGATAAAATGGCTAGTGAAACTCACAAAATGTTTCAGCAAGCATTTGGGTATGAAGCAATTGATTGGACACTGTTTGGAATGGTTTTCTCTGTTCACAGCAAGAAGAACGTCAGTTGTGAATGATGAATGATCTGGTCGTCCATCAACGTCAAAAACAGACAAAAATATTGAAAGAGTGAGAAAGGTTATTCACGAAGATCGTCGTCAGGACATTACAAATGCTGTGGGAATTTCATATGGGTCATGTTAAAGCATTTTGACGGAATATTTGAATATAAAGCGAGTGGCTGCGGAATCTGTGCCTCACTCGCTGACTCAAGATCAGAAAGAACTGTTTTCAGGCCAAAAACAACATGGCGGACGTCCTTCAGCCTCCCTACTCAACAGATCATAGATGAAAAAGAATAAGGATTACCAGTAGGAGTTAGTGGCCACATGATGCTCATCTTTGAATTCTTGGTAGAGGTGAGAGTTGAGAAAAAGAAGAGGTATAAATAGTGTGTGTAGGAGTGATACCGTTTTTCAAATGAACTTGTCGATAGACACTTAACCAGTGTGTGTGTGTACTCACCTATTTGTACTCACCTATTTGTGGTTGCAGGGGTCGAGTCATAGCTCCTGGCCCCGCCTCTTCACTGATTGCTACTAGGTCCTCTCTCTCCCTGCTCCATGAGCTTTATCAAACCTAGTCTTAAAACTATGTATGGTTCCTGCCTCCACTATGTCGCTTTCTAAGCTATTCCACTTCCTGACAACTCTATGACTGAAGAAATACTTCCTAACATCCCTTTGACTCATAGGAGTCTTCAACTTCCAATTATGACCCCTTGTTTCTGTGTCCCCTCTCTGGAACATCTTGTCTCTGTCCACCTTATCTATTCCTCGCAGTATTTTATATGTCGTTATCATGTCTCCCTAACCCTCCTGTCCTCTAGTGTCGTCAGGCCGATTTCCCTTAACCTTTCTTCGTAGGACAATCCCTTAGCTCTGGGACTAGTCTTGTTGCAAACCTTTGCACTTTCTCTAATTTCTTGACGTGCTTGACCAGGTGTGGGTTCCAAACCGGTGCTGCATACTCCAGTATGGGCCTGACGTATATGGTATACAGAGTCTTGAATGATTCCTTAGTGAGGTATTGGAACGCTATTCTTAGGTTTGCCAGCCGCCCGTATGCTGCAGCAGTTATCTGATTGATGTGTGCCTCAGGAGATGTGCTCGGTATTATACTCACCCCAAGATCTTTTCTTTGAGTGAGGCTTGCAGTCTTTGGCCACCTAGACTATACTCTGTCTGCGGTCTTCTTTGCCCTTCCCCGATATTCATGACTTTACATTTGGCAGGGTTAAATTCAAGGAGCCAGTTACTGGACCAGGCTTGCAGCCTGTCCAGGTCTCTTTGTAGTCCTGCCTGATCCTCGACTGATTTTATTCTTCTCATTAACTTCACATCATCTGCAAACAGGGACACTTCTGAGTCTATCCCTTCCGTTATGTCATTCACATATACCAAAAACAGTACAGGTCCTAGGACTGACCCTTGTGGAACTCCACTCGTCACAGGTGCCCACTCTGACATCTCGTCACGTACCATGACTCGTTGTTGCCTCCCTGTCAGATATTCTCTGATCCATTGCAGTGTTTTTCCTGTTACGTGTGCCTGATCCTTTAGCTTTTGCATTAACCTCTTGTGAGGAACTGTGTCGAACGCCTTCTTGCAGTCCAAAAAATGCAGTCTATCCACCCTCTCTCTCGTGTCTTACTTCTGTTACCTTATCATAAAACTCCAGTAGGTTTGTGACACAGGATTTTCCTTCCCTGAAACCGTGCTGGTTGTCGTTTATAAGCTTGTGTCTTTCTAGGTGCTCCACCACTCTCCTCCTGATGATCTTCTCCATGACTTTGCATACTATACACGTCAGTGACACAGGTCTGTAGTTTAATGCCTCGTGTCTGTCTCCTTTCTTAAAAATTGGGACTACATTTGCCATCTTCCACGCCTCAGGTAGTTGCCCAGTTTCAATGGATGTGTTGAAGATTTGTGTTAGTGGCACACACAACATCTCTGCTCCCTCTCTAAGGACCCACGGAGAAATGTTGTCCGGTCCCACCGCTTTTGAGGTATCGAGTTCACATAGCAGCTTCTTCACCTCCTCCTCGGTTGTGTGTATTTCATCCAGCACTTGTTGGTATACCTCCCTATTCTGAATTCCTGGAGTCCTACCTGTCTCCTGTGTAAATACTTCTTTAAATCTCATGTTGAGCTCCTCACATACCTCTTGGTCGTTTATTGTGAACTCCCCACCTTCCTTTCTCAGCCTGATTACCTGGTCCTTGACTGTTGTTTTCCTCCTGATGTGGCTATACAACAGCTTCGGGTCAGACTTGACTTTTGATGCTATATCATTTTCATATTGTCGCTGAGCCTCCCTTCTTACCTGTGCATATTCGTTTCTGGCTCTTCGGCTAATCTCTTTATTTTCCTGGGTCCTTTGTCTTCTGTACTTTTTCCATTCTCTATTACACTTACTTTTTGCCTCCCTACACCTCTGGGTGAACCAAGGACTCGTTCTGGTCTTCCCATTACTTCTGTTTCCCTTGGGGACAAACCTCTCCTCTGCCTCTTTGCATTTGGTTGTCACATATTCCATCATTTCTTTTACTGGTTTTCCTGCCAATTCTCTCTCCCACTGAACGTCTTGTAGGAAGTTCCTCATGCCTGTGTAGTCCCCCTTTGTAGTTTCGTTTCTCCCTTCCTATTCCTGCTCCCTCTCCACTTGTAGCTCAACTATATAATCAAAACACAGAACCAAATGATCACTAGCTCCAAGGGGCCTTTCATACGTGATATCCTCGATGTCCGAACTACTCAAGGTGAATACTAGGTCCAGTCTTGCTGGATCATCCCCACCTCTCTCTCTGGTAGTGTCTCTAACATGTTGATGCATGAGGTTTTCCAGTACCACATCCATCATCTTGGCTCTCCATGATTCAGGACCCCCATGGGGCTCTAGGTTTTCCCAATCAATCTCTTTGTGATTGAAATCACCCATAACTAGTAACTTTGCTCTCCCCATGTGGGCTCTTCTGGCTACCTCGGCTAGTGTGTCTACCATTGCTCTGTTGCTCTCGTCGTATTCTTCTCTTGGCCTCCTGCAGTTCTGTGGCGGGTTGTACATTACAGCAATTATCACCTTATGGCCCTCAGACTGAATTGTTCCTACTATGTAGTCTCTTTCACCCATTCCATCCATTCCTTCCACTTCCTCAAATCCCCACCTGTTCTTAATGAGCAGTGCAACTCCTCCTCCCCCTCTGCTCCCTCTATCTTTCCTGAGGATTTGATATCCGGGTGGGAAGATTGCATCTGTTATCATCCTGGTGAGTTTCGTTTCTGTGAGTGCTATTATGTCTGGGGATGTCTCCTTTATTCTTTCATGCCACTCCTCACATTTATTTGTTATACCATCTGCATTTGTATACCAAACCTTTAACTTCTTTTCTAAAACCGTAGTCTGGGGGGTATGTTGGGGTTGGGAAAGTGGGAGATCTGATGGGGAACTATGGGTGGTTGGTGTGAAGGTGGAGTTTGTACTGAGGTGGGTGGAATCATTGGGTATGGCATGTGTGTTTTGGGTTAGGTTGTTTGGTTGCATTGGGGTTGTCCAGGTTGGGGAACATCTGAAGGTGGTTGTATTAGAGCTTCCTCCTGAGTCTGGGTTCTCCTGTCCATCTCTCTTCCTCCTTTTGTCTCTGTACCCTCTCTTTCAGTTTCTGTCTTTCTTCCCGTGTTCTGTCGCGGTCGAGATACACCCTCCGGTACTCTGACATATCCCTTAGTCTTGCTTTCTCCTGCAGGATCCTGTTTCGAGTCAATTCTGCTTTGAAAATTACTTTGACTGGCCGGATTCTTCCTCTTGCAAATCCCCTATTCTCAGAAAATTTGCCAGCTGGGTCATGTCATCTTCTCCTATTGCTTTCATGATGTTTTCAATCGCATTTTTCTCCCTTGTCTTCTTGCTTCGTAAGTTTCCCCTTCAGCTTCATGGAGCCCATAAACAAAGACTGATCTCTCTCTTTCATTCTCCCACTGCCTATCCCTGTGTAACCCCTGATTCGATTTAGTTGCCTCCATTGAAGCTTTCCTTTCTTCAATCTCTTCACTGTCTGTTATCCCTTTGCCCAGTGGCCTGTCGCTTTCCCTTCTTAACTTTCCCTGTGCACTGCTGTGGTCTGTTAGGGCTTCTACATATAGCTTAGCTCTCCCTTTTACTACACTCCCCTCGATTGTTCCTGATGTGATCCTCTCTTTCTCTCGGGCTCCACGATGGTCTGATATAGCCTCTGCATTCAGTTTTACTCCGTTCTCTACAGTCCTCTTCTTTGTGACTGAGGTAGCAGTTTCTGATACCATGTCCACATTGCTTTTTAGTTCTACTGGCTGTTTCAAATTTTTCAGTTCTTCTTCTAATCTCTGTATCTTAGCCTCTGCTGTTGTGACTTGCTTTTCCCACTTCCTGCTTTCTGCAGCTATCCTCTCCTCCCTTATCTTACTTTCTGCAGCTATCCTCTCCTCCATTTTCATGCTAAGCTCCTCTAGCTTCCTTCCCCACTCATGTTCCCTTTTCATGAGCTCTGCTGCCCAATCTTCCTTTGTGTGTGTGTGTGTGTGTGTGTCTCTCTCTCTCTCTCTCTCTCTCTCTCGCGCGCGCGCCTGTGTGTGGATGTATATTTGTGTGTGTACTTACCTATTTGTGGTTGCAGGGGTCGATTCACCGCTGGCCCCGCCTCTCCACTGGTCGCTACTAGGTCCACTCACTCCCTACTGCATAAGCTTTGTCGTATCTCTTCTAGCACGCGCACGCGCGTGTGTGTGTGTTTGTTTGTGTTTGTGTTCGTGTGTCTGCGAGTGCGTGAGAAGACGACAAGGAGGAGCATCAGAGGGCAGATCAGCGCGGTACCAGGTGAGGGCGGGGCGAGGTACACACGCAGGCAACAAAAGGGACTATCTCTGTGGGTCATCACAGGGCTGTGACTCCACAGGCAACACCATCCACTACCCACTTGTGCTTGTCTCCACAAGCACAAAACTCAGGTTCCACAAGCACGTTCTCTGTACCTGTTTTATCATCAGAATCCATCCTACTTCCACGCATCTTCCTATACACCTCATTATCAGAGGACTCCTTCGGATTTTCGCACAAGCCAACATTCATCACAACTACAAATTTTTTTTTTCTTCTACTGTGAATAGTGTTGTTTTTCCTGTCACACGTAAAAGAAGCAAGAAGTCTTCTTAACTAGAAGTTGAATGAGCTTCGTTGCTAACAAGACATCTTCAACTTCTCCCTCCCATCACAAGGGTTCTCAATCTTCTTGCCACTAGTCGCTCTTAGTAGCAGTTCAAGTTTGTACTAATATTTCACAATGAGTGACTGCAAACATTAGTAATAAGTGGACCAGACTCGAACTCGCTGGCAGGCAGTCTGAAGAGACGAACCGTCCGTTGCGTTCTCGATCCTCTGAATCATGGTTGGTAGAACGACGAGCCAGCGATCTCAACACTGGTTCACCGTGGGTTCGGATTCCGTTCACTTCTTAGAATTATTTAAACGTGCTTGTTTTTCCGCATGCAAGTGATAGTCGTGCTGAGGTGATGATAACAAAACACTGACGTTTATATTGTGGACTCCAAAGATGCTTCTCACTGACAATAAAGCATAACGCACTATTATTATCATAAGTAATAAAGCTTGCTAGTAAATTATGCTGCCTTGGAGTAACTATATCTATGTTTAATATAATTAAACTTTTCGTAATTTGCATATTAAGAACATTTCATTTTCGACACGCTTTCATTTTATCAAAACAGCTGAGAGATTTTCTACCTTCTGGAACCCAACGTTCAGAGTGATGTATTGCTCACTACTGTGTTGCCAGTTCAGAGTGATGTATTGCTCACTACTGTGTTGCCAGTTCAGAGTGATGTATTGCTCACTACTGTGTTGCCAGTTCAGAGTGATGTATTGCTCACTACTGTGTTGCCAGTTCAGAGTGATGTATTGCTCACTACTGTGTTGCCAGTTCAGAGTGATGTATTGCTCACTACTGTGTTGCCAGTTCAGAGTGATGTATTGCTCACTACTGTGTTGCCAGTTCAGAGTGATGTATTGCTCACTACTGTGTTGCCAGTTCAGAGTGATGTATTGCTCACTACTGTGTTGCCAGTTCAGAGTGATGTATTGCTCACTACTGTGTTGCTAGTTCAGAGTGATGTATTGCTCACTACTGTGTTGCCAGTGATTCATAAGGGGCGTTTAACATTGCAGTTGTTGCAGTAATTACACTAGCTACTGCAGCTTCTCTCTCTCCTCTCTCTCTCTCTCTCTCTCTCTCTCTCTCTCTCTCTCTCTCTCTCTCTCTCTCTCATCCCCTCACTGACCCGCTTTAAAACGCCTAAACGCCTGTCTCTGAGGATCCGTACCCAAGATTTGTTCATTAATCTTAGCTGAACAAAACACAAAGAGACGAGTTGCTTTTTAATTACTCGTCTTGGGAAACACAGACATTACTTTAAATTGATCTGAAAGGTAAGAAAATACCATACTACTTAAAACGAAGAGACTCGGGAAGAAATAAGATAGTTTTCTTAAATAGAAGCTAGAATCGGGAAGAAAGAAGATAGTTTTCTTAAAGAGAAGCTAGACTCGGAAAGAAAGAAGATAGTTTTCTTGAGGAGCAGCTATTACTGAAGTCCACCATCGCCCCCGTGCCTCTCCAACTACCACCCATTAAAACGGTACTTGTTGCTGCAGGTACAAAAACGACTGAGGTCGTAGCATCCGCCGGTCAGTGTGTTGCTAGGGGCAATAGCAATTTCCTACATACTGGGATGATCACTCTGCTGACTCGTGTGCCGGGGTCCAGGTGTGCTATTCCCTCTGCTGACTCGTGTGCCGGGGTCCAGGTGTACTGATCACTCTGCTGACTCGTGTGCCGGGGTCCAGGTGTACTGATCTCTCTGCTGACTTGTGTGCCGGGGTCCAGGTGTGCTGATCACTCTGCTGACTCGTGTGCCAGGGTCAAGGTGAACTGATCACTCTGCTGACTTGTGTGCCGGGGTCCAGGTGTACTGATCACTCTGCTGACTTGTGTGCCGGGGTCCAGGTGTGCTGATCACTCTGCTGACTCGTGTGCCGGGGTCCAGGTGTGCTGATCACTCTGCTGACTCGTGTGCCGGGGTCCAGGTGTGCTGATCACTCTGCTGACTCGTGTGCCGGGGTCCAGGTGTACTGATCACTCTGCTGACTCGTGTGCCGGGGTCCAGGTGTACTGATCACTCTGCTGACTTGTGTGCCGGGGTCCAGGTGTGCTGATCACTCTGCTGACTCGTGTGCCGGGGTCCAGGTGTACTGATCACTCTGCTGACTCGTGTGCCGGGGTCCAGGTGTACTGATCACTCTGCTGACTTGTGTGCCGGGGTCCAGGTGTGCTGATCACTCTGCTGACTCGTGTGCCGGGGTCCAGGTGGGCTGATCACTCTGCTGACTCGTGTGCCGGGGTCCAGGTGTACTGATCACTCTGCTGACTTGTGTGCCGGGGTCCAGGTGTGCTGATCACTCTGCTGACTCGTGTGCCGGGGTCCAGGTGGGCTGATCACTCTGCTGACTCGTGTGCCGGGGTCCAGGTGTACTGATCACTCTGCTGAGTCGTGTGCCGGGGTCCAGTTTTACTGGTGGCTGGGGATCTTAATGCTGACATCAGTTTAATTATATTTTGCCGAGTCATTTGTTCTCGTCTGCTCCCGCAGACGAGAACAAATACATAGAGGAATATATAGAGGAAAAGTGGGCATTGTTGTATTTGTGTGTGTGTGTACTCACCTAGTTGTGGTTGCAGGGGTCGAGTCATAGCTCCTGGCCCCGCCTCTTCACTGCCCGCTACTGGTGTGTGTGTGTGTGTGTCAGTCCTGTGAACAATATGGCGAGTAAATCGATTTTTTTTGCTAATTAGGAAATGTAATCATGAAAATAGGAGGAAACAATTCTATGAATTTTGAGAAGAAATTCCTGGAGACAAATCAGTGCTGACGTTATGCACAATAGTTTAAGTGGTAACAGGATTTCATGCAGTTGGCAGAGAGGAAGAGCCAGATGTGAGTGTGTGGGAGGTGAGTGTGTGGGAGGTGAGTGTATCTGTGGGTAAAATGAAAGAGGGTAAAGCAGCTGGGATTCATGGGGTATAGTTTTGAAGTGGTTGGTGCTTTTGCGTTTATAAATGTATGAAGAGGGAAAGTTACCTAGGGACTAGCAGAGAACACTTCAATAAAATCAACATGTCCGGTCTGTCACCACTACCATAACATCAGCATGTCCAGTCTGTCACCACTACCATAACATCAGCATGTCCAGTCAGTCACCACTACCATAACATCAGCATGTCCAGTCAGTCACCACTACCATAACATCAGCATGTCCAGTCTGTCACCACTACCATAACATCAGCATGTCCAGTCAGTCACTACTTTATGAGGCCTGGTCACAGACCGGGACGCGGGGTGTTGACCCCCGAAACCCTCTCCAGGTATACTCTAGGTATATTACCAAAACATCAGTATGTCCAGTCTGTCACCACTATCGTAACATCAGTATATCCGGTCTGTCACCACTACTGTAACATCAGTATATCCGGTCTGTCACCACTACCGTAACATCAGTATATCCAGTCTGTCACCACTACCGTAAAATCAGTATATCCAGTCTGTCACCACTACCGTAACATCAGTATGTCCAGTATGTCACCACTAACGTAACATCAGTATATCCAGTCTGTCACCACTACGGTAACACCACCTGGCGTAGGATAGCCGTGAGAAACAATCACTGACCGTAAAAAAAACTCGTTGTTTTTAAATCGAAAGACGTAACAACGAATCGTTATTGCGTCAGACAATGAAAAAATCCCCTGAAATATTGTATCCGTCTTGAAATTTCATATTTAAGAAACCATTAAGCACAGGATTTGATATTTTTTACAAAAGAAATTAAGAGATCTCCAGAAAAAATATTTTCATACACAGAGAAATAAATATAATTAAAAAATATTGATACATAAGCCCGCTTGCAAATTGTTAAGCGCATATATATATATATATATATATATATATATATATATATATATATATATATATATATATATATATATATATATATATATATATATAATATACAGTGGTATCGTTCGATGGTCCAAATACCCTTTTATGTAAGTTTATTTTTTAAATGCTTTTGTAAGTGTAATTTTGGGGGTCTAAAAGGACTAGTCTATTTTACAACTTTTCTTAAGGAGATAAATTCGTTTGGTAATGGCACTTGAACAGCATTCTGGAATGAAAAATATCGTAAACCGGGTACCACTGTATATATATATATATATATAAAACTCACAGATATGTTGGCAATTATGCGCTTAAATATCCTTAAAAGCATTATTCCTCAATGTAAAAACGTCTAATTCTGTTTCAACAAGAGCTCTTCCCTCAGGACGAACGTCCTTTGGTTCAGTGGTTTGTTTGTATTAGCACCCTGGAGCGTGGTGCTGAGGGAGGAAGAGCAGGAGGTCAGAGGTGGTGAGTGGAGGTAACTGGAAGACTATGTTAATATTAGCCCAGACAACATGGAACATCCTAGTCTGATCACGCTCTTATTGTGCATGTGTGTGTTTAACAGAGAGAGAGAGAGAGAGAGAGAGAGAGAGAGAGAGAGAGAGAGAGAGAGAGAGAGAGAGAGAGAGAGAGAGAGAGAGACAGACAGACAGACAGACAGACAGACAGACAGAGTGTAGAAAAAAAGAAGCTAAGAAGAAAAAATGAATAATAATAAGAGAGAAGACTAATCCTGTATATTAACCAGAGTAACAGTCATGTAAAAATCTCCGCCAGCACCTGTTGCTGATAATCTCCAACACCTGTTGCTGATAACCTCCAACACCTGTTACTGATAACCTCCAACACCTGTTGCTGATAACATCCAACACTTGTTGCTGACAACGCCAAACACCTGTTGCTGATAGAGGAAGGTGTTGCCTCGCCATCCTGTCTTTTTTTGTTTTGGTCTCGGGTTGGTTTTGTGTTCCTTATAGCCCGCGGGGCAGGAAGAAGATTCCATGATGGTGTCGAGTTCCTTAAAGAGGATCCCGGAACACACAATCACGCCGTTTATTTACGCCAGCACTAAACAAAAGAACAAAGGAGCGTTGGAGAATAGCTACGCTGTTTTTTGAAGCGTTTGAACGCTGAGGATGATTGATTGATTAGAGTTGAGTCAATTCACGCTATGGCTCTAGAAGTTATTATAGATGTCAAAAAAAAAAAACAGTTTATTTGCTTTAACAGATTGTGGTGTTTGTCTTTTCATAAAATTCTCTTCATGTTTTTAATTTTATTTTTTTGTAGTAGATATTAATAAAGTCCAATTAACAGAAAATATATTTTTTATTATTCAAATTTACAGTCTTTTCTACGGAACTTTTTTTTTTAAAATTCTCTGCATATGAGGCGCTAAGCTCGTGCTGTTATGAGAATGATGGATAACATAGCCAACGTTTGCAGGTGTGTGTGTATTAACTCACCTGCCTCTTACAGGTGTGTGTTATGGATAACTCACCTACTTCGGGATGTTGTGTGATGGGTTGCTCACCTACCTACCAGTTACAGCTGGCACTGAGGGGTAATTCTGAGTTACTAACGTACCTATTATCTGTCACGCGTTTTTGCTGGGCAGACCGTAATCTGGTGCAGCCGAGCATCGCCCTCCGCACCTTATCTTGACCACCAGTCGTCTTACTAGCAGCAGCGAGCTAGTCAGGTGCACATATCGGAAGGAAAGCGAGAAATATATGAAAGACCACTTAACCATTTTGCTCTTTAGTTCTCTCTCTCACACACACACACACACATGATAACAACATATAAAATATTGCGAGGAATAGATAAGGTGGACAGAGACAAGATGTTCCAGAGAGAGGGGACACAGAAACAAGGGGTCACAGTTGGAAGTTGAAGACTCCTATGAGTCAAAGGGATGTTAGGAAGTATTTCTTCAGTCATAGAGTTGTCAGGAAGTGGAATAGCCTAGAAAGTGACGTAGTGGAGGCGGGGCCAGGAGCTATGACTCGACCCCTGCAACCACAAATAGGTGAGTACACACACACACACACACACACACAAACACACTCACACTCAACATGGAACTCTCCTGATTAATGTTCGTAACACCATAATCAAGTTAAGCGCTAAACCTGGAAGTATCATACAACTGTCACCTGATAAGGCAAGTAAAAAAAATAGAAGAAAGATAGAGCAGAGGTATCCAACGAGACTAGTACTAAAGCTATGGAAATTGAGCTAAACATGACAACATTAGAGGATATCAGTGACAGGGACACACATGCTTGCGACATACAAACTACTGAGAGGACTGATACAGCGGACACTAACAGCCTGTTCGAAAGGCTAGGCACGGATACACGAAGACGCAGTTGGAAATAAAAAAAAAAATATCTGAATCACAGTGATATCAAAAAGTATTCCTTCAGTCTCAGGGCGGTCAGGAAGAGGAATGACCTCGACTAACAAAAAGGGAAGGCAGGATCTATACATAGTTTTAAGAATAGATATTGACAGGGGTCTACGAAACTAGGGGGAAGTTAATACAACAAGCGTCAAGTTCAGAGGCGGGGCCAGGAGCTTAGACTCGATAAACCATACCACGGGTGGGGTTCGAACCCGCGGTCAGAGAGTCTCAAAACTCTAGACCGTCGCGTAAGCCACTAGGCCAGCTAGCTTCAATAAGATTCATCCAACTAGGTATATTTCTACACCATAGGAAGGTTAGCATTTGTGGACACAGTTGTGCCTATGCTAACCTTCCTATGGTGTAGAAATATACCTAGTTGGATGAATCTTATTGAAGCTAGCTGGCCTAGTAGCTTACGCGACGGTCTAGAGTTTTGAGACTCTCTGACCGCGGGTTCGAACCCCACCCGTGGTATGGTTTGTTTGCAATCGTGTCATTACGATTTCGTGAGTCTTAGACTCGATACCCGCAACTTCAAATAGGTGAATACACAAACGCATGCTCTAAGAATTCTCAGCTCCTAGATACGAACTAGAAATATTACCTATTGTTAATAGCTGTGCTTCGAGGCTCGTGGGACCAAAGAGGAGAAGGCAGAACGAAGGAGAACAAAGCGGAATGAAATAAAACAGGGTGAAGCGAAGGAGAACAAGGCATAACAAAGAAATGAGAGGGAATACGAAGGAGAACATTGCATTAACCGTAAAGAGCGAAGAAGATCGGAGAACAAGGAATCGAAAAGAAGAGAGGAGAACGAAAGAGAACGGAGGAGAACAAAGCAGAAGAGAAGAAGCAAAGCCAGAGTATTCCAGGTCGCCTGGAGGACTCTCCAGGAGGAGGGAGGAGGAGTGGTCTCTAAATTACGGAGTTTAAACTGTTCCTGAGGAGAAGAATGTTGGCGAGGGTGGCGGTGGAGCTGAGAGGTGTACCCTAGCTTAGTCCTGTTGAGTTACATCATTACCTGCTGTGAGAGAGAGAGAGAGAGAGAGAGAGAGAGAGAGAGAGAGAGAGAGGAGAGAGAGAGAGAAGAGAGAGAGAAATGAAAAAGAGAGTATTTACCTCTATTACATAAATCAAAGAAAATCCTCTTCGGTATCTTGTTTGGTAACTCTGACAGACAATCGTTTATTATTTATTTTCTCAATTCGTATTAGTAAACTTATTATTAAAGTTTACGTGGCAATTTTTCTAATATTTTATGGTCTGTCGATAACAAGTACGGAAATTTTCGTTCACATTCATTATCATAATTTTTCGAGAGGGACTTTAATAACTTACATGTAATTACCATCCGAAACATTACGCAGTAATCTGAATTCTGTGTTAAATTTCAGAAGCTTCAGCACTGGTTTGATTTTAACAGCTAAGATGGAAAAAATATTCAGGAGTGAATTAGTAATAAAAACTATGTAGCACTGTCCTGGGAATATTATATTGACGGCGCTGTCTGGTTAGGAAGCATGGAAGCTTAAGGCTTATGTTATGGAGCTTAGAGCTGCCCACGATGAGCAGGAGAACCAACTGTTATGAAGAATTTACATGCCACAAGTGGAGCTCCGTTTTATCTTTTAAAATTATCAAGCTTTGCTGGGAGGAAGAGAAAGATTGAGAAAACGAGGAAAAGAAAAAGGAGGAAGAGGAGCAGGAGAAGGAGGAGGAGGGAGAAAATGTATAAGAAAACCAATATGAAAAGAAGAATGAAAGTTGCAGCTTGTGTGTTGTACCTCGAGCCTAGATTTAGGCAACCAGTCTCCAATACGGTATCCTGTCTGAGCCTTTCTGAAAATCTTGGCATAATATCAAGGTTAGGACTTTCTCGTCCAGTTTGGCCAGGTTCCAGTTGTCTGGGACTTTGCCTTCTAATGGTGTGCTAAATACTACTGTTAATGGGTACGGGATTTGATGAATACATCTTATACATGTTTGTGAGTGTTGGTTTGTTTTAAGATTTCTTTGCGTATAACTCAGTTTCCCAGTAAGCCATTGTTGATAAGCTACTGTATACCCAAGAGCAGGTCAGAAGCTATATGCTGCTCCAGCATTTTAATTCTGGGGGGTCGGCGCCTCTCATGTCATTTATTTTTGTTTCTCTATGTTGAGCAACACTTCGTTTTCAGGCTCTTTTTAATATAATTTCAAAAACATATATTCCCAACCTAACTTAATAACCAAACGGAACCAAACCTAACTGAACCTATCCTAACCTAAGTTAAGTTAGATTACGTTACGTCTGGTTAGATTGCTATCTGTCAATCACAATTAACACATTATAACATACTAATGCGCCAAATTGGTCGATGTTCTGCTGGTCGTTGTTTTCTGTTAGCGCGAGGGTGATGCCCTGGCATCACTGCCTGGCATCACTGCCTGGCATCACTGCCTGGCATCACTGCCTGGGTGTTCGGCCATTTCTTCTGCACTTCTAGCGGCAGTTTGTCTGACTCGCTGGTGTTAATGTTCAGCCTCGCTGGGAATTTTTTAACAAGCCAGGGCTTTTAATTTCGCTAATATTTAGTTTTGACAGATTGGGATGATGACGTAAATGTTACGGTATGGGAATGTTTTTATCATGCTCGTTGGACAATAAATGTTGCAGCGTGAGAATGTTTATATTCTGTTCACTGGATAATAAATGTTGCAGTGTGGGAATGTTTATATCCTGCTAGTTGAAAAGCCCAAAGTTGAAGCCAAATGCGCCAAGTTTCATGCAGTTTCAATATATAATTTTGATTTTTTTTAATATAAATAACAGCATCATGTTGAAATTTGTTCAGCTGGACGTATCTAAGAGAAGTTACCTCCATTTAGAGAAAAAATCTTCACGAGCATTTGGAAAAGCGCATAGTATATGTTTTCTACAGTTTACGATTCTTGAATATAATAGTTTCATTCAGATTTTCTGTATAAACATTTAAAAATCAAGTTTTTGGGTAAAATAGTCTTAACTTTGCTTAGCAGAGTTATTCTTCAAAAAAAAAAAAAAAAAAAAAAATAGCTGCCTTATTTATTGTTTGATGTTTATTTTTTTCAATGGAAAACTGTATTATTTATCATTCTTTAAAATTATTCTCTTTTTTTCACGACAAACAAATTATTCTGACTTTATGGACTTTAAAAATAAAATATTCAACTAAAAGGAAGTAATTTCATCATAAGACAATATATATTTAAAAAAAAAAAATACTTGAGAGAGCAAGGTTTGAGCTGAAAGAAATGGCAAAGAAATAATATTTTTTTTCACTTACTAATTAAAAAACTACTTTCTTTATTGATGTTTAAAATAAAGATACTTTATTTTCAATAAAATCTATACTTTATTCAATAAAATTGATACTTTATTTCACATAAAATTTATATTTAATTTAATTTTTTATGCATTGGGTGAATATATATATATATATATATATATATATATATATATATATATATATATATATATATATATATATATATATATATATATATATATATATATATATATATATATATATATATATATATATATATATATATATATATATATATATATATATATATATATATATATATATATATATATATATATATATATATAATAATAGATAGATAGATAGATTGATTGATAAATATAGTGTCTTCTGTATGACTTGTTAAAAATTGGAAGAGATGGAAGCATTACATTAATAAACATTTGCTCTGCAGCATTTGCCTTGTCTTCGCTTATAAAATGTTTCGCTTTGTAACAAGGCTATTAAAAAATCTCATTACTGTTACCTCGTTAACAGTAACAGTCGTTTTCTTGACTTTGGGGGGAACGATAATTTGCCTCGAGAATAATTCTGCTGGTACAGAATCATAAGCTTCTTCATCTAGATTTTGAAATATCAGTCTCAGCTGGATAATTATTAATTTATGGAATTATTCCATCTTTCATTTTTGTGGGCCTTAGGTATATTGAAAATTTTGTACCTAGTCGTGGCTATTTGTGCTGTCAGATGGTTTTTTAAACCAAGATTCGCTCCGGATAATATCGCGACGCTCTGATGACGCATGTGTTCATTGTGTATTAGCCGAGTGGTAGTGTCTTGGTCACAACCGAAGGACTCGGGCTCTATCCAGAGGAGGGTAGAGACGCTGGGTATATTTCCTTTCACACGTTGCCCTGATCGTCTAAGAATAAACACCTAGGTGTAAGCCGACAGTCATGGGTTACGCCATGAGAGGGAGGATGGGGGTTATACCTGAGACTAAACCCGACTTTGAAACAAACGGACGTAAGAATTCTGATTTTAACCTGTAAATTCAATTTTAAATGAAAAAAAAGTATTTTTATTATTATTCTTTTCCTTATTTAATCCAGAAACACTTATGTCCCGGTTATATTTTCCAATTTCAATACTTAGTCTTTGTATATACTAGGGTATGAGGTTTGCTCTTTATTCACAAAGTAATTTGATTTAGTAAAAGTATTTAATGTAAAATTACTTATTTAACTTTTTGTTTAAGAGTGGTGTCGCATTAACAATGTTGAAGGCGCATTTAGAGTTGTAAAATAAAACCATTAATTTTTATGCTTAATTATGTCTACGTGTGAGGAGATAAACATTTGCAGAATCACTCACTGCATCTTGCCGCTTTAGGTGTTAATTAAGCCAAGATTTATTTCTGATAGTCAGGTGAGCAGGCTGAGATAAGACGCTGAAGCACGCATCGTGATTTTCTTTAGTTTATGTTGTTGTTTTTAAATTTACAAGCTTCTCCAGTCATCATGACTCTGAGAGACCTTCCCACACACCACCCAGCTTTTCCAAACATAACTCAAGCAACTTCTTTAGGCTTCCGTAGCTAAGCTCAATCATCCCCAAACGTTCTTTAAGATACTTATTCTATTCAGAACTCGCCAGACAGAATTTAAAACGACAGTGATTTCCAGGATTCTAAGCAATTAATTATATTAGCTATAATTTGTGGCCATCGTGTTATTATGCTAGAGTTGATTTTTGTTAACGTCTGTCTGCCAGACAGTTATCGTAGTGAGGACAAGAGTGGGAAGTTTTATATTGTACATATCATTAAGCAGAACTATGACAGGCAGATTACTAAATAAGTAAACTTCATAGGCTTTAGTTGTTGTGCGATTTCTGAAAGGTATCCCTCCTACGATCCCTCTTATGATCCGAGAATGACTTTCCCGTATAATCCGAGAGAGGTGACCCCGAATGATAGAACGAGACTAGACTTTATTATTACATTCGTGGGGGAGAACTAAACTCGTAATGATTATTCAGAACCCATAGAACCCGGGGAAAGGGAAGGAAATCAGGCTGAATCAAGAACCCCTAGTTAGTATCAAGACAACTTCCCTGTGGGGGACGAGACTGAGTAACAAGAAAAACCAACGTTGAAAAACAACCAGCGTTCAGAGTACATTTGAGATTGGTTTTTAGAGAGATTGTTCTTATGTTCACATATTGAATACCACTGGTGTTATCTTAGTGAAATTCACACAAGTAATTCTAATATGGAAAAAAACACTGGCTTACCAGTGTTGGGTACCTGATAAAGTAACTGCTGGGGTATTAGTATCAACAGTGGAGCCGCCACCAGTGTACCTTTGTTGAGTATCAGCAGTGAAGCACATACTGGTGTACCTTTGTTGAGTATCAGCAGTGAAGCACATACTGGTGTACCTTTGTTGAGTATCAGTGTCTTTGAGCTATAACACACAAATACTACATGTGTGTATGGTCACATCATGTTCACCATGAATGTACTGTCACACCATTATGTTTACCATGCATGCAATGTCAAACCATCATGTTCACCATGTACGTATGTAGTGTCATACTATGTTCACTATATGTGTAGTGTCACACCATCATGTTCACCATTTGGGTAGTGCCACACCATCGTAGTAGTGTCACACCATTTTGGCCATGTATGTAGTGTCACACAATTTTCACCATGTTTGTAGTGCCACACCATCATATTTACGTCACTGATAACTCTCCTAGTAAGAGAGTGTTACTAACTTGACAGAATGATTGCTAGGCCCATTGTCTAGTTCCAGTAGCCAGAGGTTAAAACATGTCTGTTTATGTCAGTGTTATTAACGATAATGGTTCGCTTATTATATTCGTGGGGAATGGGTTGAATCATAGGGGTCATGCAGTGCCTGGGGAATGGAAGGTAATCAGGTTTGATTCAAGGAGAAGTACTGCTATTTTTTAATATTCTTTGGGAAGCGCTAAACTAGTTGGAATCATGCAGCATCTTGGGAATAGGGAGGCGAGTGAGCATGCAGGTTCTGGACTCATATGATATAATGTAATTAGTTATGACAACATCTCCCGTAGGCTTGTTTTTAATATACACTTCAATGCATTTTCTGTTTACCAGACAAACCTGCAGGGTGATGGAGGGTTAGAGCAGTGTTGGTGTTGGCGGTGTTGTTGTTGTTGGTGGTGGTGGTGGAGGTGGTAGTGCTGGTGTTGTTGGCGGTGCTGGTGGTGGTGCTGGTGGTAGAACTGGTGTTGTTGGCGGTGCTAGTTCTGGTGTTGCTGGTGGTACTGGTGGTTCTCATAGTTATAACAGTTCCACACTTCGTCTTCACTCAACTCACTAATTACTCTCTTATTCTACTCTCCTTTCATTGTCTCTCTCTATTTTATCATCTTATCTTTTTCTTGTTTCGGCAAGGTCCCATGTGCTCAGTTTTGCGTTCCTGTATTGGTCCTTGCTCACCTCCAGGTCCAACTTCTTCCCTCTTGTTACAATTAATTTTAAATCATGGTTAGCTTACTTTGAATTCGATTTAGATTCACGGTAATAATTATTAGCCTTTAAATCAATTCACGGACCGGGTGAGGGTTGAACCCTAAAACTCACAGGCTGTTATTTGTTTGCAATCGTGTTATTACGATTTCGAGGGTCAGAAACTGACTTTGATGAAAAAGAACTCAACAAATTTACCCGGAAAATGAGCAACAATACATACGAATCAATACAAAAATCCCAAGAAAATATTAAGACCATTGAGTGAGTTACTGTGAGAAATAAAACTATTTACCTTTTTTGTTTTTGGTTAAGTTAGCTTGTTGTGTGTGTGATGTGGGAGAGGCGTGGAGTGTCGCCTCGTGATTTAAGCAACAATTACCTAACTACATCATAACACAGGAGTGCCATCTGCTGGAGTATGTGTGGTATAATGATGCAACTTACTCGCCCACCTCCCTGCCACGCCTGGGTGGGGAACTAGACACCTAAAAAACAATAAACTAGCTGTAAGTAACTCATTAGCGTCTTGGTATTGTTTATGTGACAGCTCAAGACTCCTGGTCAGCTTCACCAGCATCTTAGACCCCTGGCTCTTAGGCTTTTGTCTTTAATATATTTTATTATCGCGTAATTTTCTATGTTAGAAGCAATGAACAATTACCATAATGTGGGTAATGATATATGTGCAAGTCATGCTCTCATGTCTTACTTTTCACAATGAACAAGATACTAGTAATAATAACAACAATAGACTATTTAATTTTACACGTTTGGGAAAACAGCATTTGTTCTACTGTTGTCTACTGGACACAGAACTTCAACTCAGGTTCTGAAGAAATAGAACATGTTCAAGTATCAATTACTGTCGTCAAACAAGGAAGGAAGGAAGGAAGAAAGAAAAAAAGGATGGGAAGGTGTCAAAACTGCGGTGGTAATGTGTATGTTTCTGAAGAAATGAGGGTCTTGCTCCTGGTCCTTCCGAGGCGGCGAGCCACACACTCCCTCAGGAAATTCCTAAGCAGTAATGTTCTTACTTGTGGTTAAGGTAGCAAGACGTGAGTCACCGGGGTTCCCCAGGATAGGGTACTGGGGACGATCTTTCTGCCTGTCTGTCTCTATGTATATTCTGAAGAATACTAATAATATATTTGTCCAAATGCGCTTTTGACGCATGTAAGACAGAGCACAATATACTAGTGAACCAGGTTAGCCCTGATCTGCGTCGCTGTATCATTAACAATTTCTCTATCGCTTGATCACTGATAATTTCTCTCTCGCACCATCAACTAGTTACACCATCATCCTCGTCACTGACATCTGTCAATACTTCAAGTGACATATACCGACACTGGCTACCAATAGGCGTCCCTCACATTAATCATGCCTAACTGTACTGCCTTCACAATGAGTATAATTTTTCTCATTAACAAGGGATCGCTAAACCTGGGGATGCCATACAGCACATTTGGGAATGAGACGCAGTTAATTTCAGTCCGAGGAAGGGAAGATCAGCTCCCCTTCTTTGGATCACGAGCGCCTTTACCGGCGTCAAGGAACCTCACTCGAGGCCATCACAGTGAACAACATTCCTCCCCTAAATGTTCCTGGCTGATGTCAGTAATCACTCAAGGAGTAATCTCTCTTATATTATCTTATCAGAAGTCCACAGCTCCTCATTCAGTGATCTAATGCACGATCATCGTGCTTTTCAAGCCCAGCTTGCTGACTCAGTTCATTCTGCAAGCATCGGCTTACGGCCTAGTTTTGGCAGTGCCCGGCAGTGGGCAGGCATCTAGGTTTATTCTCGCCTAGAGCACTCGTTCTCACTCCTTGCCCACCTGACCTTAAGTTAACATCACAGCTCCCCCTCCTGGATATTGGCTCCGGGCTACCCAACTCGCGCCTGCCTGGTGTACCCCACTAGACAGTTAAATCCAACTCTAGTCTACAGGTGGATATGTAACCTCCACGCTATGCTCCAGTATATTCGGCTACCTGTCTACACAAACAACCTATCTACACAAACAAAGGTTATAAAATAATCGACCCCTTAAGGAGAAAATATAACAGAAAGCGTACTGTATTTCGTCGTCACACTGAGGTTTTCTTTGGCGTTCATGATAATTATTTTCTTTTCTTCATGTAAGTTAGTTTATGCCATGTACAGGTTTTATTAATACACGGTTATTCGAAAAAAAATCTTACCTACAACATTGTCAATGAATTCTCTTCCACACATGAGCGCACTTAACCACACGAATGGTGTTATCAACGAATCTATTCGTAATATATCCATACATGAGCATACTTCTCATCATATATAAAGATAACGATAAGGATTAAGATTTTTATTTCTTTGGAAAGGTTACAATAAGTAATTACAATTTTGATTTGTTAAGTACAAAGAATGCCACTATCATGCCGGGGCATTTCGGGCAGTGCTGTTATCAACTGTTTTTGGTAATATGTTGGAAATATATCTAGAACTAAGCATTCCTGTCTTCAGAGACAGTCTTATCCACGAATCTATTCATAATATATCGAGACACAAGCATACTCAAGCTCACACATGGTATTATTAACGAGTCTTTTCGTAATATACCGAGGAATGGCGTCACCCACTCTCGGCCAGCGACCTCCCCGAGGAAGAGCACCTTCCACTGCCCGTTAGCCCCTGGCCAGCGTGCGTGAGAGAGAAGCTCTACGGAGCAGAGAAAAAAGGACTGAAACAGCTCCAGGGAGAAGGTTGTGGTGTCACGGGCGGAAATGTTCCTTATTTATGAGATAATTTGCGGTTTGAACGAACAAATTTCGTGACTTCAAGACTGAGTGTTTTGATCGGAGGAAGTTGCACTGAGGGAAATTGTATGATATATTTCATATAGTCCAACAGTGCTCATTCTATTTTTTGTACCACGTTGTTATAAAAATGGCAGAGTTCAAACATAAGATAATGTAATAAAAGATATATTTTAGTAGCAGACTTGAAATGCAATTAAATATGTTCCTCTTAAATAGACTGAACATAAGAGCTCGAGAAGATAGTTTTAAGGTATAGAGGCAAATATTTACCACTTTCAATTTCTTTGTCAAGAAACTGATAAATGATACAAGAAGCAGAGGTTGGAGAAGGCAAACAAGAGTAACACGAGAAGAGGAAAGAAGGAAGTAAACAGAGGAGTGGTATCAGCATAGGAGGGAAGGAGAAGGGGTTGGTGTAGATACAAGAATCAGAAGAGGGAAGGAAAAAGCAGAGGAGGAGAGGAGAAAGGGAGGGAGACGGGGAGCCTAGAGTGTAAGTGTGAGAGAAGAGGACGAGGTAAGTGCTCCAAATTGTTGTTGTTAGCGAACGCTTCGTGTTATGATGTGGTGGGTGGGTGGGGGTTGAGTGGTTGGGGGTGGGTTGTGGGTAGGGGTGGAGAGAATAGTGTGAGGTGGTGGTGTTTGAGTCGGGTGGTGGGGGGGATGAGGAGAATGCGGTAGCAGGAGGGGAAGGTGGAGGGTGAGAGCGGACAATGCTTGCGGTCATGAAGCTATGTGAGGCTGGAACGAGAGAGAGACCACAGATGGCTACAACTTCATCCTGGACCCTATTTGTAAATCTCTTAACAATAAAAAGGCTTTCAAATGAGCTGATGTAGATATCAGCTCATAGTTTGTAAACAAAGTTAGAAATTCTGAACCTAACCTTGTAAAAACGTTGTGTAAAGAGAGAGAGAGAGAGAGAGAGAGAGAGAGGTGGAGGGATATACAGAGAAAAGTATATATGCAATTAATCAAACGTAAAGCTACAGGAAGAGTCACGTCCCCAGACAGGTTGTTGGTAATTGAAGGGCTGGAAATACTGTAATGGTGGTGCTCAGAACGATGGTAGTGTTGATGGTACGGGTGGTAATGGTGCTCAGAACGATGGTAGCGTTGATGGCACGTGTGGTAATGGTGCTCAGAACGATGGTAGTGTTGATGGTACGGGTGGTAATGGTGCTCAGAACGATGGTAGCGTTGATGGTACGGGTGGTAATGGTGCTCAGAACAAAGGTAGTGTTGATGGTACGGGTGGTAATGGTGCTCAGAACGATGGTAGTGTTGATGGTCCGGGTGGTAATGGTGCTCAGAACGATGGTAGTGTTGATGGTACGGGTGGTAATGGTGCTCAGAACAATGGTAGTGTTGATGGCACGTGTGATAATGGTGCTCAGAATGATGGTAGTGTTGATGGCACGTGTGATAATGGTGCTCAGAACAATGGTAGTGTTGACGGCACGTGTGGTAATGGTGCTCAGAATGATGGTAGTGTTGATGGTACGGGTTTTAATGGTGCTCAGAACGATGGTAGTGTTGATGGTACTTGAATAAGTGTGGTGCTCAGAATGATGGTAGTGGTGGTGCTAGTGGTGATGGTAAGGGTGGTAATGGTGGTCCTCGGAACAATGGTAGGGGTGATGGTCAGGGTGGTAGTGGTGGTGCTCGGAACGATGCTCATTGCAATGGTAGGGATGGTAATGATGGTAACCTTGATGCTCGTGATGGTAATGGTTATGCTAATGATATCTGAGGTGGCGGTGATGATGACTTTCGAGGCATATCAGTACACATTGAAAGGTGTGGTATATCTCTCAGTATATATATATATATATATATATATATATATATATATATATATATATATATATATATATATATATATATATATATATATATATATATATATATATATATATTATAGTAGTGCACATCTATACACATACGCCGAAATGTGTAAATCTCTCATTATATACCCGGAGAATTTACCAATCTTCTGATTTCGGAATTAAAGCGTCTTTGACTAAAGATGCACAAGTTAAATGGAGCACTGATGAGCTCCGTGCAGTAGGTAGGCTGTCATCTCAACCACCCATCCACGTACATTAAGATCCACCCCGCGTGGAATTAAGGGACTCCCCGTGGAGCTGAATCCTTTCTTCCCGGCTAAGCTGCTTCCCGAGTCAGACTCGCCATGTCACAACATGGCGATGGTTACACCATGATAATATTATCATTACAAGAAGAGCCGTAAAAGTTTCTCAGATCATAGCGAGTCTTGTCCTCAATGAGTGGTAAGTAGAGGGCAGAAAGAAGACTCGTTAGTAAAAGTGACGACGTGTTTGCACGGTCATTTATAGAACTGCTTCTTATGCATGATTAAATATATGCTCAGACACACTATAAACTGACTCGAATTTTGCGTTAATGCTGCTGTGATTAATTAAACAATGTCGAAGACCAACGATTATGCTCATAATTACGGACACAACTTGCCAGCATGATAATAACTGAGTAAATCTGTATTTATTTTACAGGATTTGTTAGAGATTCTTTTGCTGTTTGTTGTAAGATAGTTGGAGGTGCCTTGTAATTTTCATCTTGCAAACTTTCTGCTGCCCTATCCTACTCTCACACTGTCTCGTGGGTTAATTTTTATGGTTATATTCCCTCAGCAAGCAGGGTACTGTTTGGTTTATGTCGAGGGGGCCTTCCTCAGCACTACCTGCACCACTACCACAATCATAACAAAAACTCCCATCACAGACAAATGTTTCATCACCCACTACCACCATTACTACCAACACTCCCACTACTACAAATACAGCTACCACTATTATTTGTACCACGATTATCTGCCCTGCTACCACCGTTACCATGTGGAACAACCATATTTCTCGATACCTCCAGTACTTATACCAACACCATCACTACTTGCACCAAATCCACCGCTTCCTGATAGTACCTCTGTCACCAGCTGCCGACACTAAATCCTAATACCGCTATTTCCTGGAAGTCTTTCTCTCAACACCCACTGCCACAACATGTTCTCCCAAGAGCGTCTCTCAACACCCACTGCCACAACTTGTTCTGCCAAAAGTGTCTCTCAACACCCACTGCCACAACTTGTTCTCCCAAAAGTGTCTCTCAACACCCACTGCCACAACATGTTCTCCCAAGAGCGTCTCTCAACACCCACTGCCACAACTTGTTCTGCCAAAAGTGTCTCTCAACACCCACTGCCACAACTTGTTCTCCCAAAAGTGTCTCTCAACACCCACTGCCACAACTTGTTCTCCCAAGAGCGTCTCTTAACACCCACTGCCACAACTTGTTCTCCCAAAAGTGTCTCTCAACACCCACTGCCACAACTTGTTCTCCCAAGAGCGTCTCTCAACACCCACTGCCACAACTTGTTCTCCCAAGAGCGTCTCTCAACACCCACTGCCACAACTTGTTCTCCCAAATGTGTCTCTTAACACCCACTGCCACAACTTGTTCTCCCAAGAGCGTCTTCAACACCCACTGCCACAAATTTTCTCCCAAGAGCGTCTCTTAACACCCACTGCCACAACTTGTTCTCCCAAAAGTGTCTCTCAACACCCACTGCCACAACTTGTTCTCCCAAGAGCGTCTCTCAACACCACTGCCACAACTTGTTCTCCCAAATGTGTCTCTCAACACCCACTGCCACAACTTGTTCTCCCAAGAGCGTCTCTCAACACCCACTGCCACAACTTGCTCTCCCAAGAGCGTCTCAACACCCACTGCCTCAAATAGTTCTCTTAACAGCCACTATTTAAAATAGTCCTTAACAACAACAGCTACCAAAAATTTGTCACCATTTTTTATAATGACTCTTTACTTACCTTATTTTTCTTCTTGCTAGTCCTTATTTAATAGTTTTTTTTTTTTTTGCATTTCTTTCTTCAACGCTACTTCCCTCTGGGAGTCAGTCAATTTCCCCGTCTTGAATTATCTTATATCATCTGCTTGGTATCATTTCTATGTCTTTCCATTTTCAAAATTACTAGTTGCCATTAAAAAAGTTAACCACGAAACACGCTTGCTAAACCCATAGGGGTCATACAGCGCTTTGAGAATTAGATGTAAGCAGTTTGACCAAAGGGAAGGGAAGGGTAGCTAGAGTTCCTTGAATCAAGGCACCTTCCTCAAAGGGCACCTTCCTTGTGTAACACCGTCTCTACACATCCTTGAGCCATTGCACTTGCGGCTACTGCCTGCCACCCCTGACAGCCACTGAACCCTTGGTGCGTTCCCATGTTCAAGAAGACGCCAGCCGCCAGAATTTCCATGATCTGTGACCTTTATAAATTACCTTCCATTATAGTGTGCGATGGACCAGGAAGTACCATAGTTCACCATAACCAACCTGCTACGCTACGACCTGTTTTTATGTTATTTTCACTTGTGTGTGGGTTTGTGTGTGTGTGTGTGTGTGTGTGTGTGTGTGTGTGTGTGTGTGTGTGCACATCTGGTAATGTTATGAGGACCCATAACCTCAGTAAAGAATAAAACGACTTTAGGGAAAATCTTATGTATTCTAAGGCCAATTGGGTAATTTATTCTATTATCCCACGTACTTGGTACATAATTTATTCATGTTATTGGCAGATATGAAATAAGGAGAGAGCTACAGATACAAACATTCGCTTTTAAAAGTTTACGTTTAAAAATTTCAGAAAGAATAAAAAGGTATAATACCGTGAGTGGTACAATATAAAATGAACCTGCACATAGCAGAATGAAACTTATGTGGACGTTTTGATCCGAATTGGAACTATCCGTTTCTCAGCGGTTGGCATTTACTTAGGATGCTGCAGGCATTAGATCTCTATATATAACACTGAGATGCTAAAACAAGAAACCGGATTCCTGGGAATCCATGGTTTCCTGAAGAATTATTTACTGACTAATTCTTTGGGGAATTCAGGAAGATATTTCCAAAGACTCGAAGATCTTCGGTACCATTGAGACGCGTGAGTATCAATGTACCTACCTCAATTATCGGATGGTCTTTCGAGTCCTCAGTGTAGAGACTCTAACATCTTCTGATCCGCTTTGCTGGAGATACGGGTCGAGCAGTATAGATGCACATGTGTTATCCCACAACATCTGCTTACCATCTGTTCATGGAAGTATGGTGACTCTAGTCAGACGCTATTGTCTACTACCATAGTCTGGGCTTTGTACTGACCAGTGTGCTGTGGTCAAACGTTTCTTAATATCGTTAACCTCTTCCTGTTTGGGATTCTTCTTTCTGTTCCGTAACAGAAAATAACTTTGAAGGACAAAAATAATCTGTTGATGCCCTGCTTCAGATACGCCTGTGTTTAGTGAGGACGAGAGCGGTGAGGCGAAGGGTTGAAGGAATGCAAACTGCCCGAGGATCGAGGTGAGTGCCCTGGGACAGATAATAGAAATTTCCCCGCCTGAGGAGCTCTTGCAGCCAGAAGGGAGCTGTGTCCCTCCCGGATACATTATCAAGTATCAGTGCTGTGATATTTTCTACACTGGGATTGTTTCCAGGGGATTATTTGTAATTTTTCATAAAAGTTGGTCAGGCTGATTAAACTACAAACGCATCTCACTATTTTGATGAATCCCAAGAGAGTATTTGAGGCGCTCCGGGCGAATCTTCCCACTAAATTTTTAAATGCAACACAAAACGATAACTCAGGTGATGCTGTCTATGTTGCCTTGTGACTAACTATGCCCCAAAGTCTAACTGAAATGGTAACCTAACCTCAAATCCATGAGCTCATCATTGTCAATTGCCTGAAGGCTGATCGAGGAGAATGACGGCCTCAGGAAATGGGTTATCCTTGGGAAGATCAGGCAGACTGCGAGACGGCGATAGCTTTCGTAAGCTTTTAAATCTTGTTTTCTATACCATTCTCTTTAGGTAATTCAGTTTAGGGATTGTGAGACTGTTATGTGAGTTCAACGGTTTTCCGAGAAGGATACAATCAGTATTAACAATAGTTGAGGCGTCTGGCAGAATAATTCTCACTGGTTGAGATTTTACATTTAGAAAAGTTAAGGAAGATTTCAGAAGTCTCTCCCTGTGGCCTCACCAAGTGAAGATTCAATATCAGGGACTGTTTTTTTTTTTTGTCTACCAGAATGTTGACAACCAGGAGCAAAGTGATAAACTCGATAATGATTTCCCTAACCACTATGCAAACAAGGAATGGAGCTAAAGGATGACTCTACTTGACGTCAGCAAATTAAATCACTTTATAATCTTGAAACAGAAGCTTCGAATCATTGTTATTTCCGGATGAAATAAAGATAAGACAAGAAAAATGTTCTCAAACCACTGTTAGTGCCACGTCTCTTTTTACTACAACAAATGAAGCTTTTAAGTTAAAGTTCAATACTGCCTTGAATGACCCCAGAGCCAAGCTAGCGTGACTCTGGGGTATATGTGCTTCTGAAGGAAGCTCTGGCAACATGTCACTGAAACTGATTTACCTCCAGGGATGCCTAGGTGTAAGGTTTAAATTTGTCAGCAACTATAACGGCCAGTCAGCTGTTGATTAAATTTATTATCTTTGATAAGAGAGTCTCTAAAGTCGCTCCGAGAACTACACGAACCATCTCCTTAATATACTTCGGTTTTGCACTTGTGTAACCTCAACAGAATGACACAATCACTTTGCAAACATCTGGCTCTTTTGTGTGTGTGTGTGTGTGTGTGTGTGTGTGTGTGTGTGTGTGTGTGTGTGTGTGTGTGTGTGTGTGTGTGTGTGTGTGTGTGTGTGTGTGTGTGTGTATGTGTGTGTGTGTGCTTATGGGATACTTATACATATAACATTAATCATACAAATATATATCCAATACTACCGCAGTCTGTTTAATTTTAAATGGAATAAAGTAAGTAGATATATGAAACATTTTCTTATTATCATGTTTCAGAAAGAAGACAAATCAGGGACGAAGAAAGTCCGATATTTAAAAGGAGGAGAATGAGGAAATAGAGGAAGAGGAAGTTCAGTATATAGATTAACAGTAGGAAAGAAGAAAAAGATAAAAGACAAAATGAATAGGGAAGGGATGAAAAAGAAAGAGAAGCCCGAGTAAGAGGACACAAAGAAAAAGCAGCAAGATAAACAAGAGAAGTAACAATAGAAGGCAGGGAAGGAGACCGCTACAGCGTCTCTCTTCACCCGAGGGGCCAGGGCAGTGACATGCACTAAGGTCGAGGATACTCAAGTATATAATCATGACAAGGTCATAAAATATACACTACCACATCTTGTTATCACCTTTCATCAAGAACGAAACACACACACACACACACACACACACACACACACACACACATACACACACACACACACACACATTACAACCTTCAAGAAACTATAATAACAGCCTTCGACTCGTACACTCTTATTTAATAACTTCAAAATTTGATTGACACTCGTTTACTGATGATAACACCGATGCTACAGGAAACCACACTCATCCCAGCAGTGAACATTGCCAAGGAATATAAATATTGACACTCGTTTACCGACGATTACAAAGGCCCTACAGCGTGTTAGGAATGGGAGGTCATGAAGCTATTAAATCCAAAGGAAAGGTGTCACAAATGCCTTACATCAAGAGATCTTCACTGATATCCAGACACCCCCATCAATGGTTGTAAAGATAGGGCGATAAACAATCAAGAGAGAGGAGTACAACAATAATGTATGGAATGAAGAGGAAAACATTACTTGTTAATCATACTTTGAATTTTTTTCCTTACAGACATCAGTCACACTATTCAAAAACATTTTTCAGTCACTCTAAGCGTAAAACAAACTTATAATCACCCGTATCAATACAACACCTCGCATCAATCACACGCATCAATACAATACCTTGCATCATTCCACTCATCAGCACAACACCTTGCATCAATCACACGCATCAATACAATACCTTGAATCATTCCACTCATCAGCACAACACCTTGCATCAATCACACGCATCAATACAATACCTTGCATCATTCCACTCATCAGCACAACACCTTGCATCGCCCACACACAACACAACGACTTGCATCAATCACACTCACCTTAACATCTGCCACCACTCACTACCTGGTGATGATTACGGGGGTAATCACCCCCACTACACCGTCCCACCAAACACTATTAAACCTATACAGCGAGAGAGAGAGAGAGAGAGAGAGAGAGAGAGAGAGAGAGAGAGAGAGAGAGAGAGAGAGAGAGAGAGAGAGAGAGAGATGGAGGAGGAGGAGAGAGAGAGAGAGAGAGAGAGAGAGAGAGAGAGAGAGAGAGAGAGAGAGAGAGGATAGAGTAGGAAAGAAGAGAGAGAGAGGAGAGAGAGAGATAGAGAGAGAGAGAGACAGAGAGAGAGAAAGATGACGATAACAGAAAGAGGGAGAAAGGGATACTGATTTTCCAGAGAGGAAGAATAAAGAGTAAAGGAGGTCATGCATTAAAGGTTTCAAGAACCATGGGAAGACATAATGACCATATACAAAACCTGATTGGGTGAAAAGGGATAGATTTTCCGAGAGGGGAAGAATAGATACAAGAGGACATAGTTACGAGATTAAACCCATTAAGAAGTTCCAAAGATGTCAGGAAGTATTACTTCAGCCTCAGGGTGGTCAGGAAGGGAGGACATTCAGTAAAGACCCACGGCAAAGAGGTAGAAAAATCTGGCAATCAGCAAGTTAAAAGACAGGGTCAGGAGCCGAGATTCGACCCCTTCAACCACAATTAAGTGAGTACAATTACGCGAGTACACACACATCAAGAGAAAGTCCCAGGTTCAAATGAGCTGCAGCGCATAGCAGCCCAATGACCTTGGAGAGAAAACGTGACCACGTTTATTTAAATGCTAACAGCAACAATGGCAACAATAATAATAATTTATTATTATGATTATTATTTTTATTATTATTATTATTATTATTATTATTATTATTATTATTATTATTATTATTATTAATTAATTAATTAATTAACAATAATACATATAGCTAAAAGACTCATTAATGGGGGAAAATGAAGTAGAAAATTGTAAATGTGGAGATTTCAATTTCGAAAAATAGATAGTGAGCCATTAGCTATTTTAGAAGTTTTTGAAAAGGTATTTCTATCATCATAATTATTTATAATGCTGTTTTAATTACTAATGCTTTTTTATTATTATTATAAGTTATATATTTAAAATTTAATAGCATTAAAGTTATTATACGAATAAAAAATAATTTTACCATATTGTTATAATGATGTAGTTAATAAATTAGTTACACAGGTATATTCACTACGAGGTGTGTATGCTTCAGGATATATTCACCAAGAGATGTATATCTTTTCAGGTATATTCACCAAATTGTGTTTATATATCAGGTTATCTACAGCAATGAGTATACATCTCTCAGATTATTTACTCTGTGGGATGTGTATCCCTCAGGGTATATACGCTGAAGGTTTTCTTTAGTCGACATATCAGGGACTCAGGTATCTCTGACCGTTGGAGTACCCGTTACTTTCAGTCTCAATCATCCTCGTTTAGTCGATAGGTTTTAAACCCCATAAACCAAACATGAAAGTTGGTCTGTTTTATTTAGAGTATTTCGAGTACAGGTGAGTCATTAGTAAGTAGGTAAGTAAGCAAGTTTATTTAGGTATAGGTACACATAAACAGAGTTATACAAATTATCATACATAGTAACATGTGTGTAAATTGCCCAGGATAACCCAAAAAGGTTGGACAAAGTGACTTATTTCCATTGGTGTCCTTACTTATTTCTACTGGGGTCCTTACTTATCTCCAATGGGGTGAAATTAACTTTTATAATTACTTTCAGGAAGAGTATAATCCTTAGACGAATGATTATAGCGAACAGTGCGTATACAGCGAGAGCTATGTATCTCTCAGTGTGTATGTACCATTAACCCAGATAATGCATGGCTCTAGTTATGCAATATCTCTTTAGACATACATAGAGGACTATTCGTATTTAAAGTGTATATTCACAGAGTTCTGTGTATATTAGTATCTACACAGTTATACAGTATATCTCTCAGCCTATATACACTTGATTGCGCATATTTTAGGATATATCATGATAATTTTTGTATTTGTCAGTGATTATACACTAGTGTTGTGTATATTTCTGTAAATTTATAACGAGTGTTTGCACATGTAGCAGTGTATATTCGCATTCGTGTATACCTCAATGTATATACACAGTATATAACCTGAGTATAATTAATTATTTAATGACCCTCGTGTAACTGATTACCAATAAAATGGCTAATTACTATTGTTAATATTATTATTATGGAAAATTATTAAAAATCAAAGAGAAGAGCTAAATCCGTAAGGCAAACAGGTTTGATCCGAGGAAAAAGAATGTGGCTCAAATACCTCGGATCAGGAGTCCTTCACGAGCTTCATGGCACCCCCTCCAAGAAGATATTTTTAATAGTACATTACCACACGTGTGGAAAACTGGGGAGACTTCAACGCGACATGCAAGTAGTGATCCGTTTTCTTTATCATTACGCACAAGGTGGCCCTGGCCTTCGCCTTGAGATGCCATGATCCTTGGCATTCACCTTGAGATGCCATGATCCTTGGCATTCACCTTGAGATGCCATTATTCTTGGCCTTCACCTTGAGATGCCATGATTCTTGGCATTCACTTGAGATGCCATGATCCCTGGCATTCACATTAAGATGCCAATATCCTTGGTTTAAGTATTTCTTCATCCTAGAATATTACAATGCTACTTTAGGAAATCTAGGCATTATAAGAAACTCTTGAAATACGGTAAATCACCCTTGTTATAAGATAAAACACCCTTGATATAAGGTAAAGTATCCCTTCATATAAGGTAACAGACTATGTTCTTTACAGAAGTTGAAAGACAATGTTGGTTTCCAGGGCGAGTGTTAGAGAAGTGCATGTCTTACCTTGGCGCTGCTGGGCTGCACGTCTTACCACCCTCGCAGCTCACACGACACTGACCTCTCTCCCTCAGCGCCGCTGCTGTATGGTTCATCACCCTGGCCGCCTCTGACGTCATCATGGGTGCCACACGTTGCTTTCTCGATTCCCATCTTCAACCCTGTTGTCAATTCATATTTAAAAAAAAACTTTTATTAATATTAAAATTGTTTTAGCCAGAACCACAATTAATTTTTAATATGACATAAAGTAGATGGAAGTCGTGTACAGTGAGTGTCGTTAATTACAACAGTAATTTAGTATGGCTTAATATATATAACTGAAAATACCATAATGTTTATAAGAGAGACATGCAAGGATGTCAGACTCTCCTGGGTCAAAATATATGATGCATCCAAATAACTAGACGAGTTCTCAGAAATTTATTAACTTATATTATATTTTTTTCATAGTAGGCCTCAGCACTAAGTTCAGCAACAAACTCCATCAAATAATAATTCTTTTAAACATATGACGTTTATATATATATATATATATATATATATATATATATATATATATATATATATATATATATATATATATATATATATATATATATATATATTTTTTTTTTTTTTTTTTCAACAAGTCGGCCGTCTCCCACCGAGGCAGGGTGACCCAAAAAGAAAGAAAATCTCCCAAAAGAAAATACTTTCATCATCATTCAACACTATCACCACACACATACATATTCACTGTCTTTGCAGAGGAGCTCAGATACGACAGCTGATAATTGTCCCTCCCAGCTGTCACTATCCCAGACCCCTCCTTTAAAGTGCAGGCATTGTACTTCCCATTTCCAGGACTCAAGTCCAACTAAATCAATTAACTGGTTTCCCTGAATCCCTTCACACAATGTTACCCTGCTCACACTCCAACAGATCGTCATGTCCCAAAAACCATTCGTCTCCATTCACTCCTATCTAACACGCTCACACATGCTTGCTGGAAGTCCAAGCCCCTCGCCCACAATACCTCCTTTACCCCCTCCCTCCAACCTTTTCTAGGACGACCCCTACCCCGCCTTCCTTCCCCTACAGATTTATACGCTCTCCAAGTCATTCTACTTTGATCCATTCTCTCTAAATGACCATATATATATATATATATATATATATATATATTATATTATTTTTTCTTTATTAATTTATTCCAAAGCTTATTAATAAACCTATATTTCTTTATTGATTTTAATGTCTAAATTAAGGAAATTGTGAATGGCATGAAACGTTTGATAATCTAGCAAACATGTGTGAACGTTTTAGATCGGAGTGGGAGGTGACAAGTAGTGTTTGTATTTGATGTGCAGTTGGAGTGTAATCATGGTAATATCTATGATGGCATTCAGGGAAAGTGATTAGCTCTACTTGAGTTCCTGAGGCAGGAAGTACAGTGACTGCACTCTGAGGGAAGGGCGGGCTTGCTGTGGTTTCCCTGGTTATTGTATCAAGATGTGTCTAAATTTTTGGAAAGACAGCTGGAAAAAAAGCAAATGATTGTGGTTTTCCTATGAAGGTTTTGGAATTAATCCAAAATGCTACAGCAAATAACGAATGTAATTATAAATTGAGAGTCCAGAAAATGAGATCATTGGATATATCAGGAAAAGTAGGGATATATACATTAAATTTTCTAACAGAACACACAGTGTAACAGTAAACAGTGCAAAATCCAGTCTTAGAAAAGTAAAAAAAATGAGTATCCTGAGGCACTGTCCTGGTGTATTTACTGTTCCTCTCCTTCACAGCAGAGTTGAAAACACTGGTTACTGATTTGTATCATTCTTTATAGACTATGCCAAATTAATCATGAAAATCCCCAGTACGGGTGGAAACATTGGGGCATGCTTTCTTAAGACACCTGCTGTCCCTGTTCACCTAACAGTAAATAGGTATATGAATGTTAGCCGACTGGTGTAAGTCGCATCCCGGGAAAATAATTAACGTAATTTGCCCAAAATGCTTTACATAACAATTGGCTTTTCTATATAGTACGTCTCTGATGTAAGCTTGGTCTGTGTACGTTGTACATGTATTTTGTAAAAAATAAGAATATTATTATTATTATTATTATTATTATTATTATTATTATTATTATTTAGTATGAGACATGGAAAAATATCAAAAGCTGCTATCAAGAAAGTCGTTAGGTGATCAGTTGAAAACAATCGGATACCAACTGCTTACATATGAAATAAATGAAGAATTCAAACTGAACACTGGGTTCAAAACAGTACGATCACGAAAAGCAAGGCCTGGTTGAACAGACAATAAAAAGAAGAGTTTGTCTCCAGACCAGCCTGCTTAGGTAGCAAAACTCTAGAAACTGGTCATAAGTATATCACAGGAAATTTCTTTTGGTCACCCTACTCAGGTGGGGATAAATATCAGGCGATCCTAAACTAGTATTTTTTGAAGATGGTCTTCAGCTAGACCGAAAATATTTACATTAATTTCATACCTTCGTATGCAAAACAATTACGGGGGAGTTGAAAGATAGCTCTAGGCCTTTCATGTTGCAATCAACACATCATCAGGAGCTTGCAAAGTTGCAGAAAAGAGGATAAAATTCTAGCAAACACATTCAGAGTGAGAGTTTTTGCTATATTGCATCGCTTGTTCGTGATTTTTTGCATACCTTTGTATGTGGATTATTTTTATTAGATTACTTCTCCCTGTGTGTGTATGTGTGTGTATGTGTGTGTTAGTTACTATTTTGTCCTAGGCACATGTCGATTAGACACTAGGCCTGTGTGTGTGTGTGTGTGTGTGTGTGTGTGTGTGTGTGTGTGTGTGTGTGTGTGTGTGTGTGTGTGTGTGTGTGTGTGTGTGTGTGTGTGTGTGTGTGTGTGTGTGTGTGTGTGTGTGTGTGTAAGAAAACACTTCGAAATGTTTCGGCCCCGCCGGGAATTGAACCCTGGCCCGCCGTGTGTGAAGCGAGAGCTTTAGCCACCATGCCATCGGGGCGTTGTGTGTGTGTGTCTGTCTGTCTCTCTGTCTCTCTGTCTCTGTCTGTCTGTCTGTCTGTCTCTCTCTCTCATCAACATCAATGACCCCGTGTACCTTCATCATCGTTTATATTACCACCCGCGTAACACTAATGAGTGTGAGAGTTAGTCATAAGCTCTGCCGACTGGAAGCTGGAGAGTTACAACTGCTTCACCAGTGACTCTACTTAGTCCTAAAGCTCTGACAATCTTCTAGCCTAGAACATTTGTTAGAGTGTTTTCATTTACACGGAGGACCCTCGTTATATAATGATGACTTCGCTCCATCTATATCCTGTCGCACCTATACGTGTTTGTTATTAGACTATCCTTAGCCAAAATGTTTTTATAGCTTTTATTTATATTATGTCGAGATATATAAAATATTTTTTCATTGCTATTAATAAAGAGATTGATTTGAAAACATTTTATTTACCTCCCTGTGTGTGTGTTATGTGTGTGTGTGTGTGTGTGTGTGTGTGTGTGTGTGTGTGTGTGTGTGTATTACGGGCACAAGTGCAGACTATTGGTCTTCACACCTTGCCATAGGCCGATAATCACTTAGGAACGAGCAAAAAGGCAGCAGAGAGAATAAATGCCTGTATTTCCTTCACCAAAATAAGCTGGTATTTACAGAATATAAATATCCTATGTACAGTATTTACAACTATGTACAATGAGGCAAATGCAAGACACGGTGAGAACCGTAGCGACCAGACGTGAAGGTAATTCTGCCAAAGCGGCTTCACAAGTGTACCATATCGCTTCACAGCTTTGCCAGGCTTCCTTGTGTTTAGTTGGTTGAACTAAGGTAGTGGTGTAACAGTGGGGTCCCTGCTCGTTAAACATACGCCGAAGAATAAAATGTAACATACTCTTAGCATGCCACGGTGTGTTGTGTACTCACCTAATTGTACTCACCTAATTGTGGTTGCAGGGGTCGAGACTCAGCTCCTGGCCCCGCCTCTGCGCTGCCCGCTACTGGGTATCTGCTCTCCCTGCTCCATGAGCTTTATCATACCTCGTCTTAAAACTGTGTATGGTTCCTGCCTCCACTATGTCTTTCTCTAGACTATTCCACTTCCTGACTACTCTGTGGCTGAAGAAATGCTTCCTAACATCCCTTTGACTCATCTGAGTCTTCAGCTTCCAGTTGTGTCCCCTTGTTTCTGTGTTCCCTCTCTGGAACATCCTGTCACTGTCTACCTTTTCGATTCCCGCAGTATTTTGTATGTCGTTATCATGTCTCCTCTGACCCTTCTTTCC
>WNWK01000589.1:142500-200000 GCA_009830355.1 Cherax destructor
CACAGTACCAAAGAAGAAGAATTTAGTTTCAACTATGGGGGTGAAACTAGCTCTAAATCTATATGTTCAATGAGATGTACACCTCTCAGTGGTGTACATACAGCGCTCCTTTCAGCACATACACTTGAAGAAAATATAGCTCACAATACACACTTGTCGTATATTATATTTTACTATTGTATTTTTTAAAATTATTGTAATGTTTTGTGTCACGTTGTTCTGTACTGACTTGATCTAATGTGTATTTAATATAATGCAAATACATTGCATGACTTTATACTGCACTTTATTGCGTAATAAATATTGCGTACCGATTCAGCCTCGTAGCAATTGTAAGTGTACAGTGATGCTGACCCAACAAGAGGATGTACACTCTGCATGTACACTCTGGATGTACACTCTGCATATACACTCTGTATGTATACTCTGTATGTACACTCTGTATGTATACTCTGTATGTACACCTCTAGACCTGGAACAGCAATAACTCTGCCTCGGTGCCCCAGTTCTTGTTACACAATTTATTAATTTCCGACATAGTGAAGAGTCTCTTTTAATTGTATATAAACTGAATCTTGTTACATTGGAACCTGTCCAGTTTCAGTGTGAAAATATTAACTTTTGTTCTTGTAAGGTATGGTATTTAGTGGATTTTCATGGAACTGGATGGCACCTCGAATTTACTCGAAGATTTTCACGGACTTTACTTAAACAAGGTTTCATGGGGAAGGGGGTACCTTGATTCTGGTGAAGTGCTCTTGGATCATCATATCAAAGCAGCTTCCCTTCCTTTCCCTAGGTGATATACGACCCTTCACTATATAGGGCCTCTCTATGACTATACTAATAATAATAATCTACTTTAAGAAGACACTGAGGAAATTTAAACCTCAAATGTACATTAGGTTAACTTAGAGTTCTCTTGCTTAACCAACAACTTACATTAAGTCTTGCAGTGTTTAAAGGTGTCATTTATTATCTTAGGATTTCGTTTCAAAGGTAAATTATATTTCAATAATACTGAAACAGGAAACACACCCATAAATCAATTCACTGAAACTGATACAAGTGTCGCCTCATATCGCACGGTTAGTAATGAATGCTCTCCTGTCATTGCTTTCCTGTCATTGCTCTCCTGTCAATGCTCTCCTGTCATTGCTCTCCTGTCATTGCTCTCCTGTCATTCCAGTGAGAAAAACCTTATGCAGTGAAGCCCTTTTTACGAAGTTTCGTCCAGGATTGGACTTTATCAAGTTGGTAAAGTCTTGATACTTGACACTAGAAAAAGTTAAGTCGTGGACGAAAACGTTTTACTGCAAACATTGTGTCTTTCTCAATCCCTGTTGGCTTACACAACCGTTCATCTAGACACTGCAGTTCATAACTTCTTCAACTGATGTAGTCTTAAGTCTTCCAACCCATGAGAACAAGCAGTAACATCTTCCTGTGTCTTCAAGTTCGTAAGATCATAGACATAGTCCAGACTCTTGCAGTTGCCAGGTTCTTATACTGCCACCCTCTCAGATCTTTCATGCTCTGGAGTTCTGCCAATACTTACATTTCATGAGATCGTGAGCGGGAGATAACATAAGTGTCCAATTTATAATTAGGCATCCTTGAAGGAGGGCCTTTTAGATATTGCCTGATTTTTTTTCTTCGTTCAGTTTTTCGATTTCCTTTCGTTCATAACTCGTGAACGGCTCATCCAGTTGACTTCAAATGTGCAACATTTGAGTGCGGTAATGAGGACCAAATTACTGCAGTAACTGGAACGTTCAGGTGTCCTCTGAGCAAAGTGTGATTTTTTTTATTCCCGCTAAATCACATTAAATAAATTTCAGTCTACCTCTTCTGAACGACTTCAATATATAACGGCCAGAACAGTGCCCATTAAGTTTGGTTTGCGTGCAGGAAAATTTACTCTCGTAGTAAAAGGGTAAGAGAAAACTTGGAATTGTTATTATTATTATTATTATTATTATTATTATTATTATTATTATTATTATTATAACTACTACAATCAAAACTAAGCGCTAAACCCTCAAGGGTCATACGGAATCGTTGGAATCCGTGCCATTACTGGAGAATGATTCTTCCGATCGGCTTCAAATTTTCACCACTGTTGTGGCTGCCTCAACGCAAGGCTCACGCTGCCATTTGTTGCCATAAGTCTCAATTTCCTAATTTTATTTATTAAACAGAAATACGTATTAATTTTTATTCGCTAACTATAAAAAAAATGCTTCTTCCGACTCGCTCCATAATATTAATGACGAAGTTTCTATAAAAAGACAGACGACTCCATATTATATTATAATCATAACTAAGCGCTAAACCCGTAAGGTTCTGATAACTCCACAAATTTAGTCCAAGTAGCTGCAAATTTGAAATTTTACTGAAATTTCTAAAGAACTTGGAATTGTTGGAATGAGATTAATTACGGAAGAATGCCTTTTCCGATCGGTTTCAAACTTTAAACATTGGTAATCTTTATTTAAACCAAGCTTGTAACTCACTCTGAGCTGTGTAAATTTACATTTGCCAGTTTTATTAGGTAAATTGTTCCCATGGAATAACTAGATAATGCCTCTTCTGATCGGCTTCAAACTCTAAATGTTGGTGTATCTTAATTTGAAGTATTTTTGTATTGCTCTCGGGCTGTGTGGGAGCCAATTTGCCATTTTCCAGTTTTATCATATTGAGTTAACAAAAATATTCCAATACAGTGGACCCTCGGTTTTCGTTCATCTCCAAACTCAAACAATTATGTAAATGTAGTTTTGTAAGAGCTTTTGTAAATGCATTTTTGGGGGTCTGAAACGACTAATATAATTTATATTTGTTCTTATGGGAACAAATTCGTTCGGTAATGGCACTCAAACAGCATTCTGAACAGAATTTTCAACGAAAACCGAGGGTCCACTGTATTTTGTCTTATGGGATTATAGAGAATTATAAATAGAATGTAAAGGAGAAAAGAAAGCTGAGGAAAATAAAAATTCCCAATTATCGGGAGTCTCAGTAATATTTTTGTTTCCTGTCTTTTCTCATTACTCAAGAACGCCTTATTCGATCGGCTTTAAATTTTCAACAGTGGTTTAATGCACCTTGAGCAAGATTCCTGGCACTATTTGTACGCATGGGTGCCCCATGAGTAATTCCCTGTGATAGATGGAGACAGGCTCCTCCGATCGGAATTAGAATTTTAAAACTGGCGTATTTTAACCACGGTGCGGGTGAGGTTAGATCTCAATGTTCTGGTGTTTTAAGACTCACTCGCCATGGATTCTAACCCCACCCGTACCCTGGTTTGTTTGTGATCGTGTTATTGCAATTTCGTGAGTCATAATGACTGGCGTATTGTACTTAGAAGAAGGTTGGTATATTGTTTGTATATTGTTGGTATATTGTTGGTATATTATTGGTATACTGTTGGTATACTATTGGTATATTGTTGTATATTGAATGGAGTGTGCAGGGGCTATTTTGCTACTTATAATCTCGAAATAAAGTATTATTATCATATATTATTGCATTATTTTAACTATGTGATGTTGAGGGATTTTTGATCCAAGGAACTGGAATTATCTTCCCCTTATTTGAATCTAATTGGAATACTTCCAGTTCCATAGGCACAGTATGACTCCCATGGGTTTAGCGTTTTTCCTCTGATTAAGATACGATAATATTGTGAAATGAATGAAATGTGAGAAAGTTTAATGGGTTTAGGCTGTGTGGGAGCAAATTTTGTTGGATTCTCTGTATTAACTGGAAAATGCATCTTCCGCTCAGCTTCAAACTTTTAGTTCTGATGTTAGGTTGTGTAAGTTATAATGTGCCAGTTTTATTAGTTAAAATAGTTTCCCTGAAATAATTGGAGAATGTCTCTTCTGGTCGGAAATAAGCGACAGTTTTTGACTTTATTTGTTTATCAAAGATTACATCAACGTGATGCTCTTTTATAAGCCTATAACATCAATGTGCCGTCAAGAATATTGTAAACAATTTGTACGTTATGTTCACTAAGCTAACTTAAAATTCACTTACATACTGCAATTACTTTCCTAAAACTGGCCAATCATACTCAGAGAAACGTTTGGAATAGTTTTGGAGATACTGCTTTCATTCCGATAATTTCTGAGTTTCGCATCTGATTACCTTCAATCCTTCTTTGCTGATTACTTGATAGCGCAAACATCTGAGCGGCTTCAAGCTTGATGTGCTTGTGTATTTCAGGATATTCTCTTTGGTCCCTCTGAAATCTCTATATAGATTTTGTCTGTGTCCTAATTTATCATTTTTATTAAAGATATGATTTGTGAATGCATCTGTTGATTTCCTCAAATAATTATCAAAATTAATATTTAACTGCCTCACCATCATATGCCGCGTACACAGGCACAGGGAACTGTGGTTATGGAATACGGGGATAGCATTCTCTGACCGAAATTCACATATTTATCACACTATGTTCTGTGCATGAGCCTCCAGGGAGCACAATCACGCAGTGCTCACTCTGACTTGTTTACTATCGTCGCCTTGATCCCCGGCTCACCATCACACGGTCATGACTTCACTCAAAGGCCTGGGAAGAACAACGTAGTTCGCGTAACGTCTTCCATTATTTCCCAATTCTTTTACTTAAATTTTATGTTGCTTCTAAATTTGTTATTTTCATATTTGTTTTTTCCCCGTATTTTTTTCTTCTGTCTTACGATGATAACGATGATAATGGCGAAGACAATGGCGCCGACAATGGTCGTGGTTATGACGACATATTCATGAAAGTTTTGGTCGGAGCGTCGATGCGCCAGCAGCGTGGTGTCAGGGTCAGAAATACAGCCTTTCATGGGCGACTCCGCTCCGCTTGCAATTACACTCAAATTTACGATCCTCGGTGGTTGCTTCATGCCCAGGGGAGCAGCAGGAGGAAATACCACAGCTTGTACTGGTATTCTCAGTATGTCTTAGCGATAAAAAGCTAAGCTAGGATAAGCTAAAAGGCTATGTCAAAGACATGTTTCATTGTTATTATTCAATTATTCATTTGCTAAAACGTTCATCAATAAATAAAAGCATAGTTCCGTGATTGGAACAATACACAAATAATCGGCACAGAGAAGAGAGAGAAAAAGCTTATGACGACGTTTCGGTCCAACTTCGACCATTCACTGGCTCACCCACTCTTCTGTCAGGGTGACTTGTGACTGGTCCAAGTCGGACCGAAACGTCGTCTTAAGCTCTTCTCTCTCTAATGTGAGGGTTATTTGTGTATTAAAAAGTCTATGACTCAAGTAGAACAATTCAAGGTTGAAACCATTAGCTCTAAAATTTGGTTATAGGTCATAATCAATGAATACTCAGAGTTCAGTTTAGATATTTCAGTCTAGACTACCAAGTAGATAGCAGTATCATGGTCAACAAGAAATTAAAGTAGGGTAACAGAAGATGCCATGTTCCAATTCAGATCAAAGCCAGGGTCAGATTCAAGGATAGAGAGAGTTCTGAATGCAGGTGAAGGGTTCACTAACCCAGACACAGACAGTTGGTGGGTTAGAGAGAGAGCTAGAACGCAGGTCAGTTTGAGGTCAGCCCTAGGGTCAGAGGTCAGACTTTCAGCAACAGGTAACAGACTCGGAACCCAGCAACCACTGCCATATCACAGTCGCTTAGTCGTCGCCACAGACTCCTCAACAAGTCACAGAAATCACTTCCCTAAGGTCTCCCGCGGAATGCTGTCGGCCCATAACCCCTTTTCTGTGTCAACAAAAATGGATTAAGTCATTGTTACTGGGTTTTGTGTTACATAGCTTCTCGTGAAGCAAAACTGCTATTTACACACGACACCATTATAATAACAGTACAATAACTCCACCGTAATACAACACCATGATAACACAACAACACCACAACAACACCTAAATAACATCACAATAACACAACAGTAAAATTGCATAAACACAACACTAATACTACAATAAAGAAATAACACATTCAAAAAACAAAAATAATACCACCACAATAGCACTACGCAACCACCAGAGTCAAGCACTTTATATAATTAATATGTTAATCTTTACTGAAGAAACGTGTCGTAACACAGTGGCTTCATCAGTCCAATACAAAGCAGAAAGGTGTAAGGAGAGGAGGAGTTTGAGGTAATCAGTCCCTCAACATGGGAACGATGTGTTCAGTCCATCACTCTTGTAGGAAGCACAGCACATGGCTGGAGAAGTGGCTTATGTACTGTAGTCAGGTGAGTGGAAGCAGGAGGAGGCGGGGTCACAATGGAACCATCCACTAGTTTAAGTTGTCGCTTTTCAAAACCGTTTATCACATCTGTAAGACACTGCAACATCATGGGATCTTGATACAAGGAATTCTTCAATACTTGTGCAACCTTTGGACGAAGACCTACTTACACTAGTGGATGGTCCCACTATGATCCCGCCTCCTCCTGCTTTTCACCTGACTACAGTATATAAGCTACTTCACCTGCCATAAGGTGTACCTTCTACAAGATTGATTGACTGAACACATCGTTCCAGGCCGAGGGACTGATTACCTCAAACTCCTCCTCTCCTTACACCCTTCTGCTTTGTATTGGACTGATGAAGCCACTGTGTGGCGAAACGTTTCTTCAATAAAGATTCCCATATGTTGCATAAGTGTCTCAATCTTAACTACCTACAATATGACTAACTAACAAAAAAGGCACAATACCGTGACTGGAACAATACACACACAACCCGCACATATAAAAGAGAGGAGCTTACGACGACGTTTCGGCCCGACTTGGACCATTTACAAAGTCACACTAACACACAGAGACAGAGGAAGGGTATTTATAGGCAGGCAGACAGGGGAGGGTACAAGAGAGTGGGGAAATGTAGGAGTAGTGGTAGTAAGCCTATGCACAGTGGCATGTACATTCATTACTTCTCTTATCATGCCTCCTCTGTCAAGAAGAGTGTTCTTATCTCCCTCTTTCTCCGTGCTCTCCGCATCTGTGATCCTCAGTTTCTTGAAGCAGAAATTTCACTCTTCATAATTCTTTTCCCGCCTGGGCTACCCTTCCCATTTCATAGACTCTGCTTTCTCTCGGCTAAACGGACTTTCTTCTCTCCTAAACCCTCTACTCCTGAGAACTCTCCAGTCCTCTGCCTTCCCTACATCTCTGGTCTCTCTAATCTCAGCAACTCTCTCCGTTCCTTAGACATCAAACTTACCTTTCGCCAAACTAACACTCTTCGCACTAATCTAGTTCATACCTCCCTACCTCCACAGATTCTCCTGGTGTCTACTCTATTTCTTGCTCCTCCTGTCCTCTTCAGTACTTCGGAGAAACTGGCCGATCTCTTTCTGACAGACTCAGGGAGCACAAAAATAGTGTTAGGCTTGCGACACTAATAATGCTCTTTTCTGTCATGTCAGAGATCACAGTCATCCCATTGATTGGTCTTCTGCTAAAACTGTCTACCCTACGTCTAACTTTCATAGTCGCCGCCTGGTTGAATCCTCCCTTATACACAACTTTCCCTGTATGAATCTTAGCCCTGGCTTTGTCTCTGTTGATGCTTTCCTCTCTCATTACATTGTTAAATGCTCTAAACTTCAGAACACCCGTGACTTAACCTGATTCCTTCCCTGTCTTATCTTCCCCTTCTCCTTTTTTCTCCTTGGGTTTTCCTTTCTTTCTGTTCTTTCTTTTGCCTTGTATTTTCCTTCATTTTTCGCTTTTCTTCCCTCTCTACCCCTTGCGGGCCGCTAGCCTCATAGCAGTGCTCCTTCCCATATGACTGTCTACTCTACTACCTTTACTACTACCTTTACTACTACTACTACCACTACTCCTACATTTCCCCACTCTCTTGTACCCTCCCCTGTCTGCCTGCCTATAAATACCCTTCCTCTGTCTCTGTGTGTTAGTGTGACTTTGTAAATGGTCCAAGTCGGGCCGAAACGTCGTCGTAAGCTCCTCTCTTTTATATGTGCGGGTTGTGTGTGTACAATATGACCACTGCCGTGGGAGAACCTAGGGGAGCGCTAAGTCCTTAGGGTCCATATAGCGCTTAGGGAAATACGAGGCAGTCACGTTCGATCCAAGGAAAGGTCAGGTTCAATTCCTGGGATCAAGAGCCGCTCACCGGCCTGGAAGACCCTTCCTTGAGGCGGGTTAAGCCACGCACAGTGTTCCTGGGGGAGGTACAACAACCCTTCCCTCACTACCAACCTGAGGCCGTTCTCCCCGCTCTGTTTACTCCTGTTTCTCTTTGTCCTTTTGTTCCAATGCGAAGGCAACGAAAGAGAGAGAGAGAGAGAGAGAGAGAGAGAGAGAGAGAGAGAGAGAGAGAGAGAGAGAGAGAGAGAGAGAGAGAGAGAGAGAGAGAGAGAGAGAGAGAGAGAGAGAGAGAGAGAGAGAGAGAGAGAGAGAGAGAGAGAGAGGGATGGAGGGACAGAGAGAGACAGATAAACACACAGGCAGAATGAATATTATTCAGAGAAGAACATTATATAACCCATGGTGTGAATATCAATCACATGGAGTTGGTGGCCCCATTGTCTGTACCTCTTACAGGTCAACGCAGCAATTGTTGTCTGTGTGAGTAACACTACTGCCAGAGAGTGAGTGTCGTAATTAAGATTAATGTCTCTTTGGGGATTAATTAGTAATGTGTGCATGCAGTCAGGCATGTGCACATGGCTGTACGCAATTTGAATGTATACATGACTGTATGATGGGTGAATGTGTACATGGCTGTATGCAGGTGAATGTGCACATGACTGTATGATGGGTGAATGTGTACATGGCTGTATGCAGGGTGAATGTGTACATGGCTGTATGCAGGGTGAATGTGTACATGGCTTAATGCAGGGTGAATGTGTATATGGGTGTATGCAAGGGTGGTTGCTTATGTGTATGCTTGGCTGCATGCACATGTGAATCTTCATATTGATGTATGCACGGATGCTTCTTTGCATGGTTAATTGTATGGCTGTATGCATGGTGCATGTACACATAGCTGTATTCGTGGATAAATGTCTTCATGACTGAATGCATGGGTGAGTGTGTTCATACATGGTTGAATGTGACAAGTGAATTTAGGCACATTTATTTATGTGTTTGGATGCAAGAATACGTATTAATGTTGGTAGAATTTCAGACAATATGTTAAGTAAATGGACACAAGTGCAACTAATGTGACATTTGTGACAACGTTTCGCTCTCCAAGAGCTTTGTCAAGCCATGGCTTGACAAAGCTCTGGAGAGCGAAACGTTGCCACAATAAAATGTCCCATTAGTCTTTTTACTGGACTAGTCTTGTTGTAAACCTTTGCACTTTCTCTAATTTCTTGACGTGCTTGACCAGGTGTGGGTTCCAAGTTGGTGCTGCATACTCCAATGTGGACTTAACGTACACGGTGTACAGAATCTTGACTGACTCCTTACTCAGATGTCGAAACGCTATTCTTAGGTTGCCAGGCGCCCAAATGCTCCATCAGTTATTTGGTTGATGTGCGCCTCAGGAGATGTGCTCGGTATTATATTCACCCCAAGATCCTTTTTCTTGGGTGAGGTTTGCAGTCTTTGGCCCCCTAACCTGTACTCTGTCTGAGGTATTGTTTGACCTTTCCCCATTTTCACGACTTTGCTCCTAGTGGGGTTAAACTTCAGGAGCCAGTTGTTGGACCAGGCATGCAGCCTCTCCTGTATGTGTGTGTGTGTGTGTACTCACCTAATTGTGATTGCATGGGTCGATTCATAACTCCTGGCTATGGTGTGTTGTACTCACCTAGTTGTACTCACCTAGGGATCGAGTCACAGCTCCTAGCCTCGCCTCTTCACTGGTCGCTACTAGGTCACTCTTCCTGCTCCATGAGCTTTATCATACCTCTTCTTAAGTGTGTGTACTCACCTAATTGTGGTTGCAGGGGTCGAGACTCAGCTCCTGGTGTGTGTGTGTCTGTGTGTGTGTGTGTGTACGCTGCCTTCAAAATACATTCATTTTCTTTGATAGTGCAAAATAAAAAGTCAATTTACCTTGGAAATGGCTTGTGCATTACCGGCTACGTCGAATACAAATAAATAAATGAGAATACTGCAATCAGTATTGTACGTTTCAGTTCGTAACGTTTCTGTCACTTGTGACCAAAACGTCGCCTAAATGATTAGCTCGACTTTGCTGGTTAGATGTGGATTTTTCCGGCGACGGCACTTTGATTTTATTCTTCTCTTGTTGATGCCACATATAACAACTTTTAGTTACATATACTGCCACAAAAACATGATGTTCATACTTATTAACTTCTGGGCCATCAGACTCCTGGGAAGTTCTGGGAGGAGTTTAATGTAACCTTGCTGAAGGTTCTTCCACCCACCTACCCACTAACGCACCCACCCATCCACCAACCCACCCACACAATTACGTACCTAACACCCACCTCTCTCTCTCTCTCTCTCTCCTCCCTACCCTTCTCCATGCAGATCTCCTTCATCTCCTCCATGTAGATCTTCTCCATGCTGGTCTCCTCCATGCTTGTCTCCTCCATCTTCTCCATTCTGGTCTCCTCCAGCTCCTCCATACAAATCTCCAGCTTTTCCATGCTGAACTCTTCTAGTTCCTCCATGCAGACGGTCTTTCCCTCCATGCACAACTTCTCCAGTTCCTTAGATTAATTCCTCCTACTCCTCCATGCATGTGTCCTCTGCGTCATCCATGCAGAATTCCTTCAGAGCCTCAAGGTTGCGAGGCATGATCTAATGTGCTTTTTTTCCGTCCCTACCACAAATGTTCAACTGGGCTGAGTGTCTAAGAGACAACAATGACAAATGAAAAACATTGATTTACTGTTCCCATGGAGGTGTGCCTCGGGTCGCCATTGCTCTGGAACGTCCATTGCGAGCAAGTGCGGGGATGCTTGACACAGGAATCTCTAATGGTTATAATCATAACCATATTTTTAAAAGCGGTAGACCGGTAAGCCAGTTGAAGGCTTCGGTCAGATGACCAAATGCTCCAGCTGCGGGTCATTATGTGACTGAGACCCGCGTCAGGAAATTTTTAGTTTAAATATACCCGTGAGCGAGAGTTCATGAAAGATGTTTTCTTTTTTCCTTTGTTGTTACCTCACTCATATGAGATCACCTGCTGTTATCATTACTCTTCACCCATTTATACGTAAACATTACGAAGGTATGCACTTAAGGTTGTACATTAAAAGCAATTATATAATACTTAATAAATTGAAATGTTATTTGTGAAATTTACTTTAAGATAAGTTTTCGAGCATCTAATATATCGACTGGTGTCGTGCACGTTCATGTTTGTGAAGCAGCCAGTATGAACAACGAACACTCTGACAGTGCGATAAGAATCAGTGTTGTGACAATATTTATGTGACTAGTTTACAGGTTTAATCACTTACCGAAAATCATTTACAGACTGATTTTGTCCATTAATACTTCTGATAGAATTCTGCAGTTTACACTTCTCTTTATCTGGTCAAAATGGTAAAACAATGTTAATAACTGGCAGAGAGTAAGCTTAAATAAAGCTCTGAGTTCTAATGATGGATTCCCTCTTTTTATAAGCATAGTCAGACAGGGGTAACTTGCTCTCTTTCTCGCACAATGCTTTAAATTTAATTCTTGTAAGCATGTCAAGTGAATTCTGGAACAAATGCTCTGATCTTCAGAACTCTCGTGACCTGACCTGACCTCAACCTTCCTCTCTTCTTTCCTCATAACATGTCTTTTGCATTTTCTTTGCCTTGTCTGTCTTCTGACGTTCCTGTAAATCTTTTGAAGAGGATTTTGATAAACCGAGCACATGAAGTAATAGATGGGTGATGGAATTTAATGCATATAAATGTCATGTAAACGAAATGCGTAAAGTTGAAATCAGGCCACAAGAAGAATACAGAGTGTGTGACAAAATATTAAACGTATCAGATAGTGAAAGGAATCCAGGAGTTATCCACAAATTGTCACAGGAAGATAATATAAACGAAAATGTGAGAAACACATGTATGCTACACTAGCAAACTCTGAAATAGCTTTCAAGCCAAAAACTGGAATATACTGTGGATCTGTGATGCTCACACATGAAAAGACATGTAGATAACTTAGAAAATGGCCACAAAATGGCTGCCAGAGTTAAGCATTTAGAACAATGACGAAAGGTTGAAAAAATTAAAGATGCGCATGTTAGATGACAGGAGGAAAATAGGAGACATGACAACCACATTTAAGAGGGAAGGGACTTGAAAGAGAAGATAAAAAAAAATTATTTCTCCTTGCAACAGGGATAACAAGAGGCCACCGTTGTAAATTGAGGAAAAAGTGAAGATGAAAGGATAATGGAACTTATTTCTTCAAATAGAGTGAGTGACCAATTAAATGCATTAAAGGAATTAGCAAGTGTTGCAACCACTGGAAATTTAAAAAAAATCTGATCAACAAAGTACTGAAGACAGAACACAACAAACATAACTCTAATCCTGAGCTACAAATAGGTAATTACACGAAGAAGTATCAGGAGAAAACTAAATATATGTAGTGTTTACTGCTGGAATGTTGGAAGATACGTGTCCACTGTAAGTTTTAGGACACATGTCTACTGCTAGTGTTGGAAGACTTGTGTCTGCTGCTGGAATGTTTAGGACACTTATCTACACGCTTCTAATGACTACATCTTGACAACAACTTCCAAAATGGACGGCATTTTGACAAAATTTGACTTCTGGTCTACATCTTGTCAAATACTTGACATCTTAAAGAAAAATTTAAAAAAAAGTCTAGAGTTAACAGTGAAAGAAAGCACCTGGTTGAGGAGCACGTGAATAACGGAAGCAGTGACCGTGATCCTCTCTAACAATCACTGCTTTTGTTCCTCTAAATACCTCAGGGTGAAGAATAAAAGTCACAATACCCTCGCTGTTACAATACAAAATATCCCGCACTGTGGAGAAGATATTTATGACGACGTTTCGGTCACAGGAGATGCCGTTTCTGAGGGCAGTGTGCGGTGTGAATATTATGAAAGGAATTCGTTGTTTGGAGATTAGAATGACATAAGGGGTTACTAAAAGCATTGTTTAGAGGGCTGAGGGGTTGTTGGGGTTGTCTGGACATTCACAGAGGATGGAGGAAAAATAGGTTGACTTGGAGGGTGTACAAAATAGTGGAGGAAATGAGGAGTAGGGGTCGTCTTAGGAAAGATTGGAGGGATGGGGTGAAGGTTTTGTATGCTAGGGACTTAGTCGAACGTGTTAGCTAGGAGTGGAAGCAAGTGGTGTTTTATGACTTGACGTGCTGTTGGAGTGTGGGCAAAGTAACATTTATGAAGGGATTCTGGAAGGGCGGAGGGTCATCTAAGCTGTAATGTTCGCATGCCTCTGGCAAGACAGTGACAGAATGAGTGATGGGGAAAGTGTTTCTTTTTTTTTCAAGTGATTCTACCTCGGTAGGAGACACTTGGTGTGTACAGAGGGCATCTTCAGCAGCCTCATAGCTTAAATATACTAGTATGAGTGAGAAGGGTTGGAATCCAGAGGGACCTGCCTAGCATGGACCACACACACTTGAACCTCACACTTGAACCTAATACTTGAACATCACACTTAAACCTCACACTTGAACCTCACACTTGAACCTCATACCCGAAGCTCACAATTGAAGTTCATACCCAAAGCTCACACTTGAAGCTTATACCAGAAGATCACACTTGAAGCTTATACTCGAAGCTCACACTTGAAGCTTATACCCGTAGCTCACACTTGAAGCTTATACTCGAAGCTCACACTTGAAGCTCATACCCAAAGCTCACATTTGAAGCTTATAACATAAGATCACACTTGAAGCTTATACTCAAAGCTCACACTTGAAGCTTATACCCGAAGCTTATACTTGAAGCTCATACCCGAAGCTCACACTTGAAGCTCATACCCGTAGCTCACACTTGAAGCTTATACCCGAAGCTCAAATTTGAAGCATATATTTGAAGATCACACTTGAAGCTCACACCCGAAGCTAACACTTGAAGCTCATACCTGACACTCAAACTTGAAGCTTTTACTTGAAGATCACACTTGAAGCTCATACCCGAAGATCAATTTCAAGCTTATACTTGAAGCACCCACACGAAGCTCCAACTTGTGGCTCTCAGTTGAAGTGTAGACACAAAAGTCGCATTGCAACGTAAAGCTCTTAAAACACTCAGGTGAAACACTCAGGTGAAACTCTCAGGTGAAACACTCTCAGGTGAAACACTCTCAGGTGAAACACTTTCAGGTAAAACACTCTCAGGCGAAACACTCAGGTGAAACACTCTCAGGTGAATCACGCAGGTGAAACACTCTCGACACAGTCACAGATAAACCGCAGGTAAGACTCGATGGTCACACTCGACGGTCACTCTTAAATGTCACACTCTCAAATTTGACACTTGACAGTAAAACTTTAAAACTGTTGTAGGAAATCACAGGTGAAATACTCTCAAATGGGGAGTCGTAGCTTCTAATTGGCCATTTTTTAATCGAAAAAAAAAGGATATTAGTTTCCATGTGATAACTTGTCAACGCATTTTTCTCGCTTCTAATTTTAATACCGGGTGTTTCAAAACGATGGACCCGATTCGAATATATAACGCTTTGAAATTGGGTCCATCAATTTAAAACACCCTGCACCTATTTAGTTGCATTACATAATTATACACAAATAACCCGCACATAGGACAGAGAAACTCATGACGACGTTTCGGTCCGAATTTCACCATTTAAAGTCACACTAACACACGAGAGTGAGGGAGCCAGTGTATATATACATAGGCGAGGGGGAAAGGGACGGGACAAAGAGAGGAAGAATGAAAGGAAGTGGAGAAGTAATGGTAGAGGTTATGCTGGTAGTGGAAGAGGTAGTAGAAGTAGATATATATATATATATATATATATATATATATATATATATATATATATATATATATATATATATATATATATATATATATATATATATATATATATATATATATATAAAAAAAACTTTTTTTTTTTTTTTAAAAAAAAAATATATTTTTTTTTTTTTAAAAAAAAAACTATATATATATATATATATATATATACTATATATCAATATGAACACAGAATATATATACCGAGAGGTGTATGTTTCAGAATATATTCTTGGCTGGCAATGAACAGAGTTCATATAGTTTTAATGACCGTCGTGCAGTCAATATGGTTCCAGCCCAATTAACTGACCACTTACGACTACTTAACACTATCTGATTACAAACTAAATAATGAAACTTAGCTGGCAGATGGCTAACGCAGTAACATCCAGACAATATTCAAATATTAACTTTCTGAATCAAAACTCTGATCACGACCTCTTTGATAACCTAGAAACATTTACAGTAGACAATTAGAATAATTAAAATATAATTATGGCTATACATAATAGCCTAAAAAAAAGTTATAATTATATAATGTAATATGCAATGGCTAATTTGCATTGATTATTTTAAGAGAGCTAATGAAAAACAATTAACAAATTTGATAACGATCAGTAGGCATAATATGTGCCCTAGTTAACACAGGCTAGACTGAAGGGTCTATCCAACATTCATTGAAGGTAAGGTAAGTGCACATGCAATCCTATATATTAATTTAGCAAGGATGAGGCGACAAGTTAAAGCAAATGTTCAACAAATGTTTAACAAATGTTTAGCAAATGTTATATGAAAAATAGTTCAGAGAAGTGCCAGTACCAGTTACTGTAGAACTAACAACAGAAACTAAAGCGATGATTGGAATTTCTTACATTTTGCCTGCTGACATTATAAGTGCAAGAACCTGAAAAATGTATTGACTACATAACTGCAACTCAATATCCTTATAAAATGAGCAATTGTATTACCAGAGGTTTTGAAAATCCGAGAAACAATGATGTTCCCAGTGTATATAAGTCTAGCGAAGACAGTAATCAAACATGCATGGGAATAACTGGTGTAAATTTAATCATTAGAGAACCTGAACATAAGAAGCCTTTTTAGATATGCACAAAACAGTTTACGAATGCACAGGACAGATGTGTACAAGACAAATGTGTGCAAGACGGATGTGTACAAGACTAATGTGTACAAGATAATCCAGTAATTTCCTAGCATGTTCAGAACTGTAATTATGTTATTACCTGGCGAGCTGCCTCTCTCTCTGAGTATATAACAAATTGTCACCGAGTTACATCAACACTAGATAAACTGATGACGTCACATAACACAATGTGATCACCACGTCACATAACCACAAGGTAATGTAGTCACATCCATGACCACCAGGTAATGTGACCACGTCACATGATCACCAGGTAATGTGACCATATTGAACACATGTGCCACACCAGGATCAGCTATGCAGTTTCACAAAATGTAAACACAGTTCTGTTCTTAGTGAATTTTTTACCCTTTTTCTATCATTATATTCATCGTCTGTCTTTTTCCGTCTACACTTCTCTTTCTCTTCATGTCCTCTGTTATCGCATACTCGGTGTCGATCTTCTGCCATTGCTACTCCTTTGTCTCCCATTACTCATATGGTTATCGCAGATCCCGACATGCTCCTCTCCTCGGTTGTTACAATATAGCACTCGGTCCCCATAAATCTCGAATTATCGGTTCATTCCTTATACAGGAAGAATTCATTGCCACTGCCATTGGTGTGTGTGTCGTGGCAGTCTCCAGTTGTGTTCCTGTAGGTGACAGAGCACTGGTGTCCAGCTTACTCATTGGCCACTGTTACGATACCCACCAGCATGATTTGATTCCTACTGTACTTGCGCCTGCTGGATATTGTAAGTTCATTCTTAGATACAGTCTCGTGTTTTATGATTATTATTTTTGTTATTATTTATAATTACGTGGGTAAATTTATGTAAAATTTATTTGCTAGGTTAAAGATAATTTATATAATATTATTTCTCAGTACTTTATTCACACAGCCAGACTCCAGTTTGGCTGTGTGGATTGAGTACTGTGTATTCTCTTGCCGAGTTTGCAGGTTCGAATTCTGCTGTGGATTGAGAGATAATGTTTGTAAATAATTTCGCCCGTTTGCGAATTGTTAAGCAGAGAATGCGTTCTGTAACACATCTCCCTCAGCGGGAGATGGAGGAGGAGCTGGTCATTGGCTTCAATCTACTGTACACTTCATGAGCGATACCATCAAGCTGGAGCTACTGGTGCAGCTCTTCATGAAACAGTGTGGGGAGGCTTCGTAATCTTTGGTGTTCGTGATCATTGGTTCTTACTTTAACGACCTACTTCACGTCATCTTCGAATCTCATGCCAACACAGATAACTGCACTCTATATATGAGACACAAGACAGGGGCTTCCCATTACCCTGAGGCACATCAATCACCTACTAGCGGCTATATCTGCCTAGGGCAAGTAATGGCAGGTCACATTTGCTATTCAGAAAGACTGGATGTTGATGGTCGAGAGAGAGAGAGAAACTGCCGGAGTTTCAGTGAGAATGAATAGAAGTGGAAATCGTAGGGGCTCAGTTTGACTGTAGTCAACAATAGCTATAAAGAATCATGTGTCTAATCTTTCCAAACATGGCATCCAAGACTCACAACATTAATCCGCCTCTCATTATGAGATTGTATTAATATTGTAATTCGACATATGTTAGTAATTACCTTTGACAAAGTGGCCTCCGGAGAGCGAAACGTTGCCACAATAAAATGTCACATTAGTTGCATTTGTGTCATTTTACTTAACATTATGAGATTCTATCAAAAATGCATGACATAAGTTGGCACTGACTAATACTTCACTTTCATGAATGGCTTGAGACTTATCTCATCTTCAAATTCTAAGCAAGTTAGAGGATCAAACAAATATACTCATCTCGAGCTTCGACCAGGCCTGAGTGTAGGTAAAATTTCAGCAACGTCTTCAAAAGTGGAGAAAAATACATGGTTTTCATGTTATGTAAAAGGTCGAAGTTTAAAAATTCCATCACTTCGCCTAACTATGTGGATAGCCCGTATACTGTTCTTACACCACAAGACGGGCAGCCACCAGTTGCTTCACTCTGCTTTAAGAAAATCTTTCCAACGGTTGTTCATTATTCGACTGACTAACGTTTGGATCATCCTCTTACAAACAGACCTTCGAGAAATCAAGTCTACTTAACAAATGCAAGATCTAGTTCATAGATGACTAATTTGGCTCTCATGGTATAAACAAGCTGCTTCACATTAACCAAAAATGTATAAGGACGCTGGTCGGTCCGGTCTCTGAGGCAGGACAACACCTTTTAGCTGGTAAAACATTTGTAAGAATTCTCATCATGAAGTCTGTTGGAGACTTTAGTGAATGACAACGACTGTAGAAATCTGTAGTGTATAAGCAAGACACAGCTGCATTAACAGTTATGGTTTTATGCATGAATGCTGTGCATGTTGCACTCACCATCCACAAAGGAAAACCCGTTCGGGAAATCCCAGCGGTTCTAGACAAAGATGTTTTTCTCACCCGTGGCAAGGTCACACACATGGATAGAAGTCACACCGATGGGCTGATATAACGCCGACGTCCCGATGAAGGTATAGACACGTTAACGTGACCTGGCTTGGTTTAGATCCTCACTACGATCACGTGACCTCGGTAGAACAGAGATGGCCGACGCTGTGTTAATGGCTATCATTAACACAGCGGCGGCGTCTAGCGTCTCTCGTGGTGTGTCACTGAACTCTAGAGTTAAGTAATTCACATTGCTTCACTGTTTAACTGAAGAAATTACGTTTAGGGACAGCGTCTCCAGGCACTGGATGTAATCAGATTCGACCTAAGGTACAGAGAGATTCAGTTCCTTGCATCAAGGGTCATGGCCGCATCGAAGAGCATCCCTTGGTATGTATGGAGTCAGAGAGATATTAATTATAGGATATTATCATATATGTTTTATTACTAAGATTCCAGGCTGTTATTTTGCTAGTATTAACAAAACACTGATTTTCTCCAGTGCAACTGTAGTTTTAAGTCTTCTAATAACATGTTCAGTTTTCCAATATAATCTACTTTGTCCATAATTACTATTGCATTTGCTTTGTCGGTTTCGTAAGGTGAAGTCCAGGATCTTTCCTTAATTCATGGAATAACTTAACAAATCTTTGATGACAGTTGTGTTGTAGAGGTCTGAGAGTCGCTCAGACCTCTACAACACAGATTTTTCTGGCAGTTTAAGGAATTCTGTTGTTGCTGGTTCTTTTGTCTTTCATGCAAAAGACGAGAGAGATGGTAAGACACACCCAGGAAGATACGTCAGTCAGAGCAGCTGGTACCCAAGACAAGGGGCGTGCTGCCTGACGTAGGGGTGCGTTGCCTGCTGTATAATGTTGATCGGACGAGCAGGAATGAGTTGCCTGCCGTATGATGCTGATTGGAGGGACAGGGGAGCATTGCTTGCAGTATGGTGTTCATAAAAGTGTAGGGAGAGGTGCATTGGCTACAGTATATCTAGTATCTTAAGCTGCCAGACGTAAGATACTAAGTGAAGGGGTAACGGGTGTGGTGGTGCTTATAAGGTCTATCAGTCATCCAGGATGGTGTTATCTTCAGACAAACATTATGTATCTTCTTGTGCTGCAGCATTGTTGCAGCTCACACCGGAGCACAAGCACTGGTATACCCACTAGGTATACCAGTGCTTGTGCACTTAAATAAAAGAATAGAGTTCTTTTGTTAACACATTTTGTAAATGTAGACGCATCAGAAAACTCAATTAAGTTACTGATACTTACATGTTTGAAAATTACTTTATTAAACTTTGAAGTAATTCGCAATTCTTAATAGTACATTTACTGTAATATATTTTAAGTATCCTCGAAGAGGTATCTTTAAGTAACTGCAGAATTTATTTTATTCCTCCTAAGTTTTTGTTTATAACTTAAGAATGCCTCATCCGATCGGTTTCAAATTTTCAAAGATGGTGTACTTCAACTTGAGCAGGATTCATGTTACTGTTGACACTTGCAGGTGACCTGTAGTCAATGTTATATAGCCCATTCCCGGATTTCGCTTCCATAAGATAACTTGAGAAAGCCTCTTCTGATCGTCTCCAAACATTCTACACTGATGCATCTTACTTAGAAGATGGTTGAGATTATTACTGGAGTGTGTAGGTGCCAACTCTCTAGTGATATTTTTTCCCAGAGAAATGTCAGCTGAGCCTCCAGTGAATAACTTAAATCGGCAATGACTTACGAAATCGTAAACAAATCACGAATCGGGTTAGCGCACTGGCCTGCGAGTTGTAGGACTCACTTGCCATGGGTTCAAGCCCCAGCCGTTCCCTGATTTAAACTGATAATACCTGATACATATACTGATACATATAAGGGAGAGGATGATACTTTCGGAGTTTAGTCTTTGTTAATATGCTAACATAAATAAACTTGGAAATTCTGGATTCCTTGTGATAAATGGTAACTATCCGGTCTGGTCACCTTCAGAATTTTAGTACCGGTGTATTACCGTATTTTCCAGCATATGAGGCGTGTTTTTTCCTATAAAAAGTCCTGGAAAATTACCCTGCTCCTTATATGCTCAAAGTCAGGGTCAAGGGTAGGCTTTGAGTTACTCTTTAGCGTAACTAACGTTACGTTACAACTGACTGGAAACTTCATGCCAGAAAGAATCGGATATTTGTGCGCCTTATATGCCGGAAAATACGGTATATGGTGGAAGGTTCACGTTGGTATTAGCCTACATAAATCCCAGTTAGCCAGTTTAAATATTATTATTATCAAAAAAGAAGCGATAAACATAGCCAGTTCAAATAAACTAATTGTAATAACGACTTCCATTCCATAAGAATGCCTCTTCTGATCGGCTTCAAACTTTCAACGCTGAGGCATTTCATGAGATGGATAACATCATGCAAATTCAGGCTGTGCCAATATTCAGACATAGTTTCAGTACCTGGAACAGTTTTATTCTGCGTGTTAACTCGAGAATGCTTCTCTTGGTCATCTTCAAACTTTAAAAACCTGCAAGTCTTACCTAGACTAAGATTTAATATTGCAATTTTTATTAAAATTGGATTTTAGATTTAATTTGAAATATTTATTGTTTTTCAAGTACTATTACTTTATTATGTATCCTCTCACAGCAGAATAACTCGTGAGTTTTATTAAGAGCTCTCTATTAGCTTTAGGAGCTCTCATTTAGTTACATTTAGAGCTCTATTATTTTCATTAAGAGCTCTATTATTTTCATTAAGAGCTCTATTAGTTTCCTTAAGAGCTCTATTAGTTTCATTAAGAGCTCTACTAGTTTCATTAAGAGCTCTATTATTTTCATTAAGAGCTCTATTAGTTTCATTAAGAGATCTATTAGTTTCATTAAGAGCTCTATTAGTTTCATTAAGAGCTCTATTAGTTTCATTAAGAGCTCTATTAGTTTCATTAAGAGCTCTATTAGTTTCATTAAGAGCTCTATTAGTTTCATTAAGAGCTCTATTAGTTGCATTAAGAGCTCTATTAGTCTTTAAGAGCTGTTTGATACTTTCTGTAAGATAAATAAAAGATGAAAGTCATGAAACAAAAATTATTCTCTCCCAACATAAATATTTTTATTGTTCCAAGTAGCACCCAGTGATTGTTCCAAGAAGCTCCCAGTGATTGTTCCAAGTAGCACCCAGTGATTGTTCCAAGTAGCGCCCAGTGATTGTTCCAGGTAGTGCCCAGTGATCGTTCCAAGTAGCGCCCAGTAATTGTTTCAGGTGATTGTTCCAAGTAGCGTCCAATGATTGTTCCAAGTAGCATCCAGTGATTGTTCCAAGTAGCGCCCAGCAATTGTTCCAGGTAGTGCTCAGTGATTGTTCCAAGTAGAGTCCGGTAATTGTTTCAAGTAGCACCCAGTGATTGTTGCAGGTTGCCCACAGTGATTGTTCCAGGTAGTGCCCAGTGATTGTTCCAAGTAGCACCAAGTGATTATTCCAAGTAGCACCCAGTGATTGTTCCAAGTAGCACTCAGTGATTATCCCAAGTAGCGCCCAGTAAGTGTTCCAAGTAGTGCCCAGTGATTGTTCCAAGTAGCGTCCGGTAATTGTTCCAAGTAGCAACCAGCGATTGTTCCAAGTAGCACCAAGGGATTGTTCCAAGTAGCACCTAGTGATTGTTCTAGGTAGCACTCAGTAATTGTTCCAGGTAGCACCCAGTGACTGTTCCAAGTACCACCTAGTGATTGTTCCAAGAAGCACTTATTGATTGTTCCAAGTACCACCCAGTGATTATGTCATGCTATTACATTTTGAACATCCACATGTTTACTATTGCACATATATATGCATATGTACATGTATATATGAGCACACATTCACAGACACAAGCATTCATAAGCATAAATACATGTTTACATACATAACAATATGTATGCACACACATAATGTATATATATATATATATATATATATATATATATATATATATATATGCAAGACAACCACTATGAAAAAATAGAAGAATTCCAAGCGCTTTCGTGACTACTCACATTATCAAGGAACTATAAAAGGAAACGTGAGAAGAAGGCTTATAAAGAGGCAGAATACACCTCACAGTCACATCACACTAACAAAGACAACACCTCACAGTAGCGTAACATCTCACGACTCTGTGAAGAGGAACATAAGAAAGGACCTGAAACTCTTCCCAAGAATTAAGATTAGTCCAATTTATCATTAAATTCTTCCCAAATTTTATTAATTATAAATGAATCCAATTTATATAAACCAAAAGAAATATTCATATTATTTTCAAAACTGCTTTTAATGATACAACCTTCTCAGCATTTTGAAAATCAATTGGATGGTTAAAGTCTCTCACATGAATAAATAGAGCATTAGAATCTTGTCCAGTTCTAATGCTATATATAAGTTCAAGACTTTTACCAGTTTGAACATAATAAACTTTATCGCATATTTTACAGGGAATCTTATAGACACATCCGTCAGCATTTTGGGGGGATTTTTTTATCAAAAGTCTTTTTACTGTATCAAGATTTTTAAATACATAAGAACATAAGAACATAAGAAAGGAGGAACACTGCAGCAGGCCTGTTGGCCCATACTAGGCAGGTCCTTCACAATCCGTCCCACTAACAGAATATTTGCTCAACCCAATTTTCAATGCTACCCAAGAAATAAGCTTTGACAATTCTACCCACTCATGCGCGAGTCCCACTCAAATCCAACCCCTCTCACTCATGAATTTATCCAACCTAAATTTGAAACTACCCAAGGTCCTAGCTTCAATAACCCTACTAGGCAGACTGTTCCACTCATCAACTACCCTATTTCCAAACCAATACTTTCCTATATCCTTTCTAAATCTAAACTTATCTAATTTGAATCCATTATTGCGGGTTCTCTCTTGGAGAGATATCCTCAAGACCTTATTTATATCCCCTTTGTTAATACCCATTTTCCACTTGTATACCTCGATCATGTCTCCCCTCATTCTCCCCTCATTCTCTTCAAACAGGTGTAGTGTCTGATATGTGGAAGATGGCTAATGTAATTCCTATTTTTAAAGCAGGGGACAAGTCACTACCGTCAAACTACCGCCCAATAAGCCTGACCTCAATTGTAGGCAAATTACTAGAGTCAATTATAGCTGATATTATTAGAAGCCATCTAGATAACCATAATTTGATTAATGATACCCAGCATGGATTCACGAGGGGCCGTTCCTGCCTATCTAATTTATTAACCTTCTTCAGTAAAGCTTTTGAGGCTGTTGATCACGAAAAGAATTCGATATTGTTTATTTAGACTTTAGTAAGGCTTTTGATAGAGTACCGCACCAGAGACTGTTAAAGAAAGTGGCAGCTCATGGCATTGGGGAAAAGTGCTGTCATGGATCGAGTCATGGCTCACCAATAGGAAGCAGAGAGTGCATAAATGGGGTTAAATCCGAATGGGGACTTGTAACAAGTGGTGTTCCACAGGGATCAGTCTTAGGCCCATTGTTATTTATAATATATATCAATGACCTTGATGAGGAATTACTAGTGATATGAGCAAATTCGCCGACGACACGAAGATAGGTAGGATAATTGATTCAAACATAGATGTCATAGAACTTCAGGAAGATTTAGACAAACTTAATTCGTGGTCAGAAAAGTGGCAGATGCAGTTCAATGTAGATAAATGCAAGGTTCTGAAGCTCGGGAGTGTCTATAACCCAAGCACTTATAAGTTAAATAACGTAGAACTTAGCCATACAGATTGCGAGAAGGACTTGGGGGTGATGGTAAGCAGCAACCTTAAACCAAGACAGCAATGCCTAAGCGTACGTAATAAGGCAAATAGATTACTGGGATTTATATCAAGAAGTGTTAGCAACAGAAGTCCAGAGGTTATATTACAGCTTTATACATCATTAGTAAGGCCTCACCTAGATTACGCAGCTCAGTTCTGGTCTCCATATTACAGAATGGACATAAATTCGTTAGAAAACATTCAGCGTAGAATGACTAAATTAATACATAGCATTAGAAATCTTCCTTACGAAGAAAGATTGAAGACCCTAAAATTACATTCACTTGTAAGACGTAGAATGAGGGAGACATGATCGAGGTATACAAGTGGAAAATGGTATTAACAAAGGGGATATAAATAAGGTCTTGAGGATATCTCTCAAGAGAGAAACCCCCAATAATGGATTCAAGTTAGATAAGTTTAGATTTAGAAAGGATATAGGAAAGTATTGGTTTGGAAATAGGGTAGTTGATGAGTGGAACAGTCTGCCTAGTAGGGTTATTGAAGCTAGGACCTTGGGTAGTTTCAAATTTAGGTTGGATAAATTCATGAGTGAGAGGGTTGGATTTGAGTGGGACTCGCGCATGAGTGGGTAGAATTGTCAAAGCATTTCTTGGGTAGCATTGAAAATTGGGTTGAGCAAATATTCTGTTAGTGGGACGGATTGTGAAGGCCCTGCCTAGTATGGGCCAACAGGCCTGCTGCAGTGTTCCTCCTTTTATGTTCTTATATTCTTATAAATCCAGTAATCTATTTGCCTTATTACGTACGCTTAGGCATTGCTGTCTTGGTTTAAGGTTGCTGCTTACCATCACCCCCAAGTCCTCGCAATCTTGTGTGCTCTCTGTCAATCTGAAGAAGATGTCCTCTCTTGAGCTACTCTACCAGCAGCTGAAGGAAGAACTGAGGGTAGCTAAGCTTGAGATACAGCGACTGACTGAGGAAAACAAGAGGATTCGTAGTAAGAACATAAGAACATAAGAAAGGAGGAACACTGCAGCAGGCCTGTTGGCCCATACTAGGCAGGTCCTTCACAATCCATCTCACTAACAGAATAATTGCCAAACCTAATTTTCAATTCTACCCAAGAAATAAGCTTTGAAGATTCTATTAACTCAAGTGCGAGTCCCACTCAAATCCAACCCCTCTCACTCATGAATTTATCCAACCTAAATTTGAAACTACCCAAGGTCCTAGCTTCAATGACCCTACTAGGCAGACTGTTCCACTCATCAACTACCCTATTTCCAAACCAATATTTTCCTATATCCTTTCTAAATCTAAACTTATCCAATTTGAATCCATTATTGGGGTTCTCTCTTGGAGAGATATCCTCAAGACCTTATTTATATCCCCCTTATTAATACCCATCTTCCACTTATATACCTCGATCATGTCTCCCTCATTCTACGTCTTACAAGTGAATGTAATTTTAGGGTCTTCAATCTTTCTTCTAAGGAAGATTTCTAATGCTATGTATTAATTTAGTCATTCTACGCTGAATGTTTTCTAACGAATTTATGTCCATTCTGTAATATGGAGACCAGAACTGAGCTGCGTAATCTAGGTGAGGCCTTACTAATGATGTATAAAGCTGTAATATAACCTCTGGACTTCTGTTGCTAACACTTCTTGATATAAATCCCAGTAATCTATTTGCCTTATTACGTACGCTTAGGCATTGCTGTCTTGGTTTAAGGTTGCTGCTTACCATCACCCCAAGTCCTTCTCGCAATCTGTATGGCTAAGTTCTACGTTATTTAACTTATAAGTGCTTGGGTTATGGACACTCCGAGCTTCAGAACCTTGCATTTATCTACATTGAACTGCATCTGCCACTTTTCTGACCACGAATTAAGTTTGTCTAAATCTTCCTGAAGTTCTATGACATCTATGTGTGAATCAATTATCCTACCTATCTTCGTGTCGTCGGCGAATTTGCTCATATCACTAGTAATTCCCTCATCAAGGTCATTGATATATATTATAAATAACAATGGGCCTAAGACTGATCCTGTGGAACACCACTTGTTACAAGTCCCCATTCGGATTTAACCCCATTTATGCACACTCTCTGCTTCCTATTAGTGAGCCATGACTCGATCCATGACAGCACTTTTCCCCCAATGCCATGAGCTGCCACTTTCTTTAACAGTCTCTGGTGCGGTACTCTATCAAAAGCCTTACTAAAGTCTAAATAAACAATATCGAATTCTTTATCGTGATCAACAGCCTCAAAAGCTTTACTGAAGAAGGTTAATAAATTAGATAGGCAGGAACGGCCCTCGTGAATCCATGCTGGGTATCATTAATCAAATTATGGTTATCTAGATGGCTCCAATAATATCAGCTATAACTGACTCCAGTAATTTGCCTACAATTGAGGTCAGGCTTATTGGGCGGTTGTTTGACGTAGTGACTTGTCCCCTGCTTTAAAAATAGGAATTACATTAGCCATCTTCACATATCAGACACTACACCTGTTTGAAGAGATAAATTAAAAATGATTAGATATTGGTTCACAGAGTTCCATTTGCATTCCTTAAGAACCCTTGCAAAAAGCTCATCAGGACCCGGCGATTTATTTTGTTTCAGTCGGTCCAGCTGTTTCATAATCATTTCGCTAGTGACTGTGATATTACATAATTTATCTTCTTCTGGGCCTCTGTAAAATTAATTACTGGGATATTATTAATGTCTTCCTGTGTGAAAACCGAAGAAAATAATTATTAAAAATAGAGCACATATCATTCTCCTTGTCAGTAAGATGTCCAAAGTTATTTTTAAGGGGACCTATCTTATCCCTAACTTTGTTCTATAAACCTGGAAAAACTTTTTGGGTTAGTTTTGAATCCTAGCAACTTTAATTTCATAGTCCCGTTTAGCTTTTCTTATTCCCTTTTAACGTCCCTCTTAATGTCAGTATACTGATTTATAAGATGACCTCACCTCTTTTATGCGCCTATAAATTCCTTTCTTCTGCCCCAAAAGAAAATTTGAGTCTATTATTCATCCATTTTGGGTCATTTCTACTTGATCTAATTTCTTTATACGGGGTAAATGTTCTTTGGGCAGCCTGCATAGTGTTAAGAAAACTGTCATATTGATACCTCTCTTCTTCACCCCAGTCCACAGTTGATAAGTGTTCTCTAAGTCCATTATAATCTGCTAGCGAAAATCTGGGACCATTACTGAATTATCCACATCATACATCCATTCAATGCTAAAGGTAATTGACTTGTGGTCGCTTAGCCGAGTTCCTCTGTAATTTCTAAATTATTAACAAGGGTTTCCCTTTCTTGCCAGAACCAAGTCAAATAGGTTATTTCCTTGAGTTCTGTTACAACTGCTTCAAAAGCAATCCTGAACTACTTCTAAAAAATCGTTAGATTCTAAATTCTGTCATGAAATTCCAATCAATCTGAACTAAAGTTAAATCCTAAATTACTACGTTATCGTGTCTTGTGGCCTTAACAATTTCCTCCAAAGTAGTTCCCTTGTTCCTATCTAAGTTTGAAGGGTAAATCACGCCTAAAATCAATTTTCACACCCTCTGAAAATTCTATCCAGACAGACTCTGTATGTGTTAATTCAGACTTTCCTCGTTTTATGCAACAATTTAAAATGATCACGGACATAGAGTGCCACCACCGCCTTTCCCGATACTTCTGTCTACTTAGACAATTTAAAAACCCTTAATGTGACATTTGCGAGGCAAGTCCCGATTTTTTCATATTAAACCATGTCTCAGTTATTGCAAAAACATCAATATTACCCGTACTTGCAACTAATCTCAACTCGTCCCTCTTATTCCATAGCCTAGCTATTGGTGTAATTTTATATTTAGAGACCTCCCTTTTTCTTTACCCTTCCTGCTCATCTCTGTTTTTCCACTATACCTATTACTGTCCTTGTCATCTAGTGTCACTAGCTTTCCACTATCCACCTTATTCTGCCTATTACTAGTTCTCCTACAACTTATAATATTACTACACTGGGACTTCTCTGTTTTCCCCCAAAACCCATACCACTAACTATTTCTAGTTTAAAGCCTAACAGCTCCTCCACTGCAGTTGCCAGTGCCCCACCAGACCTGGATAAGTGAACCCCATCCTGGCATACATGTCATTTCTGCCATAGAAGAGGTCCCAGTTGTCAATGAATGTTACTGAATTTTCCTTCAGTGTTTGTCAACCAGCAATTGACACAATTCCTGGACAGCCATTCATTTCAACTCCTCTCCTTGGCAAAATACCACATATGACAGGGTTCCACCCTTCTTCCTAATTATGTCTATTGCTGACCTAAACCTGCTAGTCAGGTCCTCACTCCTACGTCTGCCAACATCGTTGCCTCCAGCACTGAGACAGATAATAGGATTGCTCCATTACCTCTCATGATGTCGTCCAGACGGCTAACAATATCCTCCATCCCAGCCCCAGGAAAGCAAACCCTCTGTCTCCTACTCCTATCAATCAAACAGAAAGCCCTATCCATGTACCTAACCTGACTGTCCCCAACAACAACAATGTTTTTACCTTCCTTTGTGTCTTCTCGTGACGCCCCAGAAGTCGACTCACATTCATCGGGAAGCACGGAGAATGGGTTCGATTTTTCCCACAACATTCTCCTGGGTCTTCGTTGTTTCTACCTCTCCACCGTCCTCTGAGCCTAACTTGTCCCATGCGTTTTAGCCACTGTCCAGGTTCCTTTCCTGGCTTGAGGATTCTCAACAGGAGATTACTACGAATCCTCTTGTTTTCCTCAGTCAGTCGCTGTATCTCAAGCTTAGCTACCTCAGTTCTTCCTTCAGCTGCTGGTAGAGTAGCTCAAGAGAGGACATCTTCTTCAGATTGACAGAGAGCACACAAGTAATCCTCCTGTTGAGAATCCTCAAGCCAGGAAAGGAACCTGGACAGTGGCTAAAACGCATGGGACAAAGTTAAGGCTCAAGAGGACGGGTGGAGAGGTAGAAACAACGAAGACCCAGGAGAATGTTGTGGAAACATCGAACCCATTCTCCGTGCTACCCGATGAATGTGAGTCGACTTCTGGAAACGTCACGACGAAAGACACAAAGGAAGGTAAAAACATTGTTGTTGTTGGGGACAGTCAGGTTAGTACATGGATAGGGCTTTCTGTTTGATTGATAGGAGTAGGAGACAGAGGGTTTGCTTTCCTGGGGCTGGATGGAGGATATTGTTAGCCGTCTGACGACATCATGAGAGGTAATGGGAGCAATCTATTATCTGTCTCAGTGCTGGAGGCAACGATGTTGGCAGACGTAGGAGTGAGGACCTGACTAGCAGGTTTAGGTCAGCAATAGACATAATTAGGAAGAGAGTGGGAACCCTGTCATATGTGGTATTTTGCCAAGGAGAGGAGTTGGAAATGAATGGCTGTCCAGGGCAATTGGTGTCAATGCTGGCTGGACAAATACTGTAAGGAAAATTCAGTAACATTCATTGATAGACTGGGACCTCTTCTATGGCAGAAATGACATGTATGCCAGGGATGGGGTTCACTTATCCAGGTCTGGGGTGGGGCACTGGAACTGCAGTGGAGGGAGCTGTTAGGGCTTTAAACTAGAAATAGTTAGTGGTATGGGTTTTGGGGGAAAACAGAGAAGTCCCATGTAGTAATATTATAAGTTGTAGGAGAACTAGTAATAGGCAGAATAAGGTGGATAGTGGAAAGCTAGTGACACTAGATGACAAGGACAGTAATAGGTATAGTGGAATAACAGAGATGAGCAGGAAGGGTAAAGAGAAAGGAGGGTCTCTAAATATATATTACACCAATAGTCGTAATGCTAGGAATAAGATGGACGAGTTGAGATTAGTTGCAAGTACGGGTAATATTGATGTTTTTGCAATAACTGAGACATGGTTTAATATGAAAAATCGGGACTTGCCTGCCGAATGTCACATTCAGGGTTTTAAATTGTTCCAAGTAGACAGAAGTATCGGGAAAGGGGTGGGGTGGCACTCTATGTCCGTGATCATTTAAATTGTTGCATAAAAACGGGTATAAAGTCTGAATTAACACATACAGAGTCTGTCTGGATAGAATTTTCAGAGGGTGTGAAAAATTGATTTTAGGCGTGATTTACCGTCCTCCAAACTTAGATAGGGAACAAGGGGACTACTTTGGGAGGGAAAATTGTTAAGGCCACAAGACACGATAACGTAGTAATTTAGGGACTTTAACTTTAGTCAGATTGATTGGGAAATTTTATGACAGGGAATTTAGAATCTAACGACTTTTTAGAAGTAGTTCAGGATTGCTTTTTGAAGCAGTTTGTAACAGAACCTACAAGGGAAATAACCTACTTGACTTGGTTCTGGCAAGCAAGGAAACCCTTGTTAATAATTTAGAAATTACAGAGGAACTCGGCTCAAGCGACCCCAAGTCAATTACCTTTAGCATTGAATGGATGTATGATAGTAGGGATAATTCAGTAATGGTCCCAGATTTTCGCTTAGCAGATTATAATGGACTTAGAGAACACTTATCAACTGTGGACTGGGGTGAAGAAGAGAGGTATCAATATGACAGTTTTCTTAACACTATACAGGCTGCCCAAAGAACATTTATCCCTGTATAAAGAAATTAGATCAAGTAGAAATGACCCAAAATGGATGAATAATAGGCTCAAATATCTTTTAGGGCAGAAGAAAGGAATTTATAGGCGCATAAAAGAGGTGAGGGTCATCTTATAAATCAGTATACTGACATTAAGAGGGACGTTAAAAAGGGAATAAGAAAAGCTAAACGGGACTATGAAATTAAAGTTGCTAGGATTCAAAAACTAACCCAAAAAGTTTTTTCCAGGTTTATAGAACAAAAGTTAGGGATAAGATAGGTCCCCTTAAAAATAACTTGGGCATCTTACTGACAAGGAGAATGATATGTGCTCTATTTTTAATAATTATTTTCTCTGGTTTTCACACAGGAAGACATTAATAATATCCCAGTAATTAATTTTTACAGAGGCCCAGAAGAAGATAAATTATGTAATATCACAGTCACTAGCGAAATGATTATGAAACAGCTGGACCGACTGAAACAAAATAAATCGCCGGGTCCTGATGAGCTTTTTGCAAGGGTTCTTAAGGAATGCAAAATGGAACTCTGTGAACCAATATCTAACATTTTTAATTTATCTCTTCAAACAGGTGTAGTGTCTGATATGTGGAAGATGGCTAATGTAATTCCTATTTTTAAAGCAGGGGACAAGTCACTACCGTCAAACTACCGCCCAATAAGCCTGACCTCAATTGTAGGCAAATTACTAGAGTCAATTATAGCTGATATTATTAGAAGCCATCTAGATAACCATAATTTGATTAATGATACCCAGCATGGATTCACGAGGGGCCGTTCCTGCCTATCTAATTTATTAACCTTCTTCAGTAAAGCTTTTGAGGCTGTTGATCACGATAAAGAATTCGATATTGTTTATTTAGACTTTAGTAAGGCTTTTGATAGAGTACCGCACCAGAGACTGTTAAAGAAAGTGGCAGCTCATGGCATTGGGGAAAAGTGCTGTCATGGATCGAGTCATGGCTCACCAATAGGAAGCAGAGAGTGTGCATAAATGGGGTTAAATCCGAATGGGGACTTGTAACAAGTGGTGTTCCACAGGATCAGTCTTAGGCCCATTGTTATTTATAATATATATCAATGACCTTGATGAGGGAATTACTAGTGATATGAGCAAATTCGCCGACGACACGAAGATAGGTAGGATAATTGATTCAAACATAGATGTCATAGAACTTCAGGAAGATTTAGACAAACTTAATTCGTGGTCAGAAAATGGTTCAAAAGATGTCATAGAAAGAAGTTTGACAGATTCGTACCAAAAATTGAGTTAAATAAGTAGAAACTGCAAGATTCGGAAGACTTGGGGGTCATAACCCAGCACTTAAAGTTAAAAATCTAAGACTAAAAGAATGATGACTGGGATTATTAGAAGTGACCTAAACCGAAGACAGAATCAATATGAATTACAAATAGTAAGGCTACTGGGATTTAACAAGTGGTTCACAATCAAGGAATAAATTGTTAAACATCGTAGAAGCTAATTATATAGCATTAAATCTTCCTTACAGAATTGAAACCTAAATACATTACTGTAAGACTGAAATGAGAACATGATTAGAAAGTTCAATTGAAAATGGTAACAAGGTATAAATAGTCTTAGGATACTTCAGAGAGACAATAAGGATTCAAGTTAGAAAAGTTTGATTTAAAAGGATATGAAATAAGGTTTATGAGGTATTAAGAGGGAACCTGCCTATGGGTTATTGAAGCTAGACCTTAGGAGTTTAAATGTTGGTTTTGAGTAGAGGGTTGGATTTGGTGGGACTCTGCATGAGTGGGTGATTGTCAAGCTATTTCTTGGGTAGCTTAAATTGGTTGGAAATATTCTGTTAGTGGGGGATTTGGAAGGACCTGCTAGATGGAGCAATGTCAAAGTTTCTCCTTTTAGTTCTTAATTTGTTGAGTATACCTGATGTGGACCGTGCGTGCCCAACCTCAGGGCCGGGCACTGTGCTCACCCCCTGGCCAATGTCAGGTCATTTTATTCTTGAATCAGTATGGCAGCAGCATTTAACAAAAAACAAGATTTTCGTACCCCTTTCGCATTAAAAGCACTTGGAGTCTTTAAGTGAAATCAATTGAAGATTTCAATTAAAAGAAATTTAATATTCTTTTATGACAAAGTCCAAAGCTGGTGATTTTCCCGAGTAATAAATACAAGGTCCCTGATAGTTGAAAAACTGTCTCATTGGAAATTATTATGGAAATCCGTGGTGTGTTAAGGAATCAAATCTAAACTCATCTATCGTTGCAAAATTATAAGGATCATAGGGGCTTCTGCCATCTAATTTATTACCTTTAAGAAACTTTTGGGCTTTGATCCATAGAATTCGATATTGTTTCAATTTATTAAGCTTTGAAGAGTGCCGACCGACTTTAATAATGCCTCTAGAATTGGGGAAGGCTGTATGACGATAAGATCCCAATTGATTAGATTAGTGCATAAATTGGATAATCCGACCAGGACTGTTAAAGAGAGTTCCAGCATGCATTTAGGACAATTGTTATGGATAGTATAGGCCAACACTTGAAGGAATAGTGATATGGGAAATCGAATGGGGACTTGAAATAGTGGTGTTCATGATCATTGGCCATTGTTATTAAATATATATCAATGATTGAGGGAATTACTGAGATGCATCAATGTGAACGAAGTGAAGTAGGGATATTGATTCAAACATAGATGTCATAGAACTTCAGGAAGATTAGCAAACTAATTGTGTCAGAAAGTGGCAGATGAGTAATGGATAAACAAGACAAGCCTGAGAGTCCATAAGCCAAGCATTATAAGTTAATATAAATGTAAACAGATTCGAGAAGGACTTGGGGGTATAAGCAGCAACCTAACCAGAACGCACATGGCTCATAATAAGAAGAATTACTGGTTTATAAAGAATGGGAAACAGAAGTCCAGAGGTTATTTACAGCTTTTCATCATTAGAAGGTCCTAAATTACATTCAGTTTAGCTCAATTGAGACATGATAGTTAAAAACTTAATGAATGACTATTAAAAGGAGATTAAAAGTCTTGAAGAATAGAAGACCCAAAATGATTCAATTGTAAGTTAGATTTAGAAAGGAATGAAGATTGGTTTGGAAATAGGGTTTAAATGGAATTACTAAGGGTTCTTGAGGATTCCAGGAGATCCAATTTAAGTTAGGATAAATTCATGAGTGAGAGGGGTTGGATTTGAGTGGGACTCGTGCATGAGTGGGTAGAATTGTCAAAGCTTATTTCTTGGGTAGCATTGAAAATTGGGTTGAGCAAATATTCTGTTAGTGGGACGGATTGTGAAGGACCTGCCTAGTATGGGCCAACAGGCCTGCTGCAGTGTTCCTCCTTTCTTATGTTCTTATGTTCTTATGTTCATACCTGATGGTTAAGCCACCTGCCGCTGCCCAACCTTCACAGGTGCTCGTGGCACTGTGTGCTACACCCCCGCCATGGGGCAAACACCAATGACCAGGTCATTTTATTGTTGAATCAGAGTGGCAGACAAGCAATTTAAAAGACAAAAAACAAAAGTATTTTTATCAGTACGCCATTTCAGCATTATAAAGCACTTGGTAACGTCTCGTGTAAGTGAAATGACTAACTTCTGAAGATTTCAATTAGCTGTGTGTTTTTAACTAGGTCATTTTATGACAAAGCTCCAAGTCTGGTGATTTTCCCAGAGTAATAAATCAACAAGGGTCACCCCCATGATGAGCTTGGGAAAAAAACATCACAGATCACTCAGTTGAAATATATTATGGAAATACCGTGAGGTGTGCTATAAGGAATCGAATTGGCTTTAGAACCTCATTCGTAATCCGTTCCAGTCCCACAAATTTATTAAGGATTCACGAGGGGCCGTTCCTGCCTATCTAATTTATTAACCTTCTTCAGTAAAGCTTTTGAGGCTGTTGATCACGATAAAGAATTCGATATTGTTTATTTAGACTTTAGTAAGGCTTTTGATAGAGTACCGCACCAGAGACTGTTAAAGAAAGTGGCAGCTCATGGCATTGGGGGAAAAGTGCTGTCATGGATCGAGTCATGGCTCACCAATAGGAAGCAGAGAGTGTGCATAAATGGGGTTAAATCCGAATGGGGACTTGTAACAAGTGGTGTTCCACAGGGATCAGTCTTAGGCCCATTGTTATTTATAATATATATCAATGACCTTGATGAGGGAATTACTAGTGATATGAGCAAATTCGCCGACGACACGAAGATAGGTAGGATAATTGATTCAAACATAGATGTCATAGAACTTCAGGAAGATTTAGACAAACTTAATTCGTGGTCAGAAAAGTGGCAGATGCAGTTCAATGTAGATAAATGCAAGGTTCTGAAGCTCGGAGTGTCCATAACCCAAGCACTTATAAGTTAAATAACGTAGAACTTAGCCATACAGATTGCGAGAAGGACTTGGGGGTGATGGTAGCAGCAACCTTAAACCAAGACAGCAATGCCTAAGCGTACGTAATAAGGCAAATAGATTACTGGGATTTATATCAAGAAGTGTTAGCAACAGAAGTCCAGAGGTTATATTACAGCTTTATACATCATTAGTAAGGCCTCACCTAGATTACGCAGCTCAGTTCTGGTCTCCATATTACAGAATGGACATAAATTCGTTAGAAAACATTCAGCGTAGAATGACTAAATTAATACATAGCATTAGAAATCTTCCTTACGAAGAAAGATTGAAGACCCTAAAATTACATTCACTTGTAAGACGTAGAATGAGGGAGACATGATCGAGGTATACAAGTGGAAAATGGGTATTAACAAAGGGGATATAAATAAGGTCTTGAGGATATCTCTCCAAGAGAGAACCCGCAATAATGGATTCAAGTTAGATAAGTTTAGATTTAGAAAGGATATAGGAAAGTATTGGTTTGGAAATAGGGTAGTTGATGAGTGGAACAGTCTGCCTAGTAGGGTTATTGAAGCTAGGACCTTGGGTAGTTTCAAATTTAGGTTGGATAAATTCATGAGTGAGAGGGGTTGGATTTGAGTGGGACTCGCGCATGAGTGGGTAGAATTGTCAAAGCTTATTTCTTGGGTAGCTTTGAAAATTGGGTTGAGCAAATATTCTGTTAGTGGGATGGATTGTGAAGGACCTGCCTAGTATGGGCCAACAGGCCTGCTGCAGTGTTCCTCCTTTCTTATGTTCTTATGTTCTTAAAAGAATATCATTAATACTTGCAATAAAAAATAAATTAGTACAAAAAATAAAAAAATGCTGTACTTTACCGTACCTTAGTGTTGTTAAGCATGCATGACAGGTGGCAGAAGAGGAGAGAATTACTGAGAAGAGGTGAAAGGAGTGGAGTCATCCTTCTTAGTCCTCCTTGGTGATTCTCCTACAGGCAGTTCGTCTGTTGGATCTTTTTGAACTTTAAAATATTTTCAGTTTTAAAGTGAAAACTGTTCGCTATGTAAATATTTGTTATATAAACAGTTCGTTATAGCATACTTCACTGTACCTCAATAACCACAACCAAGTCAGTGTCCCCAAGTTTCGCTTGACCAGTTTCACAGGACTGAGAAGTTACCTGGGTGGGGTGAACCTGTGTGATCCAACTGGTCATTATCTTGTGGGACAGGTAGGTGGTAATGGTTGTCAATATAAAAAAAATCAAAGCTTAGTTTAAGATTGCTTAGCTTCTTATGTTCCAAATAAGGAAATTGGATAAAAAAAATTACCCTAAATGGATAAATAATATATTAAAACATCTCAATGGTCAAAAGAAAGACAATTACAGACGAATAAATAGAAGTCAATATATTAAAGTAAAAAATATAAATGAAAAAAATATGAAAGGTCAAAAGAGATTATGAAGGATCTGAGGATTAACCCAAAAGGTTTCTTTCAGATTAAGAGGATTAGGGCCAAGAAAAGCCCACTTACAAGTTGCTCATGTCAGTTCGTTCAGAGTGACAAAGAAATGTATACAATTTCCATCACATTTCCTCTAAGCTTTTACACTGGAAGATTTTAAAGCAATTCCAGAAATATAAAACTTATACGTCAGGACGAAAATCAGTTATGTACGATCAGTCACTAGTGGCATGGTTCTCAAACAGTTTGATTTAAACTAAAAATATCCCCGGACCCTGATAAACTGCTCTCTAAAGTTATAAAGAAATATAAGAAGGAACTTAGCAAAACATTATCTAAACTTTTCAAAATATTACAAACTGGCATAGTGCCTGAGAAGTGAAAAATGACAAATGTGATTTCTATCTACAAAGCAGAAGACAGGTCCCTAGCTTCGAATTATAGAGCAATTGGCCTAAACTCTATTGTGGGGAAAATTAATAGAATAAATAATTGAAGAGGCTTTTCAAAGTCACCTTGAAAGACATAAACTGATCAATGAATTTCGGCATGGTTTTACATATTTGCGTTTCTACCTTACGAATTTACTAACTTTTTTTACTAAGGTATTTGAGGATCTAGATCATGGTAATGAATATGATATTACATATATGAACACTATAAGAACACAAGAAAGAATAATAAATTATACACATGTGCAACACTTGGGAATTTTTATTATGGAAACGTTTCGTCACACAGTGGCTTCATCAGTCCATACAAAAAAGAATGGAGAAGACTAGGAGGAGTTTGAAGTAATCAGTCCCTCAGCCTTGAGTCGATGTAATCAGTCCATCAATCTTCATAGGAGTACACCATATGCATGAAGGAGCTTATATACTGCAGACAAGTGAAGTGAAGCAGTCGTAGGCTGAATCACCTTGGACAAATCCCTAGGTGGACGTAGGACATGCCTATAAGTTAGGCAAGCGCAGAATTTCCTGTATCAAGATCCCAAGAGGTTGTTGCCTCTGACAAGAAAGTAGATAAATGGTTCAGAGAACCGTAAGTTGGTATATTAGACATAAGAACATATGAAAAGAGGATCACTGCAGCAGGCCTACTGGCCCATACTGGGCAGGTCCAGTATGCATAGTGGATCCATTGTGTTTGTGGAATAATGGTCAAGTGGATTAAAACGTTCGAAGGATATCTTGGTTCCCAGGAGCCAGGGTAAATGTTCTGGTTCGATTTCCGGTTGGTCGCATAATGTATTTGCTTACAAACTTTATATACATATATATATTTATATATAAAAGGGAGTCCACCTCTGGCGTAAATTGTGGGACCCATAGCCTTGGAAAAGTGGATAAAAAGGCTTCAAGGAAGAATATTTGGATTTCTTCCTGAAGCCATTTGAAAATTCCACTTCCCCTACCACCCCATCTTTTCATTCTTTTTTACCAACAGGTATATTTTATTACATAAAATGGTACAGTGCTGTTATTGATTAAATGCCACATGTTTGTAGTTACAATACTATATATACTGTTTGCGGAAGCTAGTACACCAAATAATACACTAAAATACAGGAGAAAGAAGCATTCAAAATATTGAGAAACAAAAAATACTCCTTTTATCAAGCTATTCCATCAGAATGGCAACATAGTATGTTGGATCATTGCTATAATAAACTCAGAAGAATTTGTAATAATCTCAAAAACAAACTACAAAGAAAATTAGATAATTTAATTGAAAATAGTGATTGGACAAAGCACGCTAATAACAATTTTGTAATTAACTTATCAGATGAAATATTAGATAAAAATACAACTGCTGCTCTTGGTTTCGGTTTAAGTTTTGCAACTTCAAAAAAACTTAATAATGTTGAAATTGCAAAAGCCTTTTGTAATTTAGAAAAATCCTCTGATTTATCCACTGATGAAATTAATATTAGTAAGGGGATGGTATATAGCTCAATGTTAAAACAAAATATTCCCAATTGCCCTCAAAGATTTTTTAAGTCTTATGATTCACTTTTGAATAATAAAAATTTGCGTCCTACTAAAGCAGATAAAATTAATGCAATTGTAATTATGAAAGAAACCGATTACAAAGAAAAAATGAATAACCTCCTAGATGATTTTGAAACCTATTATAAACTTAGATAGAATCCCTTAGAAACTGTCAACAGCAATTTCAATAAAACAATAAAACTTCTATTGAAGGGCAAAGATGAATTAATTAAAAAATTTACTTCCACTAATCCATCTTTACCTTATATGTATGGATTAATAAAAACACACAAACCTGGTAATCCTGTTAGACCAATTATTAGCTCTATAGGTTCAGTTTCTTATAAACTTTCTAAATGGCTTGTTGATATTTTGAGCCCAATTGTTGGAAAAATTTCTAATTTTAATGTTAAAAACAACTTAGATTTAGTTGATAAATTAAGCACCTTGATTGATTTAAATGATTTCAATATGGTTAGTTTTGAGGTTACCTCCTTGTTTACAAAAGTTCCAGTTGATGATTTACTAAGTTTCTTATCTGAAGAACTGGTTAATTATGATTTACCATTGCCAGTTCCTACTATCATTAAACTTATTAAACTTTGTATTGTTGATGCAAAATTTGTATTTAATGATGAGTTTTACACTCAGAAGTTTGGTATGGCAATGGGAAATCCTCTTTCACCTGTTCTTAGTAACTTATATATGGAATTTTTCGAAACAAGATTGCTTAACACTATCCTTCCCAATAGAGCTAAGTGGTATAGATATGTTGATGATATTTTGTGCCTTATGTCTAAGAATGTAGATATAAACCATTTCCTTGTTAAATTAAATAGCTTAGCTCATTCTATAAATTTTACTGTTGAATTCGAAGTAAATAACTCATTGCCCTTCCTAGATGTTTTTATTATTAAGGGTAACATTGATTTTAAATTTAAAATTTACAGAAAACCTACAAATAATTGTTCCTATGTACACTATTACTCTTCACATCAAGATAGAGTTAAAGTGTCGGTTTTTTCTTCAATGTTTTTGAGAGCTTTACGTATTTGTAGTCCAGAGTTCATGGATGAAGAAATCTCTAAAATTTATGAAATAGCTAATGATTTAAAATACCCAAGAAACATAATTGATAAATCTTTTAAAATAGCTAGGAATACTTTTTACAATCCAAAAAGGGACAACCAACCTTATTCAACCAAAAATATGTTGGTTCTCCCTTACCATGAAAACTTGGTTGATATGCCTTCTTTTCTTAAGAATTTTAATATCAAAGTTGTATTTAAAAATCTTGATACAGTAAAAAGACTTTTGATAAAAATTCCCCCAAAATGCTGACGGATGTGTCTATAAGATTCCCTGTAAAATATGCGATAAAGTTTATTATGGTCAAACTGGTAAAAGTCTTGAACTAAGATTAAAACAACATAAATATAGCATTAGAACTGGACAAGATTCTAATGCTCTATTTATTCATGTGAGAGATTTTAACCATCCAATTGATTTTCAAAATGCTGAGAAGGTTGTATCAAGCAAGTCCATGGTTGAGATAAATATAATAGAATCATGTTTCATTAAAAGCAGTTTTGAAAATAATATGAATATTTCTTTTGGTTTATATAAATTGGATTCATTTATAATTAATAAAATTTGGGAAGAATTTAATGATAAATTGGACTAATCTTAATTCTTGGGAAGAGTTTCAGGTCCTTTCTTATGTTCCTCTTCACAGAGTCGTGCGATATTACGCTACTGTGAGGTGTAGTCTTTGTTAGTGTGATGTGACTGTGAGGTGTAGTCTCGCCCCTTATATAAGCCCTTCTTGTCATGTTTCCTGTTATAGTTCCTTGATAATGTGAGTAGTCACGAAAGCGCTTGGAATTCTTCTATTTTTTCATAGTGGGTTTCTTGCATATTTTGATATCACCTGTTTACTGTGATCTTTTCATAATATATATATATATATATATATATATAATAATAATAATATATATATATATATATATATATATATATATATATATATATATATATATATATATATATTTATATATATACAAATATGTCGAGGAATATTGTTCAAACTTGCTATTTTGGCTTAAATAGCAACGCTCTTATTGCCGTCTAAGACAAGCGAACATTTGTTTATGCAATAATTTTGCAAAAATCGTTCTGAGCCTAACGAAAAGAAAATGTATTTCATTGTGTCTGTTTATTATTAAATTATTGTAAACTTATCTATAATATATTTAGTTGGATTAGGCTAAATTAAATTGCTCTAGTTATAATAAGGTCAGGTAAACTTTCTAAGATTCTTTTGGTACAAAAAATATTAATTTTTGCATTAACATAAATGAAAAAATATATTTCTGAACGTATAAGAAAGAACTTATATATTATTAACTGAACTGCGATTTGGCCAGGACTTGATCCTGCGTTCCCATGCCCAGCCCGATGTGAACTGAACAAAGTGCACATTACTATCCACTGGACCACCATTCTTAAACACCAGGCACCCAGCAGTACTGAGTGTGTTATTTTGATGCAGGGCCATTCGTGGTCATGGAGCCTCAGAGACTAATTTCATTCTCATCCTGTTTGGTGTACCAGCCTTCACAGCCAGTCTATGTATCAATGAAATCACGAAACAAGTGATTTTGAATCATTAACAGAACTGGGCTTTACCCTATATGTATGGATTAATGCAAATGCAAAAACCAGGTAATCCAGTTGGACAAATTATTAACTCCATAGGTTCAGTTTCCTATAAATTATTTAAATGGCTTGTAGATATTTTGAGACCAATTAATGGAAAAAACTCTAACTTTAATGTTAAAAACAACATAGATTTAATGGTTAATTTTGATGTTACCTCCTTGTTTACAAAAGTTCCAGTTGATGATTTATTAAGTTTCTTATCTGAAGAAATTGTTAATTACGATTTACGATTGCCAGTTCTTTCTATCATTAAACTTATTAAACTACGTATTGTTGATGCAAAATTTGTGTTTAATGATGAGTTTTACACTCAGAAGTTTGGTATGGCAATGAGAAATCCTCTCTCACCTGTTCTTAGTAATTAATACATGGAATTTTTTGAAACAAGATTGCTTAACACAATCCTTCCTAATAGAGCTAAGTGATATAGATATGTTGATGATATTTTGTGTCTTATGCCTAAAAATATAGATATAAACAATTTCTCCGTTAAATTAAATAGTTTAGCTCATTCTATAAATTTTACTGTTGAGTTCGAAGAAAATAACTCATTGAGTTTCCTAGATGTTTTAATTATTAAGGGAAACAATGACTTTAAAGTTCAAATTTACATAAAACTAACAAATAACTGTTCTTATGTACACTACTATTTTTCACATCAAAATAGAGTTAAGATGATAAATTAAACACATGCAACACTTGGGTATCTTTATTGAGGAAACGTTTCGCCACACAGTGGCTTCATCAGTCCAATACAATGGAGAATCGTGAAGAACAGGAGGAGTTTGAGGTAATCAGTCCCTCAACCTTGAGTCGATGTTGTCAGTCCATCAATCTTGAAAAGAATACAGCATATGTGCGAAGAGGAAGATAACCAAGTGTTGCATATGTGTCTAATTTATCAACTTGTTGGTTCTCTTTACCATTCATCTACATAGAGTTAAGATGTCAGGTATTCTCTTCAATGTTTTTGAGTGTTTTGCATATTTGTAGTCCAGAATTCATAGATGAAGAAATCTCAAAAATTTATGAAATAGCTAATGATCTAAAATACCCAAGAAACTTAATTGATAAATCCTTTAAAATTGCCAAAAATACCTTTTACAATCCAAAAAGGGACAACCAATTTTATTCAACTAAAAATATGTTGGTTCTCCTTTACCATGAAAACTTAGTTGATATGCCTTCTCTTCTAAAGACTTTTAATATCAAGAGTCGTATTTAAAAATCTTGAAACAGTAAAATAAAACGTTTTATAAAAAACTTCCCCAAAATGCTGACGGGTGAGTCTATAAGATTCCTTGTAAAATATGCGATAAAGATTATTACGGTCAAACTGGTAAAAGTCTTGATTAAAAGAACATAAATATAGCATTACAAGTGGACAAGATTCTAATGCTCTGTTTATTCATGTGAGAGATTTAACCATCCAATTGATTTTCAAAAAGTCGAGAAAGTTGTATCAAACAAGTCCATGGTTGACAAGAATATAATAGAATCATGTTTCATAAAAAAGCAGTTTTGAAAATAATATGAATATTTCTGTTAGTTTATATAAATTGGATTCATTTATAATTAATAAAACTTTGGAAAAATTTAATGATACATTAGACAAGTAAAAAATCTTAATGCTTTGGTAGAGCATCAGGTGTGTTTCACAGAGTCGGTTGTTGTCACGCGACTTATATGTTGATGTTTTATTTTTACAGTGCCTTGATAATGCGAGAAGTCAGGAAAGCGCTTGGTTGTTTTGTGTGTATATATATATATATATATATATATATATATATATATATATGTCGTGCCGATTAGGTAAAACTGGTCAATTAGCAAGAACTCATCTAAAATTAAGTCCTTTCTAAAATTTTCTCTTATACGTTTAAAGATATATTTTTTTTCATTTATGTTAATGTAAGAATTTATAATTTTGTACCAAGAGAAACTTTGAAAACCTACCTAACCTTATTACAACAAGCACAATTTAATTTAGCCTAACCTAACTAAATATATTTTAGATAACGTAACATTAATTTATTAATAAACAAACACAATGAAATATATTTTTTTCGTTATGTTCAGAATGATTTTGGCGAAATTATTGCATACACAAATTTTCACTTGTCTTATATGGCAAGGTGAGCGTTGTTATTTAAGCCAAAATCGCAAGTTTTACCTAATCGGCACGACATTATATATATATATATATATATATATATATATATATATATATATATATATATATATATATATATATATATATATATATATATATATATATATATATATATATAGGATGGGGTCCACCTCTGGTTCAAATTGTGGGGCCCATAGCCTGGAGAAGTGGATAAAAGGCTATATATATATATATATATATATATATATATATATATATATATATATATATATATATATATATATATATATATATATATATATATATATATATATATATATATATATATTATATACATATATATATATAATGTAAAACTGGTCAATTAGTAAGAACTTATTTAAAATTTAGTCCTTTCTAAAATTTTCTCTAATACGTTAAAAGACATTTTTTTTTATATACGTTAACGCAAATTTTAATAATTTTGTACCAAAAGAACCTTAGAAAACTTACCTAACCTTATTATAACAAGCGCAATTTAATTTAGCCTAATCCAACTAAATATATTTTAGATAAGTTTACAATAATTTAATAATAAACAAACACAATGAAATATATTTTTTTCGTTAGGTTCAGAAGGATTTTTGCGAAATGATTGCATACACAATTTTCACTTGCCTTATTCGGCAAGAAGAGCGTTGCTATTTAAGCCAAAATCGCAAGTTTTACCTATTCGGCACAACATATATATATCTTCCATCTCACCTTCGACAATATTTAAGACTCCATTCTCATGCTTCAGCTTCATGTCGTTCCAGACCATGAAGCTGAACTCTTCTTCAGGTTGAGAAAGTGACAACCTCAAATTATATTTCTCCAAGGTTGAAGAACTTATTACATCTTCATTTCACTATAACACCTGCTGCCTCTGTATTTGATTGAAGAAGCCTACTGTGTAGGCGAAAAGTTTCAACAGCATACTCAACTGTTGCACATGTGTCTTACGCATCAACTTGTCAGCATTATATGCCATTTTCAACAACTTTATCTTGTGCTCCAACTTCACTCAAGACCATCTTGCCCTGAACTAGCTTCTACATTACTAATAAAGTTAACTCAATGTTGCCTTTGTACACAAATCCTTAAGCCTCTGATTTTGACCCATTGCTTTACCTGAGAGTTTAGGCGTCTACATCTTACCGTACTAGTAATAATATAGCTACCAGTCTCTTCCTGATAGAATTTTTTGTTATCAAAGGCATTGTATCCGTTAAGAATCTCTTCTGATCTACTCTGTTTTAAGTATTACTTCTTACACGTCATATAAATTGTCTTCTCCGGTGTGTTTTTCGGTACCTCTGCAAATTTATCGCATATATCCTTGATTCTATATGCGATACAAAAAAATCGATTCTCACACATGAGTTGAGAGGATCTAGGATACGAGAAAATTCTGTGTTCTGCTGCATTGCAAATGAATATCAAACAATAACTAATTTGGGAACCCCCAGGGAATTTACCTTTGCAACTTGAGATTTCCTCTCTGGACCTGGTAGGATCATTACAGAATGTTGCTCAGCTAGTTAATAAAACCTGTTCCTGAAGTAATAATGTGGTTTGCTGCAACAGACTCTGTGTGTTAGTATCCAAAATTTTACTAGTGTAAAACTGCTGGGAGTTCCTCTTGTACGAGTTGGACTCACAGTAATTACTGAGAGTCGGCCACTTCTCTCCTGTGAGTTGCTGCATAACCCTTGTGGTTTAGCGCTTCTTTTGATTATAATAATAATCTCCTGTGAATTGTCTTCCCTTGACATTACTAAAAGCTTCCTCCTGCCCTGCTAACTCGCTACTTAATTTGCTATGTTCTTGCCACAAAATAAAGTTACTAACATGACAGACACTTTGAATATTGGTGTCCACACATGTAAAAATGTCTTTCTTAATCGTTTCAGACACATGATTAATATGGTAAGGCATTGTAAGATGGGTTGAGAGGAGAGAGAGAAAGGGGAGAGAGAGAGGGAGAGAGGAGAGAGAGAGAGAGAGAGGAGAGAGAGAGAGAAAGAGAGAGAGAAAAGAGAAGAAGGAGGAGAAAAAAGAAAGGAAGAAGAGGGAAGAAAAAGAAGAGAAGGAAAGAGAGAGGAAGAAGAGAGAGAGAAAAGAGAGAGAGAGAGAGAGAGAGAGAGAGAGAGGAGAGAGAGAGAGAGAGAGAGGAAAGAGAGAGAGAGAGAGAGAGAGACTCGCATATAATGTGTTTGTCTGATAGCACTAGATAAGAAGGCTCTCCATCTTACTCAACAATCGTTTTTCTGAGGCGCAACACAACCTGCTTGCTGTGACGTCACGCCTCCCTCCATCCTCTCTCCCTCCACCTACCTCCCTCCATCCTGTCTCCTTCCACCTACCTTCCCTCCACCTTCCTTCCCTCCACTTGCCTTCCTTATACCTACCTCCCTCCATCTTCCCTCCCTCCACTTACCTTCCCTCCCTATCTCCCTTCATTTGCTTTCCATCCACCTATGTTTTCCCCAAATAACATCCCTCCACTTTCGTTCCCTCCACCTACCATCCCTCCATCAACCCTCCCTCCACTTACTTTCCCTCCATGAATCCCCCTCCACCAGCTTTTTCACTACCTCCCTTCCTCTAATTCCCCTCCCTCTACCTTCCCTCCCTCTACCTCGTCTCCCTCTATCTCTACCTCCTCTACCTTTGCTTTCCCTCCCTTCCCTCTCTCTCTACCTATTCTCCCTCTATCTTCCCTCTCTTTACCTATCCTCCCTCTATTTCTACTTTTCCTCCCTCTGTTTTCCCTTCCTCTACCTCTTTTCCCTCTACCTCCCCTCCCTATACATTCCCTCCCTCTACCTCTCCTTCCTATACCTTCCCTCCCTCCTTCTGCGTCCTCTCCTTCTAACTCCCCTCCATCTACCTCCGATCCTTCTATCTTCCCTCCATTTACATTTTCTTCCTCTGTCTCTACCTTCCATCTTTCTACCTCCTCTCCCTCTACCTTCTCTCTCTCTCTACCTTCTCTCCCTCTATCTCTACCTCCCCCTCTACCTTCCCTCCCTCTAATTCCCTCCCTCTACCTTCCCTCCCTATACCTTTTTCACTACCTCCCTTCCTCTAATTCCCCTCCTTCTACCTTCCCTCCCTCTACCTCGTCTCCCTCTATCTCTACCTCCTCTACCTTTGCTTTCCCTCCCTTCCCTCTCTCTCTACCTATTCTCCCTCTATCTTCCCTCTCTTTACCTATCCTCCCTCTATTTCTACTTTTCCTCCCTCTGTTTTCCTCCCTCTACCTCTTTTCCCTCTACCTCCCCTCCCTATACATTCCCTCCCTCTACCTCTCCTTCCTATACCTTCCCTCCCTCCTTCTGCGTCCTCTCCTTCTAACTCCCCTCCATCTACCTCCGATCCTTCTATCTTCCCTCCATTTACATTTTCTTCCTCTGTCTCTACCTTCCATCTTTCTACCTCCTCTCCCTCTACCTTCTCTCTCTCTCTACCTTCTCTCCCTCTATCTCTACCTCCCCCTCTACCTTCCCTCCCTCTACCTTCCCTCCCTCTATCGTCCCTCCCTATACCTTTCCTTTCTCTAGCTCCCCTCCCTCTACTTTTCCTCCCTCTATCTCCCCTCCCTCTACCTTCCCTCCCTATACCTTCCCTCCCTCTACCTTCCTTCCCTCTACCTTCCCTCCCTATACCTTCCCTCCCTCTACCTTCCCTTTTCAACATTCACTCCTACCTTCAAACCCTATACCTTCCCCCTCTACCTTTCCCTCTCAATACCTTCATCCTCTACCTCCCTCTACATTCTTCCTACCTCCGTCCCTATACCTTCCCTCCCTCTACCTTCCTTCCCTCTACCTTCCCTCCCTATACCTTCCCTCCTTCAACATTCACTCCTACCTTCAAACCCTATACCTTCCCTCCCTCTACCTTCCCTCCTTCAACATTCACTCCTACCTTCAAACCCTATACCTTCCCTCCCTCTACCTTCCCTCCCAATACCTTCCCTCCCTCTACATTCCCTCCCTCTACCTTCCCTCCCTCTACCTTGCTTTCATTCGTCAGATTTCTCAATTTTTTTTACTTAATTCTGAGCTTCGTCAGTGAAATTAAGTTAACTCATTTTTATTGAAGATATTTTTTAATGTTCTCTAATGAGAATATCGTTGTGTACTTTCCATGGGGGCTGTGTCTACTTTCCATGGAGCCTGTGTGTACTTTCCATGGAGCCTGTGTCTACTTTCCATGGAGCTTATGTCTACTTTCCATGGAGCCTGTGTCTACTTTCCATGGAGCCTGTGTCTACTTTCAATGGAGCCTGTGTCTACTTTCCATGGAGCCTGTGTCTACTTTCCCTGGAGCCTGTGTCTACTTTCCATGGAGCTTGTTGGATCTTGAATATGTCTTCTGTTTGATCTTGAAGATGTTTACTGTTTGATCTCAAAGAGGTTTACCGTTGGATCACCTTCACGATGTTAATCTCGAAGCTTTCAATTTAAACCTTAAAATGACCGGTTCCACGAGTAAGATCTGACAGTCATCATCATCAAGGATGGATACCTTAAAGCTGAAGTGCTCGTGATCCAAGGAATTGAAGCTAATCTCCCTCACAATGACTCATACCTAATTATCTCGCACTTCCCAGGCGCTGCGTGACTCATACGAGTTCATATATATTAAAAATGCTGTCTGTTTTGTAATGCTTTTCTCGGCCAAAAGGAAAGCTTGATTTTAGTGATGCTGAATGGGGGTTTTGATCGACGTAAAATCAACCAATTGGAGTCCTGGAACTTAGTACGAATAATTGTTGAGAACACTACAGTGACTAGCTCTGTGATGATGGCTTGCTCAGCCAGTATAATCCTTGCAATCAACAACAAATTGCTAAGTAGTTGTTTTCGACGATCACGAGAAATCTGTACTATTGTGATGGGTTGTTTCGATTTGGTAAATCACAGAGGTAGAGTGGTGCTTCCTACATTATATAAAGTAAAGGAAGCCAGCCCTGAAATGTCGAGGAGGTGCAACGGACAAGTAGAAGCAGCTGCAGTCAACATACACAGCAAAAGGTTTTCCCTGAGCTTCTCCAGCGCTCGGGCTGCGGCCCAAAGCTGGGGTGTGGCTCCAAAAGGATCCTATAGTGCTTCCTGGCTTTACACTTCTAACATCGTTTGCTACTACATAACCCAGTGGGGGGATTAGTGGCAGTCCAAGGTACATACCTTCTCCCTACGAGCGGGGAATGGGGCTAGGCTTGGGAACAATTGGTGCAAGACGATGAAGAAGTACTTGTACCTCTTCCAATGGAAGATATTATTCAAGACACTCCCCGATAGGAAGCCAAGGCCGGATCACCAACTGGAAAAGACCCAGGCTGGGACATTACCGGCGAATCTCAGACAGACGGACAGTCCTTAAATATATATATATATATATATATATATATATATATATATATATATATATATATATATATATATATATATATATATATATATATATATATATTCATTTTAATGTTTAAAGGGATGGACCGGTAAGCTAGCTAAAAGCCTCGGTCAAAATACCAAAAGCTTCAGAAAACAACCAGCCACTGCTCTCATTGCAACAGGAATTTGTCAAGCGAAATGTCATATTAAAACCATGACAATTAATTGTGTGTTGTGTGAGATTGCGACACTGGTAACTGATGATGTGTTGCGTGAAACTGGGACAGTGCTATCATGACACTGAGTGATGTGGTGTCCTGTGAAGCTGTTGCAGTGATAACCAGTGGTATAGGAGAATCAAGATAACTAATGTAGTAATTAACTATTATTGTCCCAATCCTGTGTAACAAATTTAAGTAATGTGCTGTGTGCACAGTCACCTAGTAAATCTGTGATTGAACCTTTTAAACATTAATAATAATAATAATAATAATAATAATGATAATAATAATAATAATAATAATAATAATAATAATAATAATAATAATAATAATAATAATAATAATAATAATAATAATAATAATAATAATAATAATAATAATAATAATAATAATAATAATAATAATTATAATAATAATAATCATACACAGAATACATGCACAAAGAGTGTATTTCTCTGAGTGTATTTATGTTGAAAGTTTATTCTGATACCTGTTTTAAGGATTAAAATATTATTGTATGATGTTCAAACGGTTCTGTGCAGCGTTAGTGAAATTAGTGTAGTCGATATGCTTTAACCCCCATTAACCAACCATTTATTAATAATAATAATTATTGTTACAACAGCACGGTAGGCAACCCTCTCGCCTCACATGCTGAGTGTCCGTGGTTCAATCCCCGGCCGAGTGGAAACATTATTCATGTCTCCTTACACCTGCTGTTACTGTTCACCTACCAGTAAGTAGGTACCTGGGTGTTACTCTACTGGTGTTGGTAGCATCCTGGTGGACAAGACTGAAAGACACGATGGTTATCCTGGGTTATCCTGGGTGGCTAAACATCCGGGTTAAAAATCCGAAAAAATTTAATCTTATGTAAACAGGAACAGGAACAACAGTAATAATAAATATTCAGCGATGTCTTTGTAGCATACCTTGACTGTCTCATCTTTGACTTCTTTCCGAGCTACTGACAGGACCAGCGATTATTTCTCATCGTTTAAGATAACTTTAATGGATAATACAAGACAATGATCTTTCCTTAATGGCTGTCTAGTATGCGTTACAGCTCCTGGTGCTTTTGAAGATAATTGATAGGTGCTATTTATTTTCTGTTAATGGTTCTAGCATCATGGTCACCGCGGTGCGGTCCCATAAGGCTTTTATTAATTGAAAAAGGAAATATTACAAGAACAACAATAGTATTAAGAAGCACACAGGAAAGTAAGTCTAAATGTTTACTAAATGTATGAAGTAGCGTGTGAGATTTACCTGCCATTTCAAGTGTTCATCAGACTGAAAGAAATGGTGGGCAGTCTTGGATGTTGTCTGTCAACAAGTCAGAGTAGTTCTTGAACACACGTTTTGGATGCTCATGTTGAGACAGTGCTGGTAGGCGAAGTGCTGCTGTGCTGCAACTTAAGTCTATCTAACAATATTACTGTTGCAAATATATTTTATTTTTGCGTAAACGTTGAACCACTACGGTTAATACAGTTTCTGTAGAATTGAAGGTAATTTGGTTTGATCAGAGGAAAGGGAGGATAGCTCCAATTTCTTGGATGAAGAGCCTTTTACTTCATTATTTACAGTCTTCATGGTGAATATTCTGGTATAGAATCTCATACTGTAAAAGTAATTACGTTTTAATAGGATTTTTTTAAAATGTTGAAAATTACTGTTAAGATGGGAACCCTAATTTCGAACGGGTTATATAGCTTCTGGGAAATTTGTAATAATCAGGACTGATCCAAGGATCCTTGGATCCAAGGATCCAAGGAAAAGTACACCAGCACAAAGAATATTAATAAAAAATGAAGTATAATCCCATACTTCATAAGTTAATGTGTGTGACAAGCACATCACTGCAGCCACTTTAGCACATCTCTTCTGCACATGACTTCAGCACCTTAAGCACATTTACACATCTCTTCAGTACCTTAAGCACATCTTTTCAGCACATGATTTGACCTTTAGCACATCTCTTCAGCACCTTTAGCACTCCTCTTCAGCATATCACTTCAGTACCTTAATAACATATCTTCGATACATCACTTCGGCACCTAAGCACATTTATTCAGCACATCACTTCAGTATCCTAAGCACATCTCTTCCGCACCTTAAACACATCTTTTCAGCACCTTCAGCGTATCACTTCAATACATTCTCCACATCACCTTCCAGAAATCACCTCAGCGTTTCGAGAAAAGGTCTATACCTGACTGACACTAATTAAATAACACGTCAGTCAAAATCCACGCAAAACACCGGCCATCTTGAGTCTGGTCTATTAAGGCGAAGCGTTAAGGCGAAGCGACCTTTTATGAAAAAGCTGTAGGAAAATCATTCCTTAGTATACTTACCAGTATGTAGAATGGCTGATGTGTATCTGGATTTGGCTTACTGCAGATGCCATACTCTTCCGTTAACCTCACCACGTAAGCCGGTAAAAAATACCTGTGTGCTACGGTATTGCGGAGTATCCGAACACTGTTAAGAAACTTTACTGACTCACCTGGAAAGATCTAGGGTAGAGGAGTTTAAGGCATTGCTTGTTTGTCTGTTGTACCTCCTGTTGTTTCCATGGATGTAGAAATTCCTTATTCCAGTGCTTTCCAGATAATACCGAACTACACCTGACTGGTTGAGCCACTGAGTCTACACTATACAACTTAGGATCCTTTAACATTGGAATTATTGTATGTTTTATTCTACCTGATTATATATGGCTGGCTCCCACGGTGTGTTAAGTGTTACTGACTTTGAGAATGAAAATTTTTGACCTGTTGGCTCTTATACTGCCAAATTGTTGCCTTCAGTGGTATGACGGTGGCTGTACTGATGCTACTTATGTTTATGTTCCTTCTCTAATTTAACTAACTATAGTCTTAGACTAGGTACTAGCTTACTACTAGCTTGCAACTAATCAGCCTTAATTATTACAGGACAACCTGAAGCAATTCCTCTCCCCAAACACACTAACTTCCCCTCCCTCCCTTGTAACGATTTGTCATGTCAAACACTGGTTTTTCCACACAGTATTTTCAGCACAACTTGGAAGGTGCTGAAGTGATGTGCTAAAGAGATGTGATGAAAGTTCTGTGTGGAAAAACTAGTGTTTTTTTCTGTCTAAAAGCACATCTCTTCAGCACTTTCAGCCTATTTAAACAGCACCTTTAGCACATCTCTTCAGCAACTTTAGCAAATTTCTTCAATGCCTTCAGCATATTTCTTTAGAACCTTAAAATCTTCTCTTCAGCACTTTAAGCACACCTTTAGCAAGTTAAGCACCTCTTTTCAACATTTCTCCAGCACATTTCCTCAGCAAATTTCTCTTCAGCATCTTAAGAACATCTCTTCAGAATATCCCTTCAGTACCTTTATCATGACTCCAGCATATCTCTTTTAAACATTACTTCAGCACCTTCAGCATATCTCCTCTGCCCTTCTCTTCAGAAAAACAGAACCTCTCCTCAGCACTTTCGGCACATCTCTTCAGCACAACAGAACATCTCTTTAGGGCATGTATCAAGTGCATCTCTTCAGCATTTCCAGCACGTGTCCTTAGCACATCTCTTCAGCACATTTCTTCAAAACTTCAAGAACTTCTCTTCAGCATATCTTTCCAAGATCTTCAATAAATCTCTATAACACCTTCAGGTCATCTCTTGAGCGCCTTTAGCACATTTCTTCAGCAGCTGCTACACATTTCTTCAGCACTTTTGTCACAACTTTTCCCTCGTCTTTTAACACATATCTTCAGCACCTTTAACTCGTTTCTTCAGCACTTTAACACATTTCTTCAGCACCTTTAACTCGTTTCTTCAGCGCTTTTAACACGTTTCTTCAGTACCTTTAACACATATCTTCACCTTCAGCACTTCTCTTTAGCACTTTCAGCACATCACTTCTTGCTAGCATCTAAGAGTTGTTTCTCTTCAATTTCCAGTCACCCTGACCCCTGGCCCTTGGCTCCCTGGTGGGCCCGTCTCACCACACACAGTTACAACACCTTTGTTTACAAGGCCACAGGTAGAACAACCTTGTTTACAAGATTACAGTTACTGAAGCTTCATCTGCAAGGTCACAGCTAAAGCAGCCTTATTTACAAGTGGATTACTACATCCTCATCTACAAGGAGCAGTTACCGCATTCTCATTTACTAGAGAGTTACTACAACCTTTTCTAACTGTGAAGGTTACTGCAGCTTTGTGTACAAAACTACACGCACCTATACACAGTCTTATCCACAGGGTTAAAGTTATTGCCGTTATAGTTATTACAACCTTGTCTACAAGGTTGCAGTTTTGTAAGCCTTGTGTAGAAGGATACATTATTACAGATATGTCTACAAGTTAGAGTTATTAAAACCTTGTCTACAAGGGTACAGTTATTATATCTTTGTCTATAGTTATAGTTATTATTGCCTTGCCTACAAAGTTAAATTTATTTCAGCTTTATCTAGAAGGTCACAGTTGCTACAACATTGTCTACATCATTACAGTTATTACAGCGTTGTCCACTAGGTTACAGTTACCTTGCCTACTAGGAAAAGTTACATCAGCCTTGCTTACAAACGAGTTACTACAGTCTATCTGAACAAAGTCACAGCCACAGCATTTGGCCTAGTTCAAGTGATCTTGATGTTCGCTGCCTCACAACAAAGACCTTACAAGCTAACAATAAGAACAAAGCAAGACTGAAAATATTCATCATAAATGTAATGTGTACGATGTTAAGGGAGTGAAATATCTTGGGGCAACTTTTTCTCCACGTAGTGTGTGTGAGGTCCACCGAACGAACATCCGGTCGTTCATTTCTGCCTGATCTATCATACTACGGAAAATAAATAGTTATTATTCTCGGGCTGGTTAGGTTTGACAGGGTTAAATTAGGTTATGATACGATTAGTTATGCTACTTTATGTTATATACCTTGGTAATTGATACCGACAAAATGATTTTAAAAGACACGTGAACAAATACTAAGACATACTATTTATTAGAAAACGTTTTCTGATAAATATGTCCTAGTATAACCAAGTTACGTTATGTTTGATGAATAAAACTCATGTGCACTATTTTCAGATGTTTCGCTTGCGCAGAATGTTTCTTCAGTTACGGAGGTAACTGAAAACAACTGAAGAAAATACTAAGGTATTCACTTCCTCAGCTTTGATGGACGTATTGAAGTAATTTTTACTTGTTCAGTCCTTGATACAAGATGATCAGTTTCATTGCGGTGATGAAGGTCCATGTACTGAACGTGAATGAGGTGCGACGTCTGGAGATAACGTCACGGGAGACCCATACTAGACAGGTTTTTCTTAAATTCAATCATCACACAAAAGAATATACCAATAAGATTAATAGCAATAATATAGGTTGGGTTGTCCTCTGTTGCAAGATACCGTGGTATTGCTGAGTCAGACAAGTATTATTATATTGATGGTATACAATACCAACAAGTAGAGGAATAAAATACATATGCAACACTTTGGTATTGTAATTTCGTAAAAGTTTCGCCTGTGCAGTAGGCTTCTTCAGTCGAATACAAAAGTAACTGAAACACTGGATACAGTTGAAGAAAAGATCGATGTGCTCTCTCAGCCTTGAAACCAGTTGTTCTGATCCATTGCTTTAAATACCTTCAAGTAAAGACACATTGATTTAGTTGTATATACTAGACAAGAAGGAAGCTGCGACGGCTGGAGACAGCGTCACAGGAGAAGGGGCCTACTAGCAGGTTTACAGGGGCCCACTAGCATGTTTACTGGGGCCCACTAGCAGGTTTACTGGCCCATGCTACGCAGGTCCTTTTCAAATTCAATCCTTCTACCATTTCCCCAGTGATGTATGAACCCTACTAGTTTATTGTTTCCCCATAATTGTAAATGACAGGTTTTAAGCGAAACTAAGGGAATTATGAGATGATAATATTTGTTTTGGGAGACCATAATTAGGTATCCATGACGGGGTACCTTTAAGAGGTTGCCTTAATTTTTTTTTCCTTTTTCCCTCGTTTTCGATTTTATTTTGTTCATAACTAGAGAACACCTTTTCCAACCGACTTAAATTGTTCAACACTAGTATATGGTAACAAGGACCAAATTATAGGAACAATTGGCATGCTCGTGTGCCCTAAAATCCTGTTTTAAGCATCCTGAAATGGCTCGGATGACTTTCAAAATCTTCTGTGGCGGAATTTTGAACGTTCACAAAAGGTGTCAAAAAATATGACGACGACGGAGAACAAAATTCAAATAGGTAGTTGCAGATTTAACGATTTTATGTGAAAAATAGTGTTTTTTTTAGTCCTATTGAATCATAAATATTTTTCAGTTTACCTCTTCTTAACGGCCTCAGTATTTAACAGCTGAGACATGCATCCTAAGGCCAGGTTAGTGCCTATTAAGTTTCGTTTTCATGCAAATAAATTTGTTGATGTAGGAATCCGTGCCATAACTATAGAATGACTCATCTGGTAGACTTCAAATTATAACCAATGATTTGGTTTCCTGAACAAAAGACCTACACAACCAGTGGGAGCAATAAGTCCCAATTTGCCAAAATTATTGAATAAATAGTGACATAACTCACGAGTGCTTCTTATGATTACCTTCAAATTATTACTGGCAATACATTTCATAATTAAGATGATAACCCATAAATTGATTCCAAATAGGAGCAAATTTGATTTTTTTTCTGAAATAGCTACAAAACCTAAAATCAGATAGTCGAGAATGTCTTTTCCAATTGGCTTCAAACTTTAATCAATGGTGAGCTTTATTAAAACACAGGTTGTCACTCGTTCTGAAGTATGTAACTGTCAATTTGCCAATTTTATTATGCAAATTGTCTCCCATGTTATAACTGGTGAATGCCTCTCCTGATTAGCTTCAAATCCTATTTTTTATTAATTTAGAGGAGCGTAGGTGCCAATTCGCCTTTTTTTTGGCAGTTATATGAAACACCTTTTTAAAAAACAAAACAAAATATTTTTTTCTTATAAGATTGCACAGAATTTTAAATAAAATGTAAATATGAAAGCAAACTGAAAAAAAAAAACTACCATGAATTATGTCGTTTTAAAATTTAATGGCTGGAGAATTTCATGTTTTACTGAACATTTTCAACATTTCTGTTTGCTTAATCACATATTTTCGTTTATTACTGGATAATGTCTTATTCGATCGGATTCAATTAGCGCTTGTGAAACGTAACTTAGGCAAAATTCATGGGACTATTTGTATGAGTGGGTGCCCTATGCACAGTGCCACATAGGTCATTCTCATCTTTTGGTTTTCTTGTGTTTTCAAAAGAAAGGCTTTTGTGATCTCTCATTTTGTCCCATTTAGCATCAAACACTATTTCGTATTAATTTTGAAGTGTGTGGTTGCCACTTTGCCATTTTTTTAACTTATTGTATATTATTCCTTTTGATGCTGGTGAGGGACTCTTGATCCAAGGAACTGGACTCACCTTCTCCTTGCTTGAATCTGAATTAAATCTAACAGTTGTGAATGGCATCAGTGTTCAACACCTGATGCGTCGTATGTAATGGATGCAACGGTTCATGGGTTAATTAAGGTTGTAAAGGTACAAATTTTGTTGGATTCTGTGTAATATCTGGAAATGCATTTTCTGGTAAACTTGAAACTGTTAGTGCTGAGGTGTCTTCCTTAAGGGAAAACAATCCCTTGGTGATGAGTTGTGTAAGTTATAATGTGCCAATTTTATTATTCAAATTGGTTTCAGTAAAATAATTGGAGAATGTCTCTTCTGATCAGAAATGAGTCACATTGTTCGGCTTCATTTGGTTATTCTATGTAGAAATAAACATAATGATCTTTTATTAGTCTATAACATCTGTGTGACTTCAAGACAATTCTTAAACTTTTGTATGTTATGTACGCTAGGCTTATGTAAAAACTTACTTTTTTAAAAGCTGGTCATTCTTTGAGGAATGTTTGGATTAATTTTAGCTAGTGTCGGTCCTAGTTCACTTTTCTGGGAAGAAATTGGAAAAATAGAAATTCTGCATTTCATGTGATAATTTCTGAGTGCCATATTTGATAAGATTCAAGCTTCAAACATAACGAGTTTGTGCTTAGAAATTGTAAATGTCATAATTTAAAATTTCTATAAAGTGATTTGAAAATTAGTTTCCATGTGATTACTCATGAATGTCATTTCAGCTTCCCTTCAAATTTTCAACACTAATATTTAACCG
>WNWK01000589.1:202500-365000 GCA_009830355.1 Cherax destructor
CCTCATACATGTGTAGTTCCCTCTTTTGAGGGAACTATGTGATCAGGATCACAAGATCACTACCGCCGAGGAGCATTTCGAATGTAATATCCACAATTTCGGAACTGCTCAAAGTGAATATGAGGTACAGCCTTGCTGGGTCATCATTTCCTTTCTCCATGGTTGTGTTCTAAACATGTAGGTGTACGAAGTTCCCCATGTGGCACGAGGTTTTTCCAGTTAATCTTGAGATTCAAATGCCCCTTGACAAGTAACTTTTTCCTGCCCATGTGGGTCCTACTGGCCACCTGAGCTAGTGTCCACCATTGCCCTTTTGTTATCATCGCAATTTTGTCTTGGTCTCTTGCTATTCAGTGACAACTTGTGCATCACTGAATGAAAACTGGAGGGAAATAATAACTAGAGCGGAGTATTTTGCAAACTCGAATCACACAATAGAGCGAAAAGGTAGTGTGAAGAACTTAGGAGTGTTAATGTCAGAGGATCTCACCTTCAATGATCACAACAGTGTCACTATCACATCTGCAAGGAAAATAATAGAATGGGTAATGAGAACCTTCAAAACAAGGGATGCCATACCAATGATGATCCTTTTTAAATCACTTGTTCTCTCTAGGCTGGAATACTGCTGTACACTAGCAACTCCATTTAAGGCAGGTGAAATCGCAGATCTACAGAATTCCCAGAGAACCTTTACTGCATATATCTGTTCCTTCAAACTGGGAATGCTTGGAGTCACTTGACCTGTACTCACTGGAGCGCAGGCGAGAGAGAGACATAATCTACACCTGGAAATTCCTAGAGAGACTGGTCCCAAATCTTCACGCATAAATCACTCCCTACAAAATCAAAAGACTGTGTAGATGGTGCAACATACCCCCCAGTGAAAAGTATGGGTGCCATTAGTACACTAAAGGAAACACAATAATATTCTACAGCCTCCCGCCAAGCATACGGGGAATTACCAATATACCCTTGGCTCCCTTCAATGAGAGCTATACAGATATCTAAAGTCAGTACCCGATCAACTGGGCAGGAGTTCGTACATTATACTACATGTGGCCAGTAGTAATGGCTTGGTTGATCAGGCCCTGATCCACCGGTAGGCCTGGTCAAGGATTGGGCTGTGGGATATTGACCCCTGGGACACTTCCAGGTAGACTCCACGTAGACCTTGGGACCCCTCGTCAGAAGTGTTCCTACTATGTAGTCATTTGCTTGTTTTCTGTCCATTCCTCCCTGTTCCTCAAAATACCACTGGTTTTTGATGAACAGTGCAACCCCTTCCTCTCTGTTCCCTCTATCTTTCCTCAGGATCTGACAACCAGTCAGAAATATCACATCTATTATCATCCCCATGAGCCTTTTTTCCTTGAATGCCATGATGTCTGGGGATGCCACCATGATTCATTCGTGCCACTCCTCGCTCTTATTTGATATTCTGTCTGCGTTGGTGTATCATACCTCCATCTCCTTTCTCAGTACTATACTCTGGTGGTTAGGGGTGGGTTGGTGCTGGCTGGTGAAGTGGGAGGCAGAGGTGGATGCATTGAGAGGCTGCTGTGAAGGTGGTGTTTGTATTAGGGACTGTGGGTGCAGAGTGTGGTTTGTTTTGGGTTATTGTGCTTGGTTGGGGGTGGGGTGGAAGGGGCTCAGGTGATTGTGTGGGTCGTTCTGTAGATGACTGTGTTTGGTCCTCCCGAGTCTCGGCTTCCCTGCCTTTTAATGCCAGCCTTATCTGTCCTTCCTCTCACTTGTTTCTTTGAACCCTTTGTTTCAGTTGCTACTGTTTTTTTCGTGTTGTGTCATGGTCAAGGTACACCCACTGGCATTTTTGCAAGTCCTTCAACCATGGTTTCATGCTCCATAATTCTGTTTCATACAATTTCTACCATGAATGTCAATTTGAATGGCCGATTTTTTCTCCTCGTATACTCCCCATGTCAAAGAAAATTCGTCATTCTCTCCTGTTAGATGGATGATACTTTCAAATCTCTTATTTCCTCCCCTTGTTATCTTTCATTGTAAATCCTCCCTTCATCCTCCTGAAGCCAACAAATGATTATTGACCTCTCCCTTTTCTCTTCCCATTTCCTTTCCCACTGAATCTCAGGGTCCAATTTGAGAGTCTAAATTCTTATTTCCCTTATTAGTTCCTGGATGCCCTGACAACACTTCTGCAAAATACTTATCTTCCTCCCTTCCTTATTAAGTCCCCTCATTGGCCACTGATGTTCCTGTTCCCAACACCATGTCCTTTTCTTCTTCAGCTCTATATCCTGCTTCTTCACTTTCATTTTTTCTAAGTTCTGTGTGTGCATATATGTGTATGTGTGTGTTACCATTTGTCGAAGGCACTTGCATGTTTTTATGTGTATATGTGTGTATGAGTGTGTTTGTGTGTACACTCGCCTATGTGTGGTCGCATGGGACGAGTCATCGATCTTTGCCCCGCCTCTTCACTAGACGCTACTAGGTCCGCTCTGCTTCAAGAGCCCTATCGTACCTATTCCACTTGTTCCACTTCCTGACAACTCAAAGGCTGAAGAAATACTAAAACCACTGAGACTCATCTCAGTTTTCAGCTTTCAGTTGTGTCACCTTGTTCCCGTGTCACGTCTCTGAAGCATTACTCTCAGTATTTTATACGTCGTTATTATGTCCCCCTTCTGTCCTCCAGTGTCGACATGTTAACGTCCTTTAACCTCTCGTCATAGGACATACCCCATAGCTTCTAGTCTTGTTGCAAACTTTTGCACTTTCTCCATTTTTTTGACTAGGTATGGATTCCTTACTGTTGCTTTCTGTTTTATCGTACTCGCCTAGTTGTACTCACCTAGTTGTGGTTGCAGGAGTCGAGTCATAGCTCCTGGTCCCACCTCTTCACTAGCCTCTACAGGGTCACTCTTCCTGCGCTATGAGCTTTATCATACCTCTTCTTAAAGCTATGAATGGATACTGCCTCCACTACATCGCTTCCCAAACTATTCCACTTCCTGACAGCCCGGTGACTGAAGAAATACTTCCGAACATCCCTGTGATTCATCTGAGTCTTCAACTTCCAATTGTGACCCCTTGATGCTGTGTCCCATCTCTGGAACATCCTGTCTCACTCCACCTTGTCAATTCCTCTCAGTATTTTATAAGTCGTTATCATATTCCCCCTATCTATCCTGTCCTCCAATGTCGTCAGGCCTATTTACCTTAACCTTTCCTCGTAGGACATGCCCCCTAGCTCCGGGACCAATCGTGTTGCAAACCTTTGCACTTTCTCTAATTTCCTTACATGCTTGGCAAGGTGTGGGTTCCAAACTGGTGCTGCATACTCCAATATGTGTGTGCTGTGTGTGTGTGTGTGTGTATGTGTGTGTGTCTGTCTGTCTGTGTCTGTGTGTGTGTATGTGTGTGTGTGTTTGTGTGGGTGGGTGTAGTAATAGTAGTAGTAGTAAATGTTTCTGGTTCAAGGGGGAAAGGGGTAGGAGAAGATATGAATAAGTGATGAAATAATGAGATTAAGTGGTTACTGGAAAAAACATTCATATGAAATGCATTAATTTTCATTAACCCTCCGACCGTCTTTCACCAAGGTAGAGAGACACGAGAAAGAAAATTCTTTCGCCATCACTCGCGCCATCACCTTACCAGAGGTGCGCAACATTAGAAATCAAGTGCAAAAATCAAGTGCAAAAATCCCCACCCTTCCTTCAGAGTGCAGTCACTGAACTTCCCACTTCCAGGACTCAAGTCTGCCTGAACGCTTACGTTGAATTCCTTCATTAATCTTACCTTGTACATACTTCATCAGGAAATCAAACCTTAAAAATCACTTCCCTCCTATCCTGTGTAACAAGCTCAATCACGCCTTTTGGATGTCCAAACCCCTAGCATACAAAACTTAATTTTTTCCCTCATCCTTTCATTAGACGATCCCTACCCGGCCTTCCTTCCACTACAGATTTAAACACTCTAAGTTATCTTTTTTCTCTAATTGTTCTAATCACCTCAATAACCCCACCTCAGCTCTCTGGATAATACTTTTACTAATCTGCACCTTCTCATAACTGCTTAATATTCACTCTGTACGTATCCTTAGACATGATATTTCCCCTGCCTTCAACCTCCTTGCTGCAATGTTAAAAACCCCTTTTTCACACTTATATTATACATTGATACATTCCTCTTTTTGCTTAAATGGATAAGGTTGTCCACCGACAAGTTCACTCCAAAATATCTAAACACATTCACTTACTCCATACTCCCTCTTTCCACACTGATATTCAATCTTTCGTTACCTAAATTTTTGGCTGCTCTCATTACCTTGAATTTTTCTATGATCATTTTTAAGTTACTTCTTTTACATACCCTCCCAAATTCGTCCACCAACCATTGAAATTTTCTTTATATTCTCCCAAAAGCACCGTATCATCAGAGAGGAATAAAAATAAATAAAAGGCTGCAAGTAAGCATTTGTCAACCTGGTGAAACAAAGTTGAAGTGGGAAAATATCGTGGAAAAGTTATGATGCTGAAAGTAAGTTGGAGTGTAACTTAAGAACGGTTCGTTGTTTTACGGAAAGAAAGGAAGGTGTCAATGGAATGTCAGAAAGCATTCATAATTTCTCTACATTATGTAAATGGGACAACAATGGGAGTGTGAATCATAAATTAACATTTTTTTAGTATACAAAGTAAACATATATTGCAGTACAGTAAACAAAAGATTGATATATATAGTGGATTTAGAAATCAACATGAAAATGTGGATAAAGACTTTGCATTGATTCATGTAAATCATAGATTAAACGAAAAAGAGCTGTTTGTTGAATATAATGATTTGGAAATGGCATATCAAATCAATGAGGGAAGAGATAAGGCTGAAAATACATTTGCAAACAAAAAATGTGGTACGGTGTGGAATGCGAATGGTTTTCATGAGTGGATTGAAGCTCAGCTTTGGGGGAACAGTAGATGAAAATATGACGGGTATGTTGCACTTTAGTCAAGAAGAAAGATTAAATGAAAATGCTTTGATTGAAAGGGCATTAATTTGAATTGGTCGAAAGAAGGCAGGTGTGAAGGTCATGGCAGTAAGCAATTGCAGCCAGGAATTTGTTAAAAATTATGAGTGAAGGTGATATTTCTCTCGGATTTAACGAGCTTTTGGAGAATGAAAGTGGAAATATTTATGAAGAGACTCAAAAAAAAAATGTTGGTTGCACTACAGGTGCGGAAGTGTGATGTTCAGAGTCTGCTGTTTGAAACTTTGGTGGCGAAGATGAGGTACGATGTGTCACGAGTGCATAGCGATGGTAAATCTATGTGGTGTCTTATTTAATTTATTTTGACTTGACTTTTGAGTCACCCTGCCTATAGGATATATATATTTATATATATTTATATATATATGTCGTGCCGATTAGGTAAAACTGGTCAATTAGCAAGAACTCATCTAAAATTAAGTCCTTTCTAAAATTTTCTCTTATACGTTTAAAGATATATATTTTTCATTTATGTTAATGTAAGAATTTATAATTTTGTACCAAGAGAAACTTTGAAAACCTACCTAACCTTATTACAACAAGAGCAATTTAATTTAGCCTAACCCAACTAAATATATTTTAGATACGTTAACATTAATTTAATAATAAACAAACACAATGAAATATATTTTTTTCGTTATGTTCAGAATGATTTTGGCGAAATTATTGCATACACAAATTTTCACTTGTCTTATATGGCAAGGTGAGCGTTGCTATTTAAGCCAAAACCGCAAGTTTTACCTAATCGGCACGACATATATATGTCGTGCCGATTAGGTAAAACTGGTCAATTAGCAAGAACTCATTTAAAATTAAGTCCTTTCTAAAATTTTCTCTTATACGTTTAAAGATATATTTTTTTCATTTATGTTAGTTTAATAATTTATAATTTTGTACCAAGAGAAACTTTGAAAACCTACCTAACCTTATTATAACAAGCGCAATTTAATTTAGCCTAACCCAACTAAATATATTTTAGATACGTTAACATTAATTAATTAATAAACAAACACAATGAAATATATTTTTTTCGTTATGTTCAGAATGATTTTGGCGAAATTATTGCATACACAAATTTTCACTTGTCTTATATGGCAAGGTGAGCGTTGCTATTTAAGCCAAAATCGCAAGTTTTACCTAATCGGCACGACATATATATATATATATATATATATATATATATATATATATATATATATATATATATATATATATATATATATATATATATATATATATATATATACAGGAGAGGAGAGTTGTTAAATGGAGAGATAGAGGTATCAGGAAGATGGAGGGAATGTTTTGAGGAATTGTTAAATGTTGATGAACATAGGGAAGCTGTGATTTCGTGTATAGGGCAAGGAGGAATAACATCTTATAGGAGTGAGGAGGAGCGAGTTGTGAGTGTGGGGAAAGTTTGTGTGGCAGTGGGTAAAATGAAAGGGGGTAAAGCAGTTGGGATTGATGGGATAAAGATAGAAACGTTATAAGCAGGTGGGGATATAGTTTTGGACAGGTTGGTGCTTTTATTTAATAAATGTATGGAAGAGGGAAAGGTACCTAAGGATTGGCAGAAAGCATGCATAGTTCCTTTGTATTAAGGCAAAGGGGACAAAAAAGAATGCAAAAATTATAGGGGAATAAGTCTGTTGAGTATACTGTACTTGGTCAAGTTTAAGGTAGAGTTATTATTGAAAGAATTAAGAGTAAGACGGAGAGTAGGATAGCAGATGAACAAGGAGGCTTTAGGAAGGGTAGAGGGTGTGTATACCAAGTATTTATAGTGAAACATATAGGTGAACAGTATTTAAATAAGGGTAAAGAAGTTTTTGTGGTATTTTTGGATTTTGAAACAGCGTATGATAGGATGGATACGGGGGCAATATGGCAGATGTTGTAAATGTATGGAATAGGTGGTAGATTATTGAAAGCGGTGAAAAGATTTTACGAGGACATTGAGGCTCAGATTAGAGTATGTAGTAGACATGGAGATTATTTCCCAGTAAAAGTAGGCCTTAGACAAGGATGTGTGATGTCACCATGATTGTTCAATATATTTATAGATTGGGTTGTAAGTGAAGTGAATGCTCGGGTGTTGGCAAGAAGTGTGGGGTTAAAAGATAAAGAATCTAACACAAAGTGGGAGTTGTCACAGCTGTTCTTTGCTGATAACACTGTGCTTTTGGGAAATTCTGAAGAGAAGTTGCAGAGGTTGGTGGAAGAGTTTGGTAGGATATGTAAAAAAAGAAAATTGAAAGTGAATATAGAAATGAGAAAGGTGATGAGGATAGCAAAAAAATTAGGTAACAAAAGAGTGTATGGAGGAGGTGAATGTATTTAGATATTTAGGAGTGGATGTGACAACAGATGGGTCTATGAAAAATGAGGTGAATCAAAGAATTGACGAGGGAAAAAATGTGAGTGGTTCACTGAGTCGTTTGTGATAATTTGCAGATAATTCTTTGTTTGGAAATTAGGAGGAGCAGGATTACCAAAACTATTATCCAAAGGGCTGAGGAGGGGTTGTTGAGGTGGTTCGGACATGTAGAGTGGCTTGAACAAAATAGAATGACTTCGAAAGTGTATAAATCTGTAGTGGAGGGAAGGTTGGAGGGATGGGGTAAAGGAGGCTTTGTGTGCAAGGGGCTTGGACTTCCAGCAAGCATGCGTGAGCATGTTAGATGGGAGCGAATAGAGACAAATGATTTCTAGGACTTGACGTGCTGTTGGAGTGAGAGCAGGATAATATTTATGAAGGGATTCAGGGAAACTGGCAGGCCGGATTAGAGTCCTGGAGATGGGAGGTACAGTACCTTCACTCTGAAGGAAGGATGTTAATGTTGCAGTCTTGTAACTGTACTGTAAGTGCGACTCTGGAAAGACAGTTATGGAGTGAATGATAGTGAAAGTTTTTTTCCCTTTTCGGGACACCCTACCTTGATGGGAAACGGCTGATATGTTATATATATATATATATATATATATATATATATATATATATATATATATATATATATATATATATATATATTGTTACGGGCCTAGCCGGTAAATCACTTAGAGGTAGTGCTTCTCGTAACAAAACAGTTTTAATAATTAATACTCATTTCGCACACTGAGTAAAACATATCATTAACCTTATTATCACTATAATAAGTTAAACATTCACAAACTGCTCCAGGCCGAGCGTTATTAGACTCTTTCACAACGAGTCAAAAGGTATATGTAAATATATGTACAGACACGTGCATTTTCCAAGCCTTAACACCACACTGAAGCAAATAACTGTTCCTTCTTGAGGATCCTTCTCTAGATAAAATTCTACAAACGGCATATCACTTAGGTTCATTCACTTATACTCATTGTCTTCAAGAGTTTTTCATCCGCCTATTCAGACCAATATGTTCATCCATCGTCTCAGATATATATTTTCACTATTCCAGGGCTTCCAATAACTCCTGGGCACTGGTGGGGGGAGAGTAGGGAGTCTTGAAGACAGATTCTCCACTAGTCCCTTCCTAGACCAGAGGAAGGTATGAACTAAACAAGACAAGGCTTTACCAGCCGACCTAAACTCGGTTTGTAGCTCAAAGTGTCTGCTGGTACTTAACCAGCCGCACCAGCAGTTTACAATATTACAACATCCTACCTATGTACAAAGCTAAACAATTTGGGGCCAGATAATATTATAAAGTCGAGTAAATCCATTTTAGCTATTAATGGAAATACTCCTTAATATAATATTAAGTGAAAAAGCCAAAACAAACATTAATACACATCATTTCGTTCTAGAAATGAGCAAAGGAGTAATATATATATATATATATATATATATATATATATATATATATATATATATATATATATATATATATATATATATATGTATATACATTTCTTAGTACCTCTGCATCTTGAGTATTTCTTCATCTCGGCATCGAACAAGTAGAGAAAGGCGTCGACATGAAGTATAAAGGGAACTTTAAGCTGGAAGTACACTCACAAGACTTTATCAATTTTGAAAGAAATACACAAGACTTGTTACTTATAAAGTTTGGGGAAGGGTGAGGGAAAAGGACTGTGAGGTCAAGGTGAGGAAGGGATTAGGCTCACACAAAGATAGTCGGGACAAGTTGTGATGCAATGCTCGTGGTGAGGTCATGTCTGTTTGTCTGCCTCTGTCTGTAAGTCTCTGTGTATCTCTTTGTCTCTGGCTGTCTCTCTGGCTGTTAATCTTTCGGACAGTTTGGCTGTCTGTCTGTCTGTCTCTCTCTCTCTCTCACTCTTGCTCTCCCTCCTGTGTCACACACTCATATACAACACACACACATACACATACACACACACACACACACACACATACACATACACACAGGGAAGCCAAAACCAAGTGTGTTAGGGAATGGAAGAAGTATAGAAGGCAAAGGAACCAGGAGAATAAGGAGAGCAGTCGTAGAGCCAGAAATGAATATACACACGTAAGAAGGGAGGCCCAAAGAAAATACGGGAATGACATAGCAGCGAATGCCAAATCTGACCCAAAGCTGTTGTACAGCCACATCAGGAGGAGAACAACAGTCAAGGACCAGGTAATCAGGCTGAGGAAGGAAGGAGGGAAGGTCACAAGAAATGACCGCGAAGTGTGTGAGGAGCTCAACCTGAGATTCAAAGAAGTGTTCACAGAGGAGATAGAAGGGCCTCCAGAAAGGCGGAGAGGTGGGGTACACCATCAGGTGCTGGACATAATACACACAACTGAGGAGGAAGTGAAGAGGCTGCTAAGTGAGCTAGATACCTCAAAGGCGATGGGGCCGGATAACATTTCTCCATGGGTCCTGAGAGAGGGAGCAGAGGAGCTATGTGAACCACTAGCAACAATCTTCAACACATCTATCGAAACAGGGCGACTTCCTGAGATATGGAAGACAGCAAATGTAGTCCCAATTTTTTAAAAAGGAGACAGGCACGAAGCACTAAACTACAGACCAGTGTCACTGACATGTATAGTATGCAAGGTCATGGAGAAGATTATCAGGAGAAGAGTGGTGGAACACCTAGAAAGGAATGAGCTTATTAACAACGGCCAACACGGTTTCAGGGACGGGAAATCCTGTGTCACAAACCTACTGGAGTTCTATTACAGGGTGACACCAGTAAGACAAGAGAGAGAGGGGTGGGTATATTTCGTTTTTTGGACTGTAAGAAGGCGTTTGACACAGTTCCACACAAGAGATTAGTGCAGAGGCTGGAGGACCAGTCAGGGATAACAGGGAAGGCACTACAATCGATCAGGGAATACCTGTCAGGAAGACAGCAGCGAGTCATGGTACGTGGCGAGGTGTCAGAGTGGGCGCCGGTGACGAGTGGGGCTCCACAGGGGTCAGTCCTAGGACCGGTGCTATTTCTAGTATTTGTGAACGACATGACAGAAGGAATAGACTCCGAAGTGTCCCTGTTTGCAGATGATGTGAAGTTAATGAGAAGAATTCAATCGGACGAGGACCAGGCAGAACTACAAAGGGATCTGGAAAGGCTGCAAGCCTGGTCCAGCAACTGGCTCCTGGAGTTCATCCCCACCAAGTGCAAAGTCATGAAGATTGGGGAAGGGCAAAGAAGACCGCAGACGGAGTACAGTCAAGGGGGCCAGAGACTACAAACCTCTCTCAAGGAAAAGGATCTTGGGGTGAGTATAACACCAGGCACATCTCCTTAGGCGCACATCAACCAAATAACTGCTGCAGCATACGGGCGCCTAGCAAACCTAAGAACAGCATTCCGACATCTTAATAAGGAATCGTTCAGGACCCTGTACACTCTGTACGTTAGGCCCATACCGGAGTATGCAGCACCAGTTTGGAACCCACATCTATCCAAGCACGTAAAGAAACTAGAGAAAGTTCAAAGGTTTGCAACAAGACTAGTGTCGGAGCAAATGGGTATTTCCAACGAGGAGGGGTTAAGGGAAATCGGCCTGACGACCTTTGAGAACAGGAGAGATATGGGGGACATGATAACGACATATAAAATACTGAGAGGAATTGATAAGGTGGACAGACACAGAATCTTCCAGAGATGGGACACAACAACAAGGGGACACAGTTGGAAGTTGAAGACTCAGATGAATCACAGGGATGTTAAGAAGTATTTCTTCAGTCACAGAGTGGTCGTGAAGTGGAATAGTTTGGGAAGCGATGTAGTGGAGGCAGGATCCATTCATAGCTTTAAGAAGAGGTATGACAAAGCTCATGGCGCAGGGAGTGACCCAGTAGAGGCCAGTGAAGAGGCGGGGCCAGGAGCTAGGACTCTACCCCTGCAACCACAACTAGGTGAGTACAACTAGGTGAGTACAGACACCCTTAAGCCTTAGCCTCCTCTCCCACCCAAGCACAATAACCAAACAAGCTCAGTCCCTCCCCTTCCCACTCCCACAATTTCCGCTCTCTCCTGAACAAGTTCCTTCCTCACAGCTGCCCTGCAGTACAACCCCAGACCCCATGTCTCCCTTCATCCCAATCTCCACCCCTATCCGTACCCCCATGTGCAAGGATAAAAAATTCAGGAACACACGAACTGGAACACAGTAATGGAAATAAAGCTAAAGGTGAGTACACCAATGCAAACGGAATAAGACATAAATGTGATGAGTGGCACGAACAGAATATTGGAGGCATCCCTAGGCATTTTAGCACTTGCTGAGACAACACTCACGGAGATGTTAATAAAGGATATGATCTACCCAGCTGGATATCAGATTTTGAAGAAAGACTGAGAGATCAGAGGGATGGGGGTGTAGCACTGCTTATCAGAAGCCAATGCCACACTAAAGAACGGAGCTTGCAAGGTGGTGATAACAGTAATGCAGAACTTTATAATAAACAAAAGACAAAGAAAAATATATGATGAGAACAACAGAGCAACGGTGGATACATTAGCTGAGGTGACCAGCAAAGCCCACATAATCATGGATGACTTTAACCACAAGGAGATTGACAAAACGAATCTAGAGCCTCATGGGGAACCAGAAACATTGAAGGCTAAGATGCTGGAGATGGCAATGGATCAAAATAGATCAACATGTTAGGGAAGCAATCAGAAAGAGAGGAGAGGATGGACCAGCTAGGCTAAATCTTGTATTATCCCTGATGGAAACATAAGGAGGATGTAAAAAGTCAAACGTCAAAAGGATGGAATACACAGACAAGAGGAAATTCCTGAATTAAGTTTAGTGTAAAAGAGAACTAGAAAGGGAAACAGTGAAAAAAGGTTTTTGACACAGTGCCGCATAAGGGACTGGTACAGAAGCTAGAACAGCAGTCAAGAATAACAGAGAAAGCACTATAGTGAATCAAGGCAAGTCTGATTTTAAGGAAAAACGAGTGATGATCCCTGAAGAGGTGTCCGAATGGGTGCTTGTGGCGAGTGGGGTTTACAAGGATTAGTACTAGGGCAGGTTTTATTTCTTGAATACGTGAATGAAAAGAAGGAAGGTTTAGAGTCAGAGGTGTCCCTGATTACAGATAATATGAAACTAATGAGAATACAAGAAGACGTGGACCAGGAATAGCTACAAATGCACCTGGACAGGGTGCAGGACCGTTCTGAAAAGTTGATACTTGAGTTTATCCCCAGCAGGTGCAAAGTTATAAAGTTTTAGGAAGAGCAAAGAAGACCGCAGACGGAGTAAAGGTTAGAGGGGTGAAGGAGGACCTTGTGCTGAGCATATCCCCTGAGGCATATATCAACCAAATAACTGCTTCAGCAAATACCCGTTTGGCTAATGTATTAGTAGTTTGTAGACATCTAAGTAAAGAGTCACTCAGGACACCTTATGCTGTGTACGTCAGGCCCAGATTGGAGTGTGCAGCACTAGTACGGACACTACACCTAGTCAAGCATATCAAGAAATTGGAGAAAGTGCTGAGGCTTGCAACGAGACTATTTCCGGAGCTGAGGAGTATGTCCTATGAGTAGAGAGTAATGGAACTCAGCCAGATGTCATTAAAGAACAGAAGGACTAGGGGTGATATGAAAACAACGTACAAAATAGTGAGAGGTATTAAAATGATTAATGCCTCACATTGTTTGAAAGACGGGAAACAGAAACACGTGGGGTACAGCTAGAAGTTGAATATTCAGATGGGTCACAGGGACATTAGAAAGCATATTTTTTAGCATTAGAGAAGTCAGGTAGTGGAACCACCTGGAAAATAAATTATGAGAGGTAAGTTCCATACATAGTTTTAAGATGAGGCTCTCGATATCAAGAGAGTGTAAATCTAGTAGAGAGTAGCAAAGAGGCGTGGGGCCAGGCACTAAGTCTCGACACACACACACACACACACACACACACGCACACACGCGCACACACATACACGCACACACACACACATACACATACACACATGGCGCAGGGAGAGTGACCCAGTAGCGGCCAGTGAAGAGGAGGGCCAGGAGCTGTGACTTGAACCCTGCAACCACAACTAGGTGAGTACACATTTACAGACGATTATGACCTATAAGGAGAGACTAATCAGATACATAACAGTCTCAATCACGATTATAAATCCAGGGATGGGACACTCCAGCTATAAAGTACAAGAAGGGATGTTCAGTAAAGTTAACTTCACTAAAATCAGACATTTCTGGAAAACAGTCATGAACACCCTAAATTCTCACCAGTGCCTGGAAAAGCTGAACACAGAAGCATACAATGTTTGTATAAAATATGTCCCATTATGGAAACCTAGAAGAAGATCAAATATAGAAAGAGAGTGGAGGAGTTGATAGAGTTACCAAATTGCTTTAAAACATGAATATGTTGCTAAGAAGAAAAGATAGTCTTAGCCAAGAGATCACCAATTTAGAGCATAAACTTAAGATGTTGTACTAAACAGAAGATACACAAAGGGAACGAAAGACCATCTAGAATATTTCTGTTCATATGCAAAATCCAAACTAAGAACTACTTTTAGAATTGTACCCTCATTAAGAACAGGAAAAGGTCAGTGTTCAGCAACCCACTAAGTGACAGCAGGGTGGAAAATGCAGAAACATTTTTCATTCCCTCGGAAGGCCACGCAGACCGACTAACATACATTAGTGCTAATCCCATAGAATTCGAAAGAGAAACTGAAAAATTCCCACTCAGCACCTGGACCAGACTAATGGAGCTGCATATTTATAAAAAGGTGCAGAGCACCATCAGCACGAGCCCTCAGTATCCTTTGGAGAAAGAACCTAGATCTACGTGAAATACCAGTGACTTTAATGAGTGCAGACATTCATCCTTTACATGAAGGAGGTACTAGAGCACTAGGTAAAAATTACAGACCAGTAGTCCTAACTTCGCACATCAGAAAAGTCTTCAAAAGAGTGATGAAATGTCAGAACAGCACAATCTGCATAACCCAAACCTGCATGGTTTGACAAATGCCATCATCATATAGTTATATACAAAATAACTGCCATAGGCATTACGGAGAAGGTAGGCAGATGGATTTTCAGGTTTCTAATACATATAACACAAAGAGTAGTAGCAAACATAGCAAAATCCAGCATCAGCATCAGTGGGCAGTGATAAACAGCATGAAGTTGAATGGTGATAAGTTCCTGTAGTTTAAATATAGAAAAAATAAATAAACTCAAAAGGACACTGCAACTCATGAGGATCGTCAAATAGAATGAAAGGAATACATGAAAGACTTTTAAAAATTATGTCAGAAGGTCTTTTTTTCAAAGAACACAATAAGACCAAGGTCAGACGGCCAGGAAGATGACTTGTGGATAACGAGAACTTTCAAAACAATGGAAATAATGCCAGTGGTGACACTTTTCAAATCACTTGTGCTCTTTCATTTGGAAAATTGCTCAGTGTTAAGGGTCCTTTTCAAGGCAGGAGAAATGTCAGAGCTGGAAGTGATGATCGTTTACGGCTCACATAGAGCAAATAAAGCATTTCAATTACTGGGAACGTCTTAGTCTCAAATATGTACTTACTGGAGCAAAGGAGAGAGAAAGTTATATGATAATATATACCTAATACGTACATGAAAGCCTTGTCCCAAATGTGAACACTAACATAATAACATACTGGATTGAGAGACTTGGGAGAAAGTGCAAAAATTAACCCAGTGAAAAGCAGGGGTACAGTGAGCACAATAAGGGAACACTGTATTAACGTCCGTGGCTCCACGCTATTCAATATCTTACCTGTCTTGCCAGAAGATGTCAGAAACACTGCTGGAACAAGTGTAGACGTTCTTAAGAGGAAACTTGACAAGTATTTTCACCTGGTGCCAGATGAACCAGCCTGTGATGGATATGGGGGTCAGTGGGCCACCAGCAGCAACAACATGGTAGATCAAGAAAGTACCAGACGAGTAGAAAAGCTCTCGGAAATCACCAAAGGTATATCAAAAGTAGAGGAACAAATCTTGATGTCATTAGTGGTCTGATGGACAAGGCAATAATATACAAAGGACATGATATTAACTTACAAAATTCTGAGAGAAACTGTTAGGATGTACAGGGGCATGATATTCGAATGGTGTGAAACTGGTACACGAGTGCCCACTCGATGTAAAAGTCACAGATGGGTCACAGGGATATTAGGAAATATTTCTTCAACTTCAGAGTAGTTGCGAATGGAAAGACATAAACTGCAAACTGTTAGAAGCAGTATCCATATTTAGCAATTAGAATAGGTATCACAGAAGACGAAGTTAAGTGAGAGTGATCCGAGTAGTAGCCTGTTTGAGAAGCGAGGCTAGATGCTGTGGCTGGACCCCCTGCAACCCCCACACACAAACACACGAATATAATTATTCTAACCAACGGAGACATTAACCACAAATAAATAAACTTACGAACTATGATTCTCTAGGAATGTCACAAACATGGCAAGAGAAATTAAGACAAAGTGAAGGAGGGAGTGCTGTGAGCCTTCTTGAGCAAAGACTCGTATGTCAAGGACGATATAAGCTATGCAGACTTACAGAAAATGAAAATTAAGGTACCACATAGAAACAGTGACCACTTGGTCGGGATGGGAAGATGAGAGAGCAGAGTATGCAAAAATATAGGAAAGAGAAGGTTTGTCAATGCAATTCATTTGCGAAAGTAATAGAATTAAAAACAGTGCGTGAGATGTTAAAGAGATTAACCAAAATTTGCTAGGAAACCACAAGCAGGTTTGTAATAGCAAGGACAGAAAGGCATACTTTGAATAGTGTGTGCCTATAGTGTATGTAGTAAAGCGAATGAAAGGATATGAGTAAAATGTAATGGATTAGAAATCACATAAAAATAAATAGAAGAGCTAGGATTGACGATGCTAGAATAAGAGAAACACTGCCAACAATACATAACAGCAAAGGCTAAACCAAAGCCTAAGCTGCCATCTAGTCATAAGAAAAACAAACGAAGCAAAGGACCAATTAATATGACTCAAGAGGGAGGAAACTGAACTTACAAAGGGTATAGGGTAATTTATAAAGCTTTGAATAAAAGATTCAAAGAGTTATTTACTAACAAATGGGGAAGAACAAGAGAAAGAAAAATGCACATCCAGCAATGATTAGTAGTGAAAAGATTAATGCAAGGTGCAGCATAAGTTTCCAACAAAGTTAAATACTTGAGTTGAAGATCTGAAGAGAATTAGACTTGGAATTCACTAGTTATCACACGGACACTATAGTTTCTTCAACAAAAATGGTAAATTAGGACATACACAAACTATCCTCCAAGTAACATTTACCAGAGTTTAATTTTTTTTTGTAAGTAAATATGCATGAAAGTAATTCATTAAGTTTCATTAAAATCCTTTGATACATAAAGTACAAATTCCTTATAATGATCTTGAAGACACAATTGTTTTGTGCACATAAATATACATTATGTTGATTTAACCTAGGATAGCACAGTAAAGTCAAACACTGTGATTTATATTTGATCAAAGTAAATATTATCCAGTTATTTCTCTGAATTCAGTTTGATAAATAAAACGGGTATATAAAAACTTGCAAAAACAAAAAAACAAGGCGATACTTCCTTATTAGAAAACACATCATCACTAAAAGTTTAAACCCGACCAGAATAGTCATTCTCCAGTTACTGCACAGACTCCAACAAAGTACACATCTGCACAGCCTAGAGTCATGAAAGGTTTCTTCTATTTCAATAAATAAATCAGTCATTTAAGGCTTCACTTTAATCAGGTGAAGGGTAATGAAGGGTACCATAAATCCAGTTTCTTAGATCAAGAGCCTCCCACCAGCATAAAGGCAAAATAATGTAATAATGTAAAATGATACTGTACCACGTTAAGATTAAAAGGGGCAAAATGGCACCTACACATTTCACTAGCATTACTAATTATCTTTAAAGTAGGAAACACATGTCTTGAAATTTTGAAGCTGATAGCTGGAGGTTTAATCCGGTTATCCTACGGGAAAAAAAATCTGGGCATGGTCCATGCAACGTTGTCTGTAGGCGTCACGGAGGCGCATTAAAAAGATCTTTAACAGTATGCAGCTGAATGGTTCAGAGAACCGACAAGTTGATAAATTAGACACATATGCAACACTTGGGTATCTTTATTGAGGAAACGTTTCGCCACGCAGTGGCTTCATCAGTATTGATGAAGCCACTGTGTGGCGAAACGTTTCCTCAATAAAGATACCCAATTTATCATTATGTTTAACAGTACTTAAGTGTAGTGATGAAACTATATAACAAACCACTGAACAATATTATTTCTACCTTCATATATATTTTAAATTTTATAATTATTATTATGAGGACTATTATTGGTATTATTCTATTAGTATTAAACATTATTAGGGGTATACTTGTACCTCTGTGCACAGAAAGAAAGATGTCTGCTAATGTTATTACATGTTATATTATTATTGCAGAAAGTAAGGTAATATTGTGAGCTTAGTGTGATGTCACGCTCTTTTATGTTACATTATGTGGCTAAGTAACATGTGTGGTGTGAACGACATTGGTGACACTTCAAAGCAAAAATATGGGGATTAGAGTTCACCAAGTACTAAGCTAGCTCAGCTCCCTCTGCTCGCTTTGCCTGTCTTCTTGTTAATCCTGTTAGAATTGACCTTGATAACTAAATGACATTAATGGGAAGTTTGTCCACTTCCGGAGGATGTCCTGTAATAACAAGGTCCTCCTGGAAAGTGAGGTGACTTAAAGGTAGCTTATAATTGGGTTTGGGTGTTTTTCTCTGTCTATTTCACCTGCACGCTCTATAAGCATGTTGTGAGATGGTTCTACCTAGTGACACAATATGTGGGTGAGACTGGGAAGCGTTTCTGCTATATTTTACTTTTGTGAAAGATTATTGTGGTATCTTCTCGGATAGTACTGGATAAACCTGCAGTTTCAATTAACTGTGCAATCGTTGTTAAGATCATTATCCTTCCCTACCTCTTTATTGAGGCCACGTAATCATTCTCTACATGCACACATATCTTCAGAGGAATAGGGAGAAGAGGCAAGTGATGGATGGATATGTTAAACATTTAGGTGATACCTCACAACTCACCAGTGATGTGCTGCCTCAGAGGTGTCAACTCATCCAGTGATGTGCTGCCTCAGAGGTGTCAACTCATCCAGTGATGTGCTGCCTCAGAGGTGTCAACTCATCCAGTGATGTGCTTCACAAAGTGAGGTCATTCCTCAAATTACATTGTGGGAGGCCTACTGGGTCACAATTTTAATAATAAATAATAGTAAAACTTAAAAAAAACCAGTAAATTAAAAATAAGTCAAACCTTTAAATAGATATCGAACCAATAAGAAAGAAAAGAATGGTGTATATGTAATTCAAATTAAACATTTCCGCCCATCAAAAAAAAAAAAAAAAAAGAATAGAGTAAGTAGCATTGAAGTAAGCTCATCGGCACATTCCATCACTGTGATTCCAAATTGCAACCCCAAACTCAAGATTAGTTGTTCTATTGTCGAAGAACACACAGTACGGGCGCTAAATTAGACATTTCACAGCACGCGACCAAGATTATTTTTTATTTGTATGCTTGTAATTTCTGTTTAAAGAATGTACCGCCGATAGATATTTGGACAAAGATCAAAGTATGCAAAATAAGCCAATATTTTGAGAGCCTTTTGCTTTACCGATTTTTTTTTTTTAACCACAACCTGAAAAACTATTGAAAACGAAAAGTTGTCCAAATTGATTTATTGTATCTTTGATCACGTCACTGACTGTTATTTTCATACTCTTTCAGTAACACTTAGAAAATCAGTCGCCCAGAGGAAGATACAACCAGAAATTTCAAATACTTGTAGCGTAGACAGGAGACAGCAATGATCATTACTGGTCGAAAGCACCGGTAATGATCACTGAAGCTCCACAACAAATCTATAGAATTCAGTCAGTGACTGGGTACACATACCAGAGGTTCAACACACTTTCAGTAGGGTGACAGACGCAGGGTTCATGTAGTAACTGGTTGCACATACTACCGGAGAGGTTCAACATATCACCGGTAGAGAAAACTTTTATAAACCATTTTTACAGTCACAGGAGCAAGGAATAATAAAATAAATATCACCTGTTACGAGATTACCTCAAACAAATTGCTGTCTCACTCTTCGTTTTCTTTTTAATCTCTTTTCGCCTCTTGCTCACAACACCAACAACTACATGCTTATTTAACTTATCATTCACTTCATCTTGTTCTCTGTCGGCTTACATTCTCAAATGACTTAATTATAAATATTACATATCACGCTTCAGCTTATTTACGTCTGACATTCTAACATATCAACTGCGACATAATCGTTTGGAAAACAGAAAATCTACCACGATCACTTCCACGTCCAGATGCCGGAGTAACGGTGATAAGAATCGCTAATCTATGTGTTTTACAGTTCCTCCCTGGGTACATATGTAGGTATCACCTGCTGTATTCATCTGCGCCCTGCTGTTTGTAATGACGACGGAGCTCCTCTTTCCTGCTGCTGCCTGCTGCTTTAAATGACTGCTACTGTAGCTGCTTTCACCTATTATCTGTTGGTGTCATCTGTTGTCGGCTGCTTTTGATGATACTGACGCTCCAACTCACCTGCTATCTGCTGCTGCCATCGAATTCTGCTGCTGAATCTTCTCCATCAGAAGCTGCTGCCCCTGAAGCTTTTCTTTCTGATTTCTTCAGTTGTCATCTGTCTGCTGCTTATGACGATCTTACTATTATTGTTTCTCTCACATGCTACTTGCTGCTGGTGATGTGACATTTGGCATCCAACACTTAACATTTTTTGGGCCGCAATATTTTTTTGGGGCATCTGAGTACAGAAGCTGGTCTCGGTTTTCATATATTTTTTCGAATGATGGTTATTACTGTAGCACTAACAGGTATGACATGTTCTTTGGATTCCTCGTGAAATTTTCTATGAAAAATATACATATACAAATACAAGCGTTTCTAAAGGAAATTTATTAATGGTCACTAAGTGAAGAACGAAAAACTATCGTACGTATAAATGACTAGTTACTAATGTCATGAGACATATAAAGGTAAGCAAATGATAACAAAAATGAATAAAATTAAACTTCCAATCAATTGCAGTGATGTTGTGGAATTACTTAAAAAAACTTACACAATACACTATTCGGTCATGTCCCCAAAACTCTACTCATCCAAGAAACTTTACAGGAATTATTTTCAGTGTAGGAGCAATGGATAATTTTGATCATGAAAAGGCTACTCTTTCCTGTCTGCAAGGAAGCCACGACAGTCATAGGTTTATTTCAGGAAGCTCAAAGCACAAAACCAAGTGCACCAAAGCTATCAGCAATAATTCAGATACAAACAGTCATACGGATTAATGTCCTGCTTTCAGGTCATCAGCTAAAAGTTTATCGCAATCGATCGACGAATACGATCATTCTACCAGACATGATAGTTACAGAAAACGCTTTCAGGTCACCATGCAAAAAGATTAAGGACTAAGGACGAGACTGATACTTTTGTGTGGAAAAGGACACTTTTCTACAGCTCAGGACATTTATTAAAGGAAAGGTTTCGCCACAAGTGGCTTTATCTATCATCAGTTAGGTAAAAAGGACACAAGTGAAACTAATGAGGCATTTCACTGTGGCAACGTTTCCCTCTCCGTTACAAACAAATGCATGGACACAGAGGGTATAAATAGGCTTAGAATGAAGTGTAGTAGTTGTAATACTAATGGTAGTAGTAGTAGTAGTGATACATGTAGTAGAAAAAATAGACTTGAACATGAGTTAAAAGGGTTTTAAAGCTATTGCTTGGGTAGCATAAAAATATTTATGGTTGAATTTGAGAAGGCCTGTTTCAGTGTTCCTCCTCTTTTTTGTTCATATGTAGTATCAGCAGCAGAAACTATGTGATGGCCGGGTTTATTGTTTTGAGGTGGATTCTTGCTAAGACATCAGAGATGATAAAGCTCCCTTTATTTTGTTTAATTGTGTTAAAAACAGCGATTAATGATGATACAAGGCATTTACATCTGCGGAAATTAGGTTCTTTGATCACTTGTCAGTTGTCACTGAATTTCATGAGGCGATTGGCGGAATTCCGATGTTGTACGCAGGTGTTGTTCAAGTTATCGTTCCTATATGCATTAATATGTTCATTGAGGCGTGTTTCGGTGTTCCTAGCTGTTTCGCCTACATATATTCTGTCGCAGCCTCAACAGGGTATAGTCTAAACCCCTAAGAGTGTTATTTAATTAAAAACAGTTGAAATTAATGCAGAGTTCAATCAAGTAAACAAAATCTCCGGGAGGTAGAGGTAGGTCCTGATTGACTTTACGACGATGAACGTCAATGGCTTGCGTGATGGGTACTTTAGTGAAAAGGGAAGTTACGTCCAAACTACTTAGTTTCTTGTTCTAGATATGCCCTAACAGGAGTCGGAAACTCGTCTCAAAATTCATACAGGTCTTATAGCCAAGGACTGTGTTACTGTCACCTGCTGTGTGCTGCTGTCACCTGCTGTGTGCTGCTGTCACCTGCTGTGTGCTACTATCACTTGCTTTGTGTTTTTGTCACCTGCTGTGTGCTGCTGTCACCTAATGCCTGCGACTGTCACCTGCTGTCCGCATTTATCGCCTACTGTCTTTTCCTGAGAATGACAGTGCTGAAATTCGAGCCGCTTTTGCTTGTTGTCTGCTTCTGCTGATAATAATAAAGCTGTTACTGGAGCTGCTCTTAGCGGATGTTTGCTGCTTCTGATGATAATGATGTTATAATCAGAGCTTCTGTCACTTGCTGCTGTTGCTGGTGCTGGTGAAATTGTTTCTCGCTGGTAGCAAATGCTGCCTGCTGGTATTGCTGTTGTTGAAGAAGCTGAAACTCTTGGTAGGGCTACTGTCACTTACTACTGCAAACTGCTGTTGCTGGTGCTGCTGTTGCTGCTGCTGTTGCTGCTAATGGTGACGATGATGGCGAAGCTGCTGCCATCGCTGCTGTCGTCTATAGTCTCACAAACAATACCACTGACATACAGTACCTCAGACATTCAATGCAATTAAGAAACAATATCTTTGGCATATAATAACACTGAGACTCAATATCACTGACATACAATACCTCTGACACACAATAACACTGATGTACAATAACCCTGACATACAAAAGAACAAATATTCAATACCTCTGACATATACCCTTGACATACAGTACCACTAACATTCAATACCTCTGACGTACAATACCCCTGACATATATTATAACTAACATACAACAAGAGTTACACACAATATCAATGCCATAAAATACCTGTGAAATGCTTTACCTTTGACTTACAATACCTCTGGAAAACAATGCCACTGATGAATAATTCCCCTAACACACAATACCACATACAATATAACCGGCCTCCAATAACAGTAGTAATAATATCAATACTTTTAATATATACTAGGGATGGAACATTACCAAAATTTTGAGAGATACCGATACCAAATTTTCGGCAGATACCAATTCCGATACTTCCCTATATTTTTTATTCTTAAAATTATAACAATGTTTAACATGTTTGGGAATGTTTATTGCACAATAGATATTAATAACACAGGAAAGTTAAATCTCAAATAATTATTTTATCTGAGATGTTAATGTTATTGCTCATTACTTGGACTGTTGCGTTATTGACTGGTTGTCAAAGGCACTTGTCGATAGTGTGTGTGTACTCACCTTTTTCTACACACCTATTTGTGATTTCAGGATCGATTCGTAGCTCCTGGCCCTCCCTCTTCACTGGCCGTTACTAGGTCCACTCTCTCCCTGCTCAAAGAGCTTAATCGTGTCTCTCCTTAAAGCTTATAATATAAGGATCCTGCCTCCACTACATCACTCTCTGGATTGTTCCACCTGCTGACAACTCTATGACTGAAGAAATACTTTCTAACATTCCTTTGAGTCATCAGAGTATTCAACTTCCAGTTGTGACCCATTGTAACTGTGTCCCATCTCTGAAAAATTCAGTCTCAGTATTTTATGTTAGCATGTCCCCCTTATCACCTATCTGTCCTTCAGTGTCGTCAGGTTGATTTCCCTTCACCTCTCCTCGTAGGACATGCCCCTTAGCTCCGGGTCTAGTCTTGATGCAAACTTTAGCACTTTCTCTAATTTCTTAACGTGCTTTAACGTGTGTGTGTGTGTGTTAGTTACCATTTTGTCCTAGGCACATGTCGATTAGACACTAGGCCTGTTGTATGTATGTGTGTGTGTGTAACGAAACACTTCGAAATGTTTCGGCCTCGCCGGGAATTGAACCCGGGCCCTCCGTGCGTAAAGCAAGAGCGCTAGCCACCATGCCATCGGGGCGTGTGTGTGTGTGTGTGTGTGTGTGTGTGCGAGCGTGTGTGTGGGTACTTACCTATTTGTACTCACCAATTTGTGGTTGCAAGGGTCTAAGGGTCCAATCTCAGCTCCCGATCCCACCTCTTCGCTGCTCGCTACTAGCTCCACTTTCTCGCTTCTCCAAAAGACTTATCGTACCTCTTCTTAAAGCTATGTTTGGAGCCTGCCTTCACCTCTTCACTCACTAGACTGTTCCACTTCCTAACAACTCTAAGGCTGATTAACTACTTCCAAACGTCGAGTTTTTAAATTCAAATTGCGTCCCCTTGTTCTCGTTTCTCATCTCTGAAACATTTTGGCCTTGTCTACCTTGTTAATTCTTCTTAGTATTTTAAACGTCGTTATCATGTCCTCCCTATTCCTCCTGTATCGTCAACTTGAGTTCCCTTAACCTCTCCTAGTAGTTCACACCCCTTAGCTTCAGGACTAGTCTTGCTGCAAACCTTCGCACTTTCTCTAATTTCTTGACGTGCTTGACTTGGTGTGGGTTCCATACTATTGCTTCATAGTGGGTTCCATACTATTGGTGTGGGTTCCATACTATTGCTTCATAGTGGGTTCCATACTATTGGTGTGGGTTCCATACTATTGCTTCATAGTGTCATAAATGACTCCTTACTTAGATGTCGAAACTCTATTTTTAGGTTTGACAGAAGCCCTTAAGCTGCAGCGGTTACTTTGTTAATGTGCACCTCTAAAGATGTGCTCGGTATGTTGCTCAACCAAAGATCCTTTTCCTTGATTAAGCTTTGCAGCCTGTGACCTCCTAGGCTGTACTCCGTCTGCGGTCCTTTTTGCCCTACCCCAAGCATAATAACTTTGCACTTGGTGGGGTTAAACTTCAGGAGTCATTTGTCAGACCTGGCCTGCAGCCTGTCCAGATTCCCATGTAGGCTTACCTGATCAGCGTTCGCTTGTATTTCCATTAGCTTCGCATCGTCTACGAACATGGACACCTCTCAATCTATCCTTTCCACCATGTCTTTCACAAATACAAGAAAGAGAACTGGACCTATGACTGACCCTTGTGGAACCCCGCTCGACACTTACTCCCACTGTGACATCTTGTCACGTACCAACAGACGTTTCCTTCCTGTCAGGTATTCCCTGATCCATTTCAGTACTTTCCCTACTGCTATTCCTACCTGCTCCTCTGGCTTTGTGTGTGTGAGTTTGTATGTGTGGATATGTGTGTGTGTGTGAATGTATGAGTAACTCTGACAATAATATGGTAGAGTGATAATGTTGATATGTTTAAGCACACTTGTAATATTAATATTTTAATAAGTATCAGCTAGTATCGGCTGATTTTTAACCGATATAGATACTGATACCAAAAAAGTGGTTGATACTCAAAGATACCGATACTTTGGTACATTCCTAATTTATACATATTTTTTTTCCATACTCTAAACTTTTACATTGCATTTGTTGCTATTATTTATATGTCTCATATATGCGTGTAATTTCTATGGGTTTAAAACATCCCCATAACGAGAATAATAATAATAATAATAATAATAATAATAATAATAATAATAATAATAATAATAATAATAATAATAATAATAATAATAATAATAATAATAATAATAATAATAATAATAATAGGGGAACAAAAATTGATCTCATTTTTAAAGTTATTTACATCCGTGTATTTTTTTTACTCAAAATTTCCTTACCTTCCGTCAAATCAATAATGATGTTATTATTATATTTAAGAGGAAGTGTTAAATCAGTAGAGATTATACAGCGCCTGGCGAGTGGGAGGTAGCCAAGTCTGCTTCCAAGACATCCTTCTTCCCGTGTTGGATGAGACTCAATTTTTATTATACAACGAGTGTATACTGTAAAATGCGTACATATTGATCTATGTAGGCGATGTCACTAACAGGTGTCCGTACCAAAGGTGTACTTGTAAACATTTTAAACATATCAGCTGAACAGAGTATTGAAAACTAATGATTCCTAATGTTAGTGATTGTATCCCGGTTCTTACAACACCGGGCAGTTTCGAGTCCTTCGTCGATCTCAGTACCCGCACACAGAGAAGCCTGTTGTTCACATATATTCCTATATACGTATTTATATTATCACACTAAAAATGAAATCCACTTTATGACTGTGGATGGAACAGTAAAGGAGAATTGCTCTCTGAAGAGGAATGTCTTCAAAGCATAAATCCTGGTGCCCGGTTCATCAGCCTTCCTTCTTGAATCCTCTAAAAGATGGACGACAAGAGCAGGTGTTTCCATGCAAGAAGCTGGTTGTTTCATGCATGGATTGGAGATTCTCTGAACACTACCTATCTTCCTACCTAGTTCTGGCCATCGCCACTTTTACTATACTGTTCTCAGTCGTCCCTAGGATAAGGCTTCGCCTCGATTGCCACCTTCGTGTCCTTTTGTGGCATTTTTTCTCGTTATCATTTGCTGGCTTTAAGAGAAATTTGTAAATTATTCCCCTTTCTCGGTTAACCACACGAACAAGGAAAACTTAAAGTTCTCCCTGAAGCTGTTTGAAAATTTTCTCCTACCACCCCCTATATTTTCTATATACTTTATTTAAAGACAAAATACATTGACAAAATACATTGACAAGAATACAGTAGGGAGTAAAACAACATAGATAACAACTCAGAGCTACATCTCAAATACCTCTTCCAGCTCCCCGGCAGTGGGCCGCGTGCCCAGAATGCCGCAGGCATTTCCCCTCTGGATCGCAACACTGAGTCTCTGAAAGAGGAAGTTGGCCACCCTGTGGTCCTTGGTTTCTATGATGAGTTTTTCACCCAGCTCTTTGACAAACTTTAGAGCACACTTGCCCCATGCTCCAAGGGTATCCGGCCCTATTGGGATGAAGTTATAGCAAAGGGGAAGGCTTTCATATTTGCGGGTTTTCTGGGTCTCCCTGTGGCTGGCAGCTCCACCCTCTTCAGCTACGGCGTATGGCAAGTAGGTGTCTGCCATTGTGGCGGCACAGGTGTAGTCCCAAGCAATCTGCTTACCATCCTTCCAGGGTAGCATAGTGGCTCCATCAGGACACCTATGACTTCCATCAGACCTCTGCACTTGGATTTCCCGTTGGGCTGGGCATCGGGCTGTGGCGAGGCTTCTTTTTATGATGTCGTTGACCTCCTCATGTCTAGCATACTTCCCTTCTGATGTGTGACACACTAGACCATGAAGTTCGAATTGATCAGCCGTCGCCCTGCCGCAAATGCACCTATGTTCGGTGAGTACGGGAGCGGCTAGGCGAAGAGCAACACCAATCCGAATGGCCTGAGTCGAGTCGTGTGCCCAGGGAGGAATTGGAAACGGTTCGAAGGAAATCTCCTGAGTGTGGTGCGTATATATATGCCGAATAGGTAAAAATTGCTATTTCGGCTTGAACAGTAACTCTCTTCTTGCTGAATAAGGCAAGCGAAAATTTGTGTGTGCAATAATTTCGCAAAAAAAAAAAAAACATTCTGAACCTAACGAAAAAATATATATTTCATTGTTTGTTTATTATTAAATTATTGTAGACTTATGAAAAATATATTTAGTTGGATTAGGCTAAATTAAATTGCGCTTGCTATAATAAGGTAATGTAAGATTTCTAAGGTTATTTTGGTGCAAAATTATTAATTTTTAAGTGAAAATAAATGAAAAATATATATCTTCATACGAATAAGAGAAAATTTTGGAAAGGATTTAATTTTAAATGAGTTCTTGCTAATTGACCAGTTTTACACACACACACACACGACTAGTCCCGGAGCTAAAGGGTATGTCCTACGATGAGAGGTTAAGGGAAATCGATCTGACAACATTGGAGGACAGGAGAGTAAGGGGGGACATGATAACACCATATAAAATACTGAAAGGAATTGACAAGGTGGACAGAGACAGAATGTTCCAGAGATGGGACACAGCAACAAGGGGACACAGCTGGAAGTTGAAGACTCAGATGAATCACAAGGATGGTAGGAAGTATTTCTTCAGTCACAGAGTGGTCAGGAAGTGAAATAGCTTGGGAAGCGATGTAGTGGAGGCAGGATCCATTCATAGCTTTAAGAAGAGGTATGATAAGGCTCATAATGAAGAGAGACCCAGTAGCGGCCAGTGAAGAGGAGGGCAAGGAGCTATGACTCGACGCCTGCAACCACATCTAGGTGAATACACACACACATATATATACATATATATAGTATATATATATATGTCGTACCTAATAGGTAAAACTGGTCAATTAGCAATAACTCATTTGAAATTAAGTCCTTTCTAAAATTTCCTCTTATACGTTTAAAGATTTTTTTTTTTCATTTATGTTAATATAATTTTTTTTAATTTTGTACCAAGAGAAACTTTGAAAACTTACATAACCTTATTATAACAAGCGCAATTTAATTTAGCCTAACCCAACTAAATATATTTTAGATACGTTTACAATAATTTAATAATAAACATTTTCGCTTCTTATATGGCAAGACGAGTGTTGCTATTTAAGCCAAAATCGTAAGTTTTACCTAATCGGCACGACATACATTTTTATATATATATATATATATATATATATATATATATATATATATATATATATATATATATATATATATATATATATATTAAATCATTAGCTATTTCATAAATTTTAGAGATTTCTTAATCTATGAACTCTGGTCTACAAATACGTAAAGCTCTCTATTACACTATTACTCTTCACATCAAGATAGAGTTAAAGTGTCGGTTTTCTCTTCTATGTTTTTGAGAGCTTTACGTATTTGTAGTCCAGAGTTCATAGATGAAGAAATCTCTAAAATTTATGAAATACTAATGATTAAAATACCCAAGAAACATAACTGATAAATCTTTTAAAATAGCTAGAAATACTTTTTACAATCCAAAAAGGGACAACCAACCTTATTCAACCAAAAATATGTTGGTTCTCCCTTACCATGAAAACTTGGTTGATATGCCTTCCTTTCTTAAGAATTTTAATATCAAAGTTGTATTTAAAAATCTTGATACAGTAAAAAGACTTTTGATAAAAAATTCACCCCAAAATGCTGACGGATGTGTCTATAAGATTCTCTGTAAAATATGCGATAAAGTTTATTATGGTCAAACTGGTAAAAGTCATGAACTAAGATTAAAACAACATAAATATAGCATTAGAACTGGACAAGATTCTAATGCTCTATTTATTCATGTGAGAGACTTTAACCATCCAATTGATTTTCAAAATGCTGAGAAGGTTGTATCAAGCAAGTCCATGGTTGAGAGGAATATAATAGAATCATGTTTAATTAAAAACAGTTTTGAAAATGATATGAATATTTCTTTTGGTTTATATAAATTGGATTCATTTACAATTATTAAAATTTGGGAAGAATTTAATGATAAATTGGACTAATCTTAATTCTTGGGAAGAGTTTCAGGTCCTTTCTTATGTTCCTCTTCACAGAGTCGTGCGATGTTACGCTACTGTGAGGTGTTGTCTTTGTTAGTGTGATGTGACTGAGAGGTGTATTCTGCCCCTTTATAAGCCTTCTTGTCATGTTTCCTTTTATAGTTCCATGATAATGTGAGTAGTCACGAAAGCGCTTGGAATTCTTCTATTTATTCATAGTGGTTGCCTTGCATATATATATATATATATATATATATATATATATATATATATATATATATATATATATATATATATATATATATATATATATATATATATATATCTTAATTCTTGGGAAGAGTTTCAGGTCCTTTCTTATGTTCCTCTTCACAGAGTCGTGCGATGTTACGCATATAATATATATATATATATATATATATATATATATATATATATATATATATATATATATATATATATATATATATACATACATATATATATTATTATATAAGTGCTTTATTAATTGACAGAAAACACAAACATGAACATGAATACATTGGTACAATATATCTTCCAGCTCCTCATATATATATATATATATATATATATATATATATATATATATATATATATATATATATATATATATATATATAATTATATATATATATACATATATATATATAATATATATATATATATATACATATATATTTTATATATATATATATATATATATATATATATATATATATATATATATATATATATATATATATATATATATATATATATATATATAATGTCCGATTAGGTAAAACTGGTCAATTAGTTTAAAGATATTTTTTTTTCATATATGTTAATGTAAAAATTTATAATTTTGTACCAAGAGAAACTTTGAAAACCTAACTAACCTTATTACAACAAGCGCAATTTAATTTAGCCTAACCCAACTAAATATATTTTAGATATGTTAACATTAATTTAATAATAAACAAACACAATGAAACATATTTTTTCGTTGTGTTCAGAATGATTTTGGCGAAATTATTGCATACACAAACTTTCGCTTGTCTTATATGGCAAGGTGAGCGTTGCTATATAAGACAAAATCTCAAGTTTTACCTAATCGGCACGACATATATATATATATATATATATATATATATATATATATATATATATATATATATATATATATATATATATATATATATATATATATATATTATTTGTATATATATGTTTGTGTGTGTAAGAAGAGAGCAAATGAGAGTGGGTGAGATGTTATCAACAAATTTTTTTGAAAATAAGAAAACGTTTTGGATTGAGATTAATAAGTTGAGGAAGCCTAGGGAACAAATGGATTTGACAGTTAAAAATAGGAGAAGAGAGTTATAAAATGGAGAGTTAGAGGTACATCGGGAAGATGGATGGAATATTTTGAGTTATTAAATGTTTATGAAGACAGTGAAGCTGTGATTTCGTGTATAGGACAAGGAGGAATAACATCTTGTAGAAGTGTGGAAGAGCCAGTTGTGAGTGTGGGGGAAGTTCGTGAGGAAGTGGGTAGAATGAAAGGGGGTAAGGAAGCTGGAATTGATGGGATAAAGATTGAAATGTTAAAAGCAGGCGGGGATATAGTTTGTTTTGGAGTGGTTGGTGCTATTATTTAATAAATTTATGGAAGAGGGTAATGTACCTAGGGATTGGCAGAGAGCGTGTATTGTTCCTTTGTATAAAGATAAAGGGGATAAAAGAGAGTGCAAAAATTATAGGGGAATAAGTGTGTTGAGTATACCAGGTAAAGTGTATGGTAGAGTTATTATTGAAAGAATTAAGAGTAATTAAGGTAATTAAGGTAAGCAGATGAACAAGGGGACTTTAGGAAAGGTAGGGGTGTGTAGACCAAGTGTTTACAGTGAAACATATAGGTGAACAGTATTTAGATAAGGGTCAAGAGGTTTCTGTGGCATTAATGGATTTGGAAGAGGCTTATGATAGGGTGGATAGGAGGGCAATGTGGCATATGTTGCAGGTGTATGGAATAGGAAGTAGGTTACTGAAAGCAGTGAAGAGCTTTTATGAGGACAGTTAGGCTCAAGTTAGTGTGTAGGAGAGAGGGAGATTATTTCCCAGTAAAAAAGTAGGCCTTAGACAAGGATGTGTGATGCCACCGTGGTTGTTCAATATATTTATAGATGGGGTTGTAAGAGAAGTGAATGCGAGGGTCTTGGCAAGAGGTGTGGGGTTAAAAAACAAGGAATCAAATACAAAGTGGGAGTTGTCACAGTTGCTTTTTGCTGATGACACTGTGCTTTTGCTAGTTTCTGAATAGAAGTTGCAAAAGTTGGAGGATGAATTTGGTAGGGTGTGTAAAAGAAGCAAATTGAAAGAGAATATAGGAAAGAGTAAAGTGATGAGGAAAACAAAAAGATTAGGTGACGAAAGAATGGATATCAGATTGGAGGGAGGGAGTATGGAGGAGGTGAATGTATTCAGATATTTGGGAGTGGACATGTCAGCAGATGGGTCCATGAAGGATGAGGTGAATCATAGAATTGATGAGAGGAAAAGGGTGAGTGGTGCACTTCGGAGTCTGTGGAGACAAAGAACTTTGTCCATGGAAGAAAAGAGGGGAATGTATGAGAGTATAGTTATACCAACACTCTTATATGGGTGTGAAGCATTTGTGGTGAATGTTGCAACGAGGAGAAGGCTGGAGGCAGTGGAGATGTCATGTCTGAGGTCAATGTGTGGTGTGAATATAATGCAGAGAATTCGGAGTTTGGAAATTAGGAGGAGGTGCGGGATTACCAAAACTATTATCCAGAGGGGTGAGGAGGGGTTGTTGAGGTGGTTCAGATATGTAGAGAGAATGGAACGAAACAGAATGACTTCGAAAGTGTATAAATTTGTAGTGGAGGGAAGGCGGGGTAGGGATCGGCCTAGGAAAGGTTGGAGGGAGGGGGTAAAAGAGGTTTTGTGTGCGAGGGGCTTGGATTTCCAGCAAGCATGTGTGAGCATATTTGATAGGAGTGAATGGAGACAAATGGTTTTTAATTCTTGATGTGCTGTTGTAGTGTGAGCAAAGTAACATTTATGAAGGGATTCAGGGAAACTGGCAGGCCGGACTTGAGTCCTGGAGATGGGAAGTACAGTGTCTGCACTCTGAAGGAGGGGTGTTAATGTTGCAGTTTTATAACTGTAGTGCAAAGGACCCCTCTGGCAAGACAGTGATGGAGTGAATGATGATGAAAGTTTTTATTTTTCGGGCACCCTGCCTTGGTGGGAATCGGCCGATGTGTTAATAAAAAAGATATATATATATATATATATATATATATATATATATATATATATATATATATATATATATATATATATATATATATATATATATATATATATATATATATATGCTAGGAATTCGCAAGAGCAGGCGAAATATTCACAAACACTGATCTCTGGCCGACGGAGACTCGAACCTACGAACCTCATGACAAGGTACGCAGATCTTTACCGACCGTACCACACTGGTCCAATACCTTGGCATCCAGCTTTCGCTAGACGTTATTCCAAGGCAGCCAGCTTTCAGGCAGGAAGGCTTACAGCTTTTCATCTCATCCCCTGCATGCATCGACACAACTAGAGATTTTTACAATGCTAGGAATTCGCAAGAGCAGGCGAAATATTCACAAACACTGATCTCTGGCCGACGGAGACTCGAACCTACGAACCTCATGACAAGGTACGCAGTGCTTTACCGACCGTACCACACTGGTCCAATACCTTGGCATCCAGCTTTCGCTAGACGTTATTCCAAGGCAGCCAGCTTTCAGGCAGGAAGGCTTACAGCTTTTCATCTCATCCCCTGCATGCATCGACACAACTAGAGATTTTTACAATGCTAGGAATTCGCAAGAGCAGGCGAAATATTCACAAACACTGATCTCTGGCCGACGGAGACTCGAACCTACGAACCTCATGACAAGGTACGCAGTGCTTTACCGACCGTACCACACTGGTCCAATACCTTGGCATCCAGCTTTCGCTAGACGTTATTCCAAGGCAGCCAGCTTTCAGGCAGGAAGGCTTACAGCTTTTCATCTCATCCCCTGCATGCATCGACACAACTAGAGATTTTTACAATGCTAGGAATTCGCAAGAGCAGGCGAAATATTCACAAACACTGATCTCTGGCCGACGGAGACTCGAACCTACGAACCTCATGACAAGGTACGCAGTGCTTTACCGACCGTACCACACTGGTCCAATACCTTGGCATCCAGCTTTCGCTAGACGTTATTCCAAGGAAGCCAGCTTTCAGGCAGGAAGGCTTACAGCTTTTCATCTCATCCCCTGCATGCATCGACACAACTAGAGATTTTTACAATGCTAGGAATTCGCAAGAGCAGGCGAAATATTCACAAACACTGATCTCTGGCCGACGGAGACTCGAACCTACGAACCTCATGACAAGGTACGCAGTGCTTTACCGACTGTACCCCACTGGTCCAATACCTTTGCATCCAGCTTTCGCTAGACGTTATTCCAAGGCAGCCAGCTTTCAGGCAGGAAGGCTTACAGCTTTTCATCTCATCCCTGCATGCATCGACACAACTAGAGATTTTTACAATGCTAGGAATTCGCAAGAGCAGGCGAAATATTCACAAACACTGATCTCTGGCCGACGGAGACTCGAACCTACGAACCTCATGACAAGGTACGCAGTGCTTTACCGACCGTACCACACTGGTCCAATACCTTTGCATCCAGCTTTCGCTAGACGTTATTCCAAGGCAGCCAGCTTTCAGGCAGGAAGGCTTACAGCTTTTCATCTCATCCCCTGCATGCATCGACACAACTAGAGATTTTTACAATGCTAGGAATTCGCAAGAGCAGGCGAAATATTCACAAACACTGATCTCTGGCGACGAGACTCGAACCTACGAACCTCATGACAAGGTACGCAGTGCTTTACCGACTGTACCCACTGGTCCAATACCTTGCATCCAGCTTTCGCTAGACGTTATTCCAAGGAAGCCAGCTTTCAGGCAGGAAGGCTTACAGCTTTCATCTCATCCCTGCATGCATCGACACAACTAGAGATTTTTACAATGCTAGGAATTCGCAAGGCTGGCAAATATGACATGATTCGGCCGACGGAGCTCGAACCTACGAACCTCAGCAAGGACCAGTGCTTTGACGTACCACATGTCCAATGACCTTTGCATCCAGCCGTAGACGATTAAGGAAGCCAGCTTCGGCAGGAAGCCAGCTTTCATCACTCATGCATCGACACAGCTAGAGATTTTACAATGTTAGGAATCTGCAAGAGCAGGCGAAATATTCACAAACACTGATCTTGCGAATTCCTAGCATTGTAAAAATCTCTAGTTGTGTCGATGCATGCAGGGATGAGATAAAAGCTGTAAGCCTTCTGCCTGAAAGCTGGCTGCCTGGAATAACGTCTAGCGAAAGCTGGATGCAGGTATTGGACCAGTGTGGTACGGTCGGTAAAGCACTGCGTACCTTGTCATGAGGTTCGAGTTGAGTCTCCGTCGGCCAAGATCAGTGTTTGTGAATATTCGCCTGCTCTTGCGAATTCTAGCATTGTAAAATCTCTAGTTGTGTCGATGCATGCGGGATGAGATGAAAAGCTGTAAGCCTTCCTGTCTGAAAGCTGGCTGCCTTGAATAACGTCTAGCGAAAGCTGGATGCCAAGGTATTGGACCAGTGTGGTACGGTCGGTAAAGACTGCGTACCTTGTCATGAGGTTCGTAGGTTCGAGTCTCCGTCGGCCAGAGATCAGTGTTTGTGATATATATAAATATATATATATATATATATATATATATATATATATATATATATATATATATATATATATATATATATATATATATATATATATATATATATATATATATATATATAATAGATAGATAGATAGATAAATAATATACACACATTTATAATTGTATTACGATGAAGTAGGAGAAAAGGGAGAAGAACAAAAAGGAGAAGAATTGCAGGAACAATTCATTTTCGTTGCAGAATTACAAAACCTTGAAAGGTGGAGCTGTCATTACCGAAGGTTTGCAAAATTGATTCCATTACCAGCAGTGACGGTGCAAATCATGTGATAAGTCATGAAAGTAATCTGTTGGGCAACGAGAGTGTCCGAACTTCATTGAAAGTCAGTCTTAGTGTGTGTGTGTGTGTGTGTGTGTGTGTGTGTGTGTGTGTGTGTGTGTGTATTTCTGTGTCTGTGTGTGTATTCCGTCCTCCCTCTCTTTCTCTTATAACCTTCTTGAACCCGCCTCTGGTCAGGTCACTAGCCACAAAATTACCTGCTGAGATCTTATTGATTACCGAGTCGTGTTTTCACCTTGACTTTAAAGCTTAAGTGAAGATAAAATTTTTGTTCCTCAGCTTGACCTCGAGGACTTCTCAGATTCGTGTTATCTACATCGTCATCACATTTATCGTAAGCTGAGACTAACTACTTAGTGTTATCTTCTCTCCACGCTCCTCTGATTATTACAGGACCTTGGTCTTATATTGTTGCTTCCTGTTACTACTGTTGTCTCACTTTAACTTACCAGTGCATTGCAAAAATACTCTGATATTTGTGTCTGAATATATATATATATATATATATATATATATATATATATATATATATATATATATATATATATATATATATATATATATATATATATATGTCGTGCCGATTAGGTAAAACTTGCGATTTTGGCTTAAATAACAACGCTCTTCTTGCCATATAAGACAAGTGAAAATTTGTGTATGCAATAATTTCGCCAAAATCATTCTGAACATAACGAAAAAAATATATTTCATTGTGTTTGTTTTTTATTAAATTAATGTTAACGTATCTAAAATATATTTAGTTGGGTTAGGCTAAATTAAATTGCGCTTGTTGTAATAAGGTTAGGTAGGTTTTCAAAGTTTCTCTTGGTACAAAATTATAAATTCTTACACTAACATAAATTAAAAATATATATATATAAACGTATAAGAGAAAAATTTAGAAAGGACTTAATTTTAGATGAGTTCTTGCTAATTGACCAGTTTTACCTAATCGGCACGACATATATATATATATATATATATATATATATATATATATATATATATATATATATTATATATATATATATATATATATATATATATATATATATATAATATATATATATATATATATATATATATATATATATATATATATATATATATATATATATATATATATATATATATATATATATATATATATATATTGCAAATATCGCAAACAAGATATACATGATGCAAAAACAACCACGGGAGAGTAGAATGATAGCTCTAGGCCTTTCGTGTTGCAATCAACACATCATCAGGAGCTTGCAAATTTGCAGAAAAAGGGAGGATGTCTAAGCTAATACGATCCCAGAGGATGTATTCACTGGAGTGAGGGATGGAGGGAGGGAGTGAGGGAGGGAGAGAGAGAAATGGGAACAAGTAGTGCCCCTAGGCATACCAGTGTCCATAGCAAGAAGGATGAATATTATAGCATTAGAAAAATCCCACAATCATTGATATTGGAATAGTAGCCTAAACGAAAGTAACGTAAAGTAACGTAGCAATAATAAAATTCGGTAATATTATGTTATGATATAAGTAATTTTACATACATAATTATATTGTCAGTAATATAGAAGTCGTTGAGAATTATGGAGTAATCTTCCTTCAGCGGGTCCATTTAAAGGCACCAGAAAACAGGAACATTTAAAGGGACGAGCAAACGAGAACATTTGAAGGGAAGACTTCTAAAAGTTATACAAAGGAAAAAGGGGCTCATTAAAATAAACTCATTTAAACAGGGAGGCATCTGTAATTACAGGGAAAACAACCATAGTTATTCAGCCCACATGATTCTGAGGCAAACTTTGGTTCAACCTTCAGAAACTAGAGAAAAAATAAACCCTAATTCCTATGTGTGGCACTACATTTAAGACAGTCTAATGCATTTGTATACGAGCCCAATTTTTGACTGAGTACTATTGCCTCAATTAAAAACGCATCTAATTTGAACAACCTGTCACTGATCTTGTATAATGAATGTTTATCATGCTTAATAATTGCCGATTCTACAATATTCCTTTCAAGCCAAGAAGAACAAGGAAGATGACTCTTGTATCATGTCAATTTGCCGAGTTATTAGAAGCTCTAATGTTGTTGAAAATCGCGTTCGTCCTCTGTGCTATATGCATCTAATAACGGTGTTGTGAAATTCTCATTTCTAATGGTTTTCCCTTCTGTCCCAAATAGCAGAGACTGCAGCCGTTGCAACCAATTCTGTAGACACCACCAGCATGCTGTTCGGGTAAATTCTTTATCAGAATGCTTCTAAGAGTCCGTGAATTTTTAAATACTACTTGTATATTAGAAGGGATAATTGCGAATTTCACAACACCTTGTGCGATATCAGTGACGGGTTGTTCAAATTTGATGCGTTTTTAGTTGAGGTTATAGTACACAGTTAAATTTAGTGCCAACCTAGGAATTAGGGCTTATTTTTCCTGCAGTTTCTGAAGGTTGAACCAGAGTTTGCCTCAGAATCACGTGGGATAAATAATTGTGGCTGTTTTCCTTGTAATTACGGATGCCTCCCTCTTTAAATGAGTTTATTTTAATGAACCCAGTTTTCCTTTGTATAACTTTTAGAAGTCTCCCCTTTAAATGTTCCCGTTTTCTCGTCCCTTTAAATGAACTCGCTGAAGGAAGGCTACTCCATAATTGCCAGTTACTTCAATATCACTGACAATATAATTATGTATGTAAAATTACTTATATCATAGCGGAATATGACCGAATTTGTATTATTAAAACGTTACTTTCATTTAGGCTACTATTACGATATCAATGTTTGTGGGATTTTTCTAATGCTATAATATTCATCCTTCTGGCTATGGACACTGGTGTGCCTGGGGGCACTTCCTGTTACCTTCTCTCTCTCCTTTCCTCCCTTTTGCGTTTACTGTGCGAGAAGATATTGAACCAGTGTGGTGCGGTGGTAAAGCACTGCGTACCTTGTTCCAAGGTTCGCAGGTTCGAGTCTCCATCGACCTGAGATTAGTGTTTGTGAATATTTCGCTTGTTGCAGAACAGGCGAAACATTGTAAAAATCTCTCGTCGGTCGATGCATGCAGGGGATGAGATTAAAAGCTTAACACCACCTGCCTGAAGGCTGGCTGCCTTAGACAAGAACGTCTAGTGTTAGCTGGGCGCCAAGGTATTGGTCGAGTGTGGTACGGTGGTAAAGCACTGCTTACCTTGTTCCAAGGTTCGTAGGTTCGAGTGTCCATCGACCTGAGATTAGATATATATATATATATATATATATATATATATATATATATATATATATATATATATATATATATATATATATATATATATATATATATATTTTATTAACACATCGGCCGATTCCCACCAAGGCAGGGTGGCCGAAAAAGAAAAACTTTCATCATCATTCACTCCATCACTGTCTTGCCAGAGGGGTGCTTTACACTACAGTTATAAAACTGCAACATTAACACTCCTCCTTCAGAGTGCCGGCACTGTACTTCCCATCTCCAGAACTCAAGTCCGGCCCGCCGGTTTCCTGAATCCCTTCATAAATGTTACTTTGCTCACACTCCAACAGCACGTCAAGTATTAAAACCATATGCCTCCATTCACTCCTATCAAATACGCTCACACATGCTTGCTGGAAGTCCAAGCCCTCGCACACAAACTTCCTTTACCCTCCCTCCACCCTTTCCTAGGCCGACCCCTACCCCGCCTTCCCTCCACTACAGATTTATACACTCTCGAAGTCACTCTGTCTCGTTCCATTCTCTCTACATGTCCAAACCACCTCAACAACCCTCCTCAGCTCTCTGGACAATCGTTTTGGTAATCCCGCACCTCCTCCCAATTTCCAAACTCCGAATTCTCTGCATTATATTCACACCACACATTGACCTCAGACATGACATTTCCACTGCCTCCAGCCTTCTCCTCGTTGCAACATTCATCACCCATGCTTCACACCCATATAAGAGCGTTGGTATAACTATACTCTCATACATTCCCTCTTTACTTCTATGGACAAGGTTCTTTGTCTCCACAGACTCCGAAGTGCTCCACTCACCCTTTTCCCCTCATCAATTCTATGATTCACCTCATCCTTCATAGACCCATCCGCCGACATGTCCACTCCCAAATATCTGAATACATTCACCTCCTCCATACTCTCTCCCTCCAATCTGATATCCAATCTTTCGTCACCTATTCTTTTTGTTATCCTCATCACCTTACTCTTTCCTATATTCACTTTCAATTTTCTTCTTTTACACACCCTACCAAATTCATCCACCAACCTCTGCAACTTTTCTTCAGAATCTCCCAAAAGCACAGTGTCATCAGCAAAAGCAACTGTGACAACTCCCACTTTGTATTTGCTTCTTTATCTTTTAGCCCAACACCTCTTGCCAAGACCCTCGCATTCACTTCTCTTACAACCCCATCTATAAATATATTGAACAACCACGGTGACATCACACATCCTTGTCTAAGGCCCACTTTTACTGGGAAATAGTCCCCTTCCCTCCTACACACTCTAACCTGAGCCTCACTATCCTCATAAAAACTCTTTACTGCTTTCAGTAACCTTCCTCCTATTCCATACACCTGCAACATCTGCCACATTGCCCCCTATCTACCCTATCATACGCCTTTTCCAAATCCATAAATGACACAAAAACATCTTTACCCTTATCCAAATACTGTTCACCTATATGTTTCACTGTAAACACTTGGTCTACACACCCCCTACCTTTCCTAAAGCCCCCTTGTTCATCTGCTATCCTACTTTCTGTCTTACTCTTAATTCTTTCAATAATAACTCTACCATACACTTTACCAGGTACACTCAACAGACTTATTCCCCTATAATTTTTGCACTCTCTTTTGTCCCCTTTGCCTTTATACAAAGGAACAATACACGCTCTCTGCCAATCCCTAGGTACCTTACCCTCTTCCATACATTTATTAAATAATAGCACCAACCACTCCAAAACTATATCCCCACATGCTTTTAACATTTCTATCTTTATCCCATCAATCCCAGCTGCCTTACCCCCTTTCATTCTACCCACTGCCTCACGAACTTATATATATATACGCTTTCGCCACGTTTCCTCTATAAAGATACCCAAGTGTTGCATATGTGTCTAATTTATAACTTGTCGGTTCTCTGAACCATTCATCTACATCCTGTCTGATACAGCAACATCTTGGGATCTTGATACAAACGAATTCTTCAACACTTGTCCAACCTATGGACGAAGACCTACTTTGACTAGTGGATGGTTCCACTATGACCCCGCCTCCTCCTGCTGCTTCACCTCACCTGACTACAGCATATAAGCCACCTCTACGGCTCTATGCTGTACTTCCTACAAGATTGATGGACTGAACACATCGACTCCAGGCATAGGGACTGATTACCTCAAACTCCTCCTCTCCTTACACCTTTCTACTTTGTATTGGACTGATGAAGCCACTGTGTGGCGAAACGTTTCCTCTTTTAAGATACCCAAGTGTTGCATATGTGTCTAATTTATAACTTGTCGGTTCTCTGAACCATTCATGTACATCCTGTCTGACACAGCAACATCTTGGGATCTTTAGGACACATGTGCAACATCTGGGTATCTTTATAGTAAACGTTTCGCCATCCAGTGGCTTTATCAATACAAAATCCTAGGACATAATATGAAGAGAGTATACTATATACAAAAGATGAGGTAATCAGTCCCTCGGCCTTGGAGTTGGTGTATTCAGCACCGTAGGTCTGGAGATTATAGAGATCAGGTTGTTATTGTTGTTGTAGGTTCGCCGGTAAATCCGGCCCGGGTCTTCTCCAAATGGTGACCCGGCATTGGCCCCCTGGGTAGAGGGTGTCGGTCATCTTCTTTCTTCTGTCTTCTTTCTTGGGGCCCCCCGGGTAGGGGTGACTTCTTCTCTCTTGCTGTGGTTCCCCACGGTGGGGAGTGTCTTCTGGCGTCGCATCTTCATCAGCAGGCGTCCTCTTGGGTCTTCATCAGCAGATCTTGGGACTTCGGTCTCTTGTAGTCCCAGCAGACGTGTCTTGACATGGGTGGAAGCTAGGCATCAGACTGTAGTTCTACCTACATAGGGGAAAAAGAAGGATGGGGGATAAGAAAGAAGGAGTAAGAGAAAGTTTAGCTGTAGTGTGTAGTCTTGGTCATCGTCAGGGTTTTCCTGGCGTCGTCATCGAGGAGGTCTCCATCGTCATCGTCATCGAGGGGGCGGGTGGGTGGCTAGGACTGGGAGCAATGTCTCCAAGTCGCGGGTGGCCAGGTAAACCAGCCGGGCTGCCTTGTCCTCGCGGGTCAGATCCCCAGGTGCCATCGGGAAGTGCCGATGGCACCTGGGGATCTGACCCGCGAGGAAGATCAGGTTAGGAGGCTTGACCTTAAATAGGCGACAGCTGAAAGGGACGGGTAGCAGACGAGGGCATGGTCAATGGTAGGCGGGATTCCCCAGTGTAAGTAAGTCATACCCAAAGAGATGGGATAGTTGTAGTAGTAGTCGTAGCCGTGAAGAAGGTTATGTGCAACATCATGGAGTCTTGATTCTGAGGACCTGCACATAACCTTCTTCACGGTTACGACTATTACTACAACGATTATCCCATCTCTTTGGGTATGACTTACTTACACTGGGGAATCCCGCCTACCAGTGACCGTGCCCTCGTCTGCTACCCGTCCCTTTCAGCTGTCGCCTATTTAAGGTCAAGCCTCCTAACCTGATCTTCATAATCTCCAGACTTCCGGTGCTGAATACACCAACTCCAAGGCCGAGGGACTGATTACCTCATCTTTTGTATATAGTTCTACTCTCTTCATATTATGTCCTAGGATTTTGTATTGATAAAGCCACTGGATGGCGAAACGTTTACTATATAGATACCCAGATGTTGCACATGTGTCTTAATTTCATATTGTCTGTATTGTATACCTTTCTTGTACATCTTGGGATCTTGATACAGACGAATTCTTCAACACTTGTCCAACCTTTGGACGAAGACCTACTTCGACTAGTGGATGGTACCACTATGACCCCGCCTCCTGCTGCTTCGCCTCACCTGACTACAGTATATAAGCCACCTCTACGGCCCTGTGCTGTACTTCTTACAAGATTGATGGACTGAACACATCGACTCAAGGCCGAGGGACTGATTACTTCAAACTCCTCCTCTCCTTACACCTTTCTACTTTGTATTTGACTGATGAAGCCACTGTGTGGCGAAACGTTTCTTCTATAAAGATACCCAGTGTTGCATATGTGTCTAATTTATAAGTACAAGCTGTTGGCAGTGCACCGTTCAAACTGGCAGAATTATCATACTGCCTAGACTGGCAATGTTACCATACATCGCAGGTCAGTGCACCTTTGACTGGAAGCAGTACCGTAAAGCACAGGAAAGCGCACATCTGTGATCAGCAGTGCTACCATACAACCAAAAGCAGCAAACCTCTTATAATTGTAGTGTTACCATACATGCTTCTCGTATTGGCAGTATTACCAAACATTCTCCAGTAGTGAACCTCTCAAACCTAAAGTATTATCATACATAACTTGGCAGTACAGTACTAAAGTCATACATTCCCTGGCTGACACTATTACCATACAGCCCTCGGGAGTGCTCCTCTCCGACATGCAGTAAACCATACTATTCCAGTTGTGCATTTTTCAGATTAGTGTTGTTACTTTACATCCATGTTCTCGCTCATCTCAAAATGTGTTACCATACATCACCCAGCGACTCACCTCTTACACTGGTAATGTTACCATACAGTCCTGGCAATGCATTTCTCAGACTCATAGTTTTACAATATAACATCAGCAACACTTCTTTCAGTTATCGGTATGGCAATTACTGCCATGATGCAGCCATGGCAGGGCGCCCCTCTGACTAGCAGTGTTACCATGCATCCTTATGCAGCTAACCTTTCACACTTGCAGTTAAATAAATCACACAACGATGGGTTTTCATAGATTAGTCAGCAAATCACCTTAATACCGGCAGTTTTACAGTACTTCCTCCAACACACACACCACACTTCCTGCAGGAGGTTCAGTGGGAAAGAGAATTGGTAGGAAAGTCAGTGAACGAAATGATGGAATACGTAACAACAAAATGCAAGGAGGTAGAGAAAAGGTTTGTTCTCAAGGGCAAATGAAATAATGGGAAGACCAGAACGAGCCCTTGGTTTACTCGAAGGTGTAGGGAGGCAAAAACTAAGTGCACTAGAGAATGGAAAAAGTACAGAAAGCAAAAGACCCATAAAAATAAAGAGATTAGTCGAAGAGCCAGAAACGAGTATGCACATATAAGGAAGGAGGCCCAGCAACAGTACGACAACAACTTAGCATCGAAAGTCAAGTCTGACCCGAAACTTCTGTATAGCCACATTAGGAGGAAGACAAAAGTCAAACACCAGGTAATCAGGCTGAGGAAAGAAGGTGGAGAGCTCACAAGAAACGATTAAGAGGTATGTGAGAAGCTCGACACGAGATTTAAGGATGGATTTACAGTGGAGACTGAAAGAACTCTGGGAAGGCAGAACAAAGCGGGACACCAACAAGGAATATACCAACAAGTGTTGGATGAAATACACACAACTGAGGAGGAGGTAAAGAAGCTTCTAAGTGACCTTGATTCATCAAAGGCAATGGGACCGGACATCTCCCCGTGGGTCCTTAGAGAGGGAGCAGAGGTGCTGTGTGTGCCACTAACCACAATTTTGAACACATCCCTTGAAACTTGGCAACTACCTGAGATTTGGAAGACGGCATATATAGTCCACTATTTTAAGAAAGGAGACAGAAACGAGGCACTGAAATATAGACCAGTGTCACTAACGTTAATAGTATGCAAAGTCATGGAGATGATTATCAGGAGAGTGGTGGAGCACCTACAACGGAACAAGATTATAAACGACAACCAGCACGGATTCATGGAAGGCAAATCATGTCATAAAATCCTTCTGGAGTTTTATGACAAGGTAACAGAAGTAAGCCACGAGAGAGAGGGGTGGGTTGATTGCATTTTCTTGGACTGCAAGAAGGCCTTCGACACAGTTCCTCACAAGAGATTAGTGCAGAAGCTAGAGGATCAGGCATGTATAACAGGAAGGGCACTGCAATGAAGCAGAGAATACCTGACAGGGAGGCAACAACGAATCATGGTACGTGATAGGTTCAATACTATTTTTGGTATATGTGATGACATGATGGAAGAGATAGACTCAGAAGTGTCCCTGTTAACAGATGATGTGAAGTTAATCAGGAGAATTAAATCAGATGAGGATCAGGCAGGACTACAAAGAGACCTGGACAGGCTGGAAGACTGGTCCAGCAACTGGATCCTCGAATTTAACCCCTCGAAATGCAAAGTCATGAAGATCGGGGAAAGGCAAACAAGACCGCAGACAGAGTATAGGCTAGGTGGCCAAAGACTGCAAACCTCACACAAGGAGAAAGATCTTGGGGTGAGTATAACACCGAGAACGTCTCCGGAAGCACACATCAACCAGATAACTGCTGCAGCATATGAGCGCCTGGCAAACCTGAGAATAGCGTTCCGATACCTCATTAAGGAATCGTTCAAGACTCTGTACACCGTGTATGTCAGGCCCATACTGGAGTATGCAACACCAGTTTGGAACCCACACCTGGTCAAGCACGTCAAGAAATTAGAGAAAGTGCTAAGGTTTGCAACAAGGCTAGTTCCAGAGCTAAGTGGAATGTCCTACGAAGAAAGGGGGACATCGGCTTGACGACACTGGAGGACAGGAGAGTTAGGGAAGACATAATAACGATATATAAAATACTGAGAGGAGTAGATAAGTTGGACAGAGACAGGATGTTCCAGAGATGGGACAAAGAAACAAGGGGTCACAATTGGAAGTTAATATAAGATTTCTTCGGATTTTTAACCCCGGAGGGTTAGCCACCCAGGATAACCCAAGAAAGTCAGTGCGTCATCGAGGACTGTCTGTCTTATTTCCATTGGGGTCCTTAATCTTGTCCCCCAGGATGCGACCCACACCAGTCGACTAACAACCCAGGTACCTATTTACTGCTAGGTGAACATGAAGACTCAGGTGAGTCAAAGGGATGTTAGGAAGTATTTCTTCAGTCATAGAGTTGTCAGGAAGTGGAATAGTCTGGCAAGTGATGTAGTGGAGGCAGGAACCATACATAGTTTTAGGACGAAGTATGATAAAGCTCATGGAACAGGGAGAGAGATGACCTAGTAGCGGTTAGTGAAGATGCTGGGCCAGGAGCTGAGTGTCGACCCCTGCAACCACAAATAGGTGAGTACATCAAACAGGGCAAGTGTCTAATGACAAGTGCCTTTGACAACTAATAACAAGCGCGCGCGCACACATACGCACACACCACGTTCACACGTCTCTTTGTCTTATACATCTTTAAGCAGAGTTCTTCAGACTGTCAATTAACATACATCCTTCGGCACACCTCTCAGATAATTCTGTCGATCAAGCTGGAAAAATAATTAAACTTTAAACTAATTATTAAATAATTTATTTTTATTGTGCTACATTAATGATATCTAAAGAAATAGTATATCTAAACAGTTGACGAGAAGTTGGTGTAGCATCAGTAAAACAAGTTTTAATTACAAGGACACTAAGAGCACATTTTTCTAGATTTGTTTTTAATATAAGAACATAAGAATATTAGAAAAAAGGAACACTGCAGCAGGCCTACTGACCCATGCAAGCAGGTCCATCACTCCCCGGCTTAGACCCGACCACCTGGAATTAACCCTCTCCAGGTAAGCTCCAGGTAGTCAGGTCACTTCCACTTAAGAAATTAGTACCGCATCTGACCTAGTAGCACAAGCTAGTCAGGTCCAACTCACACCCACCCACACCCACTCATGTATTTATCTAACCTATTTTTAAAACTACACAACGTCCCAGCCCCTATGACGGTACTCGGGAGTTTATTCCAATCATCCACAACTCTATTACCTACCAGAGCTTTCCTATATTCCTTCTGAATCTGAACTTTTCCAACTTGAAACCATTGCTGCGAGTCCTGTCTTGGCTGGATATTTTCAGCACTCTATTTACATCCCCTTTATTTATTAATATTTTTTTTTATTAACACATCGGCCGATTCCCACCAAGGCAGGGTGGCCCGAAAAAGAAAAACTTTCATCATCATTCACTCCATCACTGTCTTGCCAGAAGGGTGCTTTACACTACAGTTATAAAACTGCAACATTAACACCCCTCCTTCAGAGTGCCGGCACTGTACTTCCCATCTCCAGAACTCAAGTCCGGCCTGCCGGTTTCCCTGAATCCCTTCATAAATGTTACTTTGCTCACACTCCAACAGCACGTCAAGTATTAAAAACCATATGCCTCCATTCACTCCTATCAAATACGCTCACATATGCTTGCTGGAAGTCCAAGCCCCTCGCACACAAAACTTCCTTTACCCCCTCCCTCCAACCTTTCCTAGGCCGACCCCTACCCCGCCTTCCCTCCACTACAGATTTATACACTCTCGAAGTCACTCTGTCTCGTTCCATTCTCTCTACATGTCCAAATTCTACGCCTTTCTATTATCTTCCTATTATCTTCCGCTTGAGACGTGCCCAATTCATATCGTATGAATTTTGGCATTAAATTTTGTGAAAATCCATCCAACCAAAATTTAATTATCTTATGAATCCTTGCAAACTATTAGCTGAAAAAGAAATTGTGATTGATAGTAGTGTGCGCGAAAACATTCACAAATTTTTGCGCTCTGTTTGTGGAGTACATTAGATACAGTAATAAGTGACTTATTAATTTAACCATCGTGGTGCTATATATTTTGAAGTGCATTTTATAATTATTTTTCTATAAACTTCGCTCTTTAGCGAACTTCATTGTAGTTATTTTCTGTAACAAACTGTGTTATAGAAAATAACAATAAAAATTATTATTTTTTTTTTTTTGGGGGGGGCAGCATAAATGATATTTCACTGTTTGTGGCATGCAAAGAGTATGTTACACTTTATTCGGAGCATGTAAACACACCCACATAGGCTGCCTCCCAACCAGCGAACCAGGTGCTAAAGGTTTAATGATCTTACGGGGCCCCATCGTTAAATCAGTACCTTGGTTCATTTACCAATGACAAGGTGGGTCTGCCAAGTGCTGAGGTGACGTGGTATCACTCACAGTCAGCACTTTCCAGACTCGCATAGCCGCTGGTTGTTCACGGTTCTCTCTGGCTTTGGTCTTTGCCTTTGATTACCGTGGTACACTTATATTTCAAACTTCTGTACATAGTGTACATAAGTGTATATACATATATTCGTAATTCGTGAAGGAAAATACAATTTGAAGACTACTGTTTTGTTTATTTTCGCTCCAAGTCCCATTATGGCCAGGTTTACAGGCCTTTATTTCCTGAGTGCGTAATATGGGAAGCCCTGTCCGGGAGCTGGAGTTGGAGCTAGTATAGCCTTGCTATCGCTCGGCATTGTTTGTCAGCTTTGCCATCGCTTCTGTTATTGCGTGTCAGCCTTGCAATCGGTCTCATTATTGCGTATCAGCCTTGCTAATGTGTGTGTGTATCCTGCAGTCGTATTGTGCATTGCTGCTTGTTGCGTATGCAAAACAACGTGTTAAAGTGGGGCTAATGCCACCTACACGAGTCAGAAGATTGGTGTCTGAGTATATACTACTAAATCTGCCCAAATTATCTCTACAACGTTGCTGGCGAATTGCTCGTTCTATTGGTATTGAGTATCGACGAACTATTATTGCTGCGCAGCTTCGTGACATTATTCATACAAAGTTGAAAGCTGAAGCAACTGTGGTGCACCAAACTGACGTATCTTCCACTACAGGAGCAGATCTCCGCTTAGGTTCCTTCATAATATGGGAGGGACAACACCAGAGCAAGACCAACAGTCTCGTGAAGCAACAGGTGCAGTAAGCTTCATTGACCCTTGAGTTAGCCAAACTCAATCTTGAAACAACCAGGGAGCAGCGAGCATATGCTAGGGAGGAGTTTGATAGAGAGAAGGAGAGGAGGCAATTCAAGCAAACTGTGGATGGCTTTAGTGTGCAAAAGGCAGCGCAGCTAGTTTCTCGTTTTTTTGAAGCTGATTCTGAACAGTTTTTCGAGGCATTTGAAAACCAGGCTCGAGCATTTACGTGGCCTGAGGTGCATTGGGCAGCATTGGTGCATACAGCGTTGTACGGTAAGGCACAGGAGATTTCATTTGTGTTGAACAATGACGATTTTGTAGGTAGTAGGTTGGTAGACAGCAACCGCCCAGGGAGGTACTACCGTCCTGCCAAGTGAGTGTAAAACGAAAGCCTGTAATTGTTTTACATGATGGTAGGATTGCTGGTGTCTTTTTTTTCTGTCTCATAAACATGCAAGATTTCAGGTACATCTTGCTACTCTTGCTACTCTGCCTTCGTAATTACAGGAGGTCATTATCAATATTCAGTAACCCCCTTCGGAATGAAAAACTCGCCGGCATCACTGTAGACACAATGTGTCGGATACTTGGGACCAACGTATGTTTAGACTTAAAGTTCTCTTTGAGACATTTCAGAGTTTCCAATTAACTGTTAGCTTATATATGTCATCCTTTGTCCAATCTACTGTTAGTTTTTTGAGCCATGAAGTAGATAGTGGTAAAGTGGCCTCAAAATTTGCTAAAATTCTTGCCATTAAAAATTATCCAGTATCTCAAAACAGAAAATCCCTCCAACGTTTCCTAGGTATGGTAGGTTTTTATAGACGATTCTGTAAGAATTTTGCACATGTGGTAGCCCCCTTACCTCACTTACCACATAGAAAACCCAGTTTCAGTGGACCCCAGAGTTTCAAGACGTTTTCACTAAAGCAAAGTTTATTCTTTGTACTGCACCTGTTCTTCTGTCTCCTGATTTCTCAAAACCTTTTACATTACAGGTTGATGCTTGTGAGTCAGGGGGAGGGGGCAGTACAATCTTGGGAAGATGGGTTGCAGCCTGTGGCCTATTTCTCAGCCAAATATGTAGCTCACCAGATGGTCTATTCCACAATTTAAAAAGAAGCCCTCTCTCTGATACTGGCATTAGAGCATTTCGAGGTCTACGTGGGGCAGTCGTCTCAAGTGGTCACCGTCTACAGTGACCACAACCCTCTGGTCTACCTCAATACTATGAAGAACCACAACACAAGACTCATGAAATGGAGTCTCAGGCTGCAACCATATCATTTATGTATTGTTCATATTGCTGGCAAAGATAATATGCTGGCTGATTATCTTTCCCGAATGTAATTTAGGTTAGGATGTGTTAAGGACAATATGGGTAGAATAGCTCTTTTCTACCCCCATTTGTATATACAGTATATGTAAAATGTTTAATGTAAATGGTGGAGTTTTTTTTTTTTTTTTAGTGAGGGGATATTCTGTTACCGTCCACGGGTGTCTTGAACCTATGTTAGCCCAACTGTCTGCCGTTTCGCTCTAAGTTTAGAGTTTGGCTTTATGTCTCGAGAAAACTTGAGCTCTATCTAATGAGTTGGATGGTTGAGAGGAAAGGCAGTTCCATTATTGTACAGTGCCATGGCGGTACTCTACCCATGGAGGTGGAAGCCCAATCCTGGTCATTAGAGCCCTCTTGGAGTGAGGGTGTGGCATGCAAAGAGTATGTTACACTTTATTCGGAGCATGTACACACACCCATATAGGCTGCCTCCCAACCAGCGAACCAGGTGCTAAGGGTTTAACGATCTTACGGGGCTCCATCGTTAAACCAGTACCTTGGTTCATTTACCATTGACAAGGTGGGTCTGCCAAGTGCTGAGGTGATGTGGTATCACTCACACTCAACACTTGCCAGACTCGCATAGCCGCTGGTTGCTGACGGTTCTTTCTCTCTCTCTCTCTCTCTCTCTCTCTCTCTCTCTCTCTCTCTCTCTCTCTCTCTCTCTCTCTCTCTCTCTCTCTCTCTCTCTCTCTCTCTCTAGCTTTGGTATTTGCCTTTGATTACTGTGGTACACTTATATTTCACTCTTGTACATAGTGTACATAACTGTATATACATATATTCATAATTGGTGAAGGAAAATACAATATAAGGACTGTTTATTTTCGCTCCAAGCCTTTATTACCTGAGTGCTTATTACTGTTCGTCCATAGATAAACACGAGTTTGCATAAGCAGCTCCCTTGCAATTAGTACACGTTGTTGAATATTCAAGACTTTTTTTTCCAAATACATCGTTTCGCAATACTGTGCTGCAGTTGCATTAGATGACCTTCAGTAGAGTTTCTAGAGCTGCTGGTAAATCTTTTGTTCAGGGTTCAAATCGATCATTGAGCAATATCCGTTCATCCTGGATCATAGAGCATGGCTGTCTACTGCTAAGCCTGGAAACACACTCGGACGCTGTGATATCGTGTTGTTACAACTGTTAGTGGCAGTGTGTGAAACTGCACAGTGGAGGTGTTCCGAAAAACCTTCTCTCGAAATGGCATGTTACACAGTGGATCAAGTCCTTCAATGGTACCATTGTACAAGCAGACAAGCGCTTCTCCCAGTACGGTGACCACTTCTGTTTTTGCTACGCGTCAGATGTTTCTTTTGCTTGCATTTCGAAATGATTATTGCATTTCAGCTTCATTAAAATTACCCTATTTTTAATGCCAAAAAAAGAGTGAGGTTGTGTCACAGCCACAGACTATATTCACTGGAGCGGAGAAGGGAAAGATACATGATAATGTGTACGTGCAGGGTGCTTGAGGGTCTGGTCCCAAAGCTGGAAGATGCTCGTCTCGACCCAAAGAACTATTCACCCGATGATTTTCTGATATTTTATTGTCTGACCTAAAAAATAAAACAGGGAAGCTGAAATCATCATGAGAGAAAAGCAATGTCAAAGGGTTTTTACACTCTCTGACGACTGTTGTGGCACATTTGGAAGCGGATAGTCTCGCTGTTCGGACAAGTAATAAATTAGCATCATATGCATAAATATTCATCATCCCTTTTTTTGCAGATTTTCACAAAGGTTAATATTGAATTTCTAATTATTTGTATTATAGGCTATGATAAACTTCATCTCTATTTTTATGGGCATGTTTCCCACAGTTCACCTGGAAACATATATGTTAAATCATTCATAGAATGACATCTAAAACATTTATGGTATAGTTGTGTTTTATTAACAAAGCTAACATATGTGTTACAGACGCACTCAAATATAGCATCACGTGGCCATGACAGTCGTTGGAGCAGTGAGCCACCATCAAGGACGCATGTCAGTCCTCTGATGACAGAGCATGTCAGTACCTACTCATGGTCTCTAATTTGTGTCAGCAAGTGTTGCTTCTTGGCTTCTCGAAGAAAATTCCATAACTAAAATAAAGTTGAATGATAGCTGCACCGTCTCTTTTCAATATATCTGCTCCGTCATTGACTTCAGCACCTACTGTCAAATGATGGAATAATAATCGTGGGTCCACGTTAATGGGTTCTCCATTAATTTTAACAGAAACCTTAGTCATCTCATGTCATCCAGGTTCTTGTGCTGGGGTGTTATACTGGAAAAATGTTTAACTCAAGCAATCCAAATAAGATCAATAAAAATATTAGGTCACAAGTCACAAGATGAAACAACTCGTAGAGGTGTGGCAGCTCTAAATGACTGGTAAAAAAAAACATGCAAACTTGGTTTCAAAACTAAAAATATAATATTTTAACAAAACACAAGGAAAAAAATATTGCTAAGATATTTATCGCTTAAAATAAATACAGTGTTCCTTTCCCATTACATACCCAGGAATCTAATCTTAGTTAACTACATGACTTGAGCAGCAGGCACTGGGGAAAAAACCTTAACAGTAGCTTCAATGCGGCTGACTGCACCCAAGGCTAACTCCATTAGCATTCAATATTATCTTCACCAAAACACACTCCAGCAGCTGACCACTGCATTGAAACTCTTCAGTAACATTAAATTTATAATACACTCTCCCTTTGCAAAGTTGTTACCTTATACCAATCAAAACATAGTTTTTAGAACGAGGCAAAGTAGTACAACCTGATCCTATCATGTCATCACCTCAAGAGATCTGCGGGAGCTCACACTTACCCTTCACCTCATCAGAACAAAACACAATCGACTTGTGCATTAAAATAATTACGAAACATTTTTTTTTTCACTATGATTACTGATATTAAATGACAAATTCTTGTATAATACACACTGAATCTCAATGTTTTATAAGGTACGCGCAGATAACAGTAAGTCAGCAACATATCTTGAAGAAAGTGGAGATAACCTTCACAATTTGCCATGCTTCAAGATTTTATGAAGAGGCAAAAATCGTCAATCATCGTGTATTACAATCTGAAACGTGCAGTACGATGACTATATACTGCAACGCACTCTTTTTCATTTTCTGTAGGGGGTGACTCGCCAAAGAGATACTTCTGGATAGACTTCATCTGGTAAATGTTTACCAGCTAAAAGTTTGTTATAATGATTAAAGATTCGGTCATTTTTCTTCATTATTGCTTAAGTTATATTCTTCTTATCTTTATCGTTTCTTCAACCTAGCTTATTTCTGAATATGTTGTGTACTTCATTACGATGAGCATCTTTCATTTAAGGGGATATTTTCCTACGAAAGACATTATGTACATGTATTGTACTGATAAAGCCACTGGATGGACAACTTCTACAGATTAAAGATACACAGATGTTGCACTTGTGTCTAATTCTTCACTACAGACAGATAAGTTGTAGCAGCAGGGAGGCGGGATCACCAGTGAAATAAAGATTCCCATATGTTGCAAAAGTGTCTAATTTTTCAACGTGTAGGTTTTCAACAATCTGTCAGACACAGCAACATCTTGGGAACTTGATACAGGGAATTATTCAACGTTTGCCCAAATTACAGGCATGACCTACTTACATTTAGTGGAATTTTTCACCGGTGATCCCGCCTTACTGATGCAGTGTATAAGCCACTTCTCTGCGAATATGCTGTACTTTTCTCAAAAAGCTGAGGGCCTGATTACCTCCAACTCCTTTTCATCTTTCACCATTCATCTCTATACCCGACTGAGGAAGCCACTTATTAGTATTACGCTTATATAATAAAGATTCCCAGATGTTTCAGAAGTGTCTGATTCTTCAACTTGTCGGTTTTTGAAACCATTTACATATAACTTTCTGTTGCCTAACTGTTAACCACGACTCTGTCCAGGAAAAAAAAATCCTATTCCATGTGTGTCTACTTTCCTCAATAATTTCTGATGTAGAACTCTATCGAAAGCATTACTGAAATCCATATACACAATATCAAATTCATTGACATGATCTACATCTTCAAATACGTTAGTGAAAATTTTTAGTAAATTCATAAGGCAGAACCGCCCTTTTGTAAAACCGTGCTGAGATTCTTTGATCAATTTATGTCTTGCAAAGTGGCTTCGAATAGCCTAGACAATTATTAATTGTAGATAAGTATCACATTTACCATTTTCTACTTATCTGGCACTATGCCAGTTTGATATTTTGGAAAGACTAGCCAATGGTTTGAAAGTTCCTCCTCACATATATATTTAACCCTTTAGAACAGTTCATCTAGGAACGGGGATGTGCTAGGTTTTGGTCTAACTATTTGACGAGAACAATGTCACTAGTTACTTTGATCGTGCACAACTTATTTTCGTCCTGATCTAAATCTTCCTTCTTAAAAACGGAGAAGGAATAAGTTTTAAATACTGTCCTCTACCTGGTTTTGTCACAAACTTTTAAAAATAATTCTGGATTGTATCAAGAAAGTCGGTAGTCTCAAAATTTCCTGTCAAATTACTCCAGTCAACTTGTCTTAAGTTAATATCTCCTATTAACACATTTTCATATATAGATGCCATATGAATTTCGTCCGAGTTCTCTATCAAGGACTGGGGGCCTCTAAATCTCTCCCAAGATTAGTGTTTCACTGTAGCCAGATTCAATGTCCGTCTCTTCTAATATTATATTTTGTTTAGTGCGGATGTTTAATTATCTATGACATACATCGCCACTTCATCACTCTTGCTATTGACTCTATCAGTGTGGAATAATTTATTGCTTTGTATGTGGCATTCAGAAGGCATTTCTCTATATTTCAAATTGAACCAGGTCTCTGTTATAATAATAATATTTATGCTTACTGCACATGCAATTAATCTTAACTCTTCTATCTTCTTTCATACACTCCTACTATTAGTATAGTAAGCCTTCGGGGAGTTAGTTACTTGATGCCCTCTACTGTCTCTTTATGCTTGTTGACCAGTTCCCTTGCATTTAATAGTAACTATATGACGAACAATGTCGTTCGAACATATCCTTTGAGGTATCCTGGCAAATACTGCTGCTTTCATCCATCGTATTGTAACCTATTTGTTTATCGGGGAGCGCGCTTCTCAGACTGTTAATCTTAGCATATATCCCAATAAAGTGCACGTCTCAGGATTACCATATATCCTCTACAGTGCAGGTCTCAATATTTAAGTGTTTCAAACGGTTCCGTCAACACAACTGGCAGACTTGCACACATGGTAATGTGACCCCAGGTTCTGTGTACCACCTCCACTCCTTCAAATACAGATGCCAATGTCCCCATAGGTTCGATAAAACTTACCATCACTTACATTCTACCTAATCTGGGAATAAGATTTAGAAACACTTGGAATCAGTCTTGCATGGTTGTTGATCTTCTGAGTAGTGTAAAATTCTGAGCAATTGCATATGTTATTTCCTGCGTTGTGTTCAAAGCAGCTACGATGGTGTCCGGAGGCGTTGTTAGCATAGCAGTAATAACTTAACTGCTTTAGTTCTAGACATGAAGGGATTTCACCTCAATAACTTCAGAAACGTGTATTGTATGCATTGATATCTGTAAAGTCATCACAATTTACGATATTTTTCAGAAAGGAACGTACTCTCAATGGTAGTCTCTGTGACACACCCTCATAGGCAAGTAATACTAATGGATGATCTGGATTTCGGTTGAGTCGTTGGCCTGACCATGATAATGAAACATCAACAATTGGACTGTTTTTGCTGAAATAGTTGTCATTCTGTGTACATTATCTGAATTGGTTAAAATCGATTAATACAGTAATTGTATAAATTCGGTTATTACATTGATGGGGAAAGTGCTAATCCCGTAGGAGTTACTGAGCGCATGGGGAAATGTATGGTATATAGGATTGATTCAAGGAATTAGTGTAGCAAGAATTTAGTTCCTGCCTATATTAACCTAAGGCGGTATTCTTTACTCGGTATGAAATTTTAGTAGTAATATTGTGCTTTTAACGAACTTTATTGTCTTATTATGTTAATAAATCAGCTTCTTATTTCATAGATCCTGTTGATTGTGGAATATCTCCAAGGAGAACGTTCAAAAAGAAAGTCTTTCCAATTAGTCCATATATATGGTAAAAATAAACAGAAAGGTGGATGTGGGGGCTCGAACCGCGGTCCGTAAATTGACAGTCCGACACTCTACCGTTTACGTTAAACAGGGCTTCTAATAGGAAGGATCCAGAGCTAATACTTTCTATATTATATTCCGTCAGAGGCACCAGCTGTAGCAAAACTGAACACCTTCCTTCAGCCCAGGAGCTTTAACAGTACATCTATTCTTATTATACTCCTTCCCGGGTTAGCCTAGACGGCAGAGCATCGGACTGTCAATTTATGGACCAAGGATAGAGCCCCATAGTCCACTCTTCTGTTTACTCATTGGCAGGTGCTTATCACAACTTAATTTGAGTCCAGATGCTATATATTTAGGGATTTGCCAAAGTATCCGTATCGGTTAAAAAAGCTGATACCAGAAAATACTTTTTAAAATAATAATATCACACATGTGCTTAAAAGTATGAGCGTCAACACTCTACATCACGATTGTGAGAGCTACTCACACACACTTGCACACACACACACACACACACACACACACACACACACACCACACACACACAGTTCCTCACAAGAGGTTAATGCAAAAGCTAGAGGATCAGGCACACGTAACAGGAAAGTCACTGCAATGGATCAGAGAATATCTGACAGGGAGGCAACAACGAGTCATGGTACGTGACGAGGTGTCAGAGTGGGCACCTACTTTCAGTCCTAGGACCTGTACTGTTTTTGGTATATGTGAATGACATAAGGCAAGGAATAGACTCAGAAGTGTCCCTGTTTGCAGATGATGTGAAGTTAATGAGAAGAATTAAATCAGTTGAGGATCAGGCAGGACAACAAAGAGACCTTGACAGGCTACAAGCCTGGTCCAGTAAATGGCTCCTTGAATTTAACCCTGCCAAATGTAAAGTCATGAAGATCGGGGAAGGGCAAAGAAGACCGCAGACAGAGTATAATCAAGGTGGCCAAAGACTGTAAACTTCACTCAAGAAAAAAGATCTTGGGGTGAGTATAATACCGAGCACATCTCCTGAGGCACACATCAGTCAGAAAACTGCTGCAGCATACGGGCGGCTGGCAAACCTAAAAATAGCGTTCCAATACCTCACTAAGGAATCGTTCAAGACTGTGTACACCATATACGTCAGGCCCATACTGGAGTATGCAGCACCAGTTTGGAACCCACACCTGGTCAAGCACGTCAAGAAATTAGAGAAAGTGCAGATGTTTGCAACAAGACTAGTCCCAGAGCTAAGGGGATTGTCCTACGAAGAAAGGTTAAGGAAAATCGGCCTGACGACACTACAGGACAGGAGGGTTAGGGAAGACATGATAACGACATATAAAATACTGCGATGAATAGATAAGGTGGACAGATACAAGATGTTCCAGAGATGGGACACAAAAACAAGGGCTCACAATTGGAAGTTGAAGACTCCTATGAGTCAAAGGGATGTTAGGAAGTATTTCTTCAGTCATAGAGTTGTCAAGAAGTGGAATAGCCTAGAAAGTGATGTAGTGGAGGCAGGAACCATACATAGTTTTAAGACGAGGTTTGATAAAGCTCATGGAACAGGGACAGAGATAACCTAGTAGCAATCAGTGAAGAGGCGAGGCCAGGAGCTATGAATCGACCCCTGCAACCACAAATAGGTGAGTACAAATAGGTGAGTACACACACACACACACATACACACACACATACACGAGTCTTGGCCAAGCCACAGTTCTGTTAATGATTCAAAATCACTTGTTTCATGATTTCATTGATATAGAGACTGCTTGTGACGGCTGGTACACCAAACAGGATGATGCTGAAAATAGTCTGTGAGGCTCCACGACCACGAATATCACTGCATCAGGATCACATGCTCAGTACTGCTGAGCACCTGGTGTTTAAGAATGGTGGTCCAGTGGAGAGAGTGATTCATATTTTGTTCAGTTCACACCGGGCTGGGCATGGGAACGCCGAAACGACATGTGTTCGAGTTCTCGGCTAATTGCAGTGCTGTTATTGATTAAACACCACTCGTTTGTAGTTACAATAATATATATACTGCTTGTGAAGACTAGTTCACCAAACTGGGAGTAGAATGAAATTAGCTCAAAGGTTCCCACACCACCGTATGTCTTCGGATCACGGATCTGCTGGGTGCGGGATTCTTGTAGGATTGAATGGTCCTGTGGGTTAGAGCGTCATGTGATTTTCGCTCACCATGAGGCGTGCCAAAACGACATGGATTCGAGTCCTCTGCTAGTAGCAGTGTTGATATATATATATATATATATATATATATATATATATATATATATATATATATATATATATATATATATATATATATATATATATATATAAATATATATATATATATATATATATATATATATATATATATATATATATATATATATATATATATATATATATATATATAATTAATTAAGAAAGGCGGTTACTGTTCAAGACGAGCAACATCAAAGAATGTATTCAGAAAACCAGACATACCATAAAAAGGCAAACTACAATTATTTCTAAGTAGACGTGGTAATTGCAGAATCCTTGTCATTAAGTCCATGTTTAGCTTGTCTGATATGTAAGTTCTCCAGCTTTCTTAGATCCAATTTATTCTGAGTTATAGCTTTTATTTTTAAATCTTCTGGCACCAGTTTATGGGTCAAATTTTCAGAATGAATTCAGATTGGTGAATAAGGTGCCTGAGCTATATTATTAAGACTGTGTGACAATTTTATCTCCTCAGCTAAAGAATAGACGTAGAAATTTCACTTTTTAATATATATGTGTGTGTGTGTCTCGCTGAAGAGAAACCAACGACTTAGGCCTAAACAGAAAGTTTTTTTCAGCCGAATAAGCATAGAGATTTCTTCCCTATATTTCACAACATCTAAATTTAACATATATATATATATATATATATATATATATATATATATATATATATATATATATATATATATATATATATCAATGCTATAAGTAATATTAAATAAATTTTAACATACCTGTTATATATATATATATATATATATATATATATATATATATATATATATATATATATATATATATATATATATATATATATATATATATATATATGTGTGGACTAGTGGTCTAAGGCGTCATGTGTTTTTGCTCACCATGAGGCGGGCCAAAGCAGCATGGGTTGGCTCCTTGGCTAGTGCAGTGTTGTTATTGATATATATATATATATATATATATATATATATATATATATATATATATATATATATATATATATATATATATATATATATATATATATATATATATATATATATATATATATACGTGTATTTGCTGTGATGCGCAAGCCGACCATTATGGTCTACATGCTCTTAACTGTTACAAAACCAAGGGCTGGCATGCAAGGCACATTGACGTCAACGACATCATAAAGAGAAGCCTTGCTACAGCTGGATGCCCAGCCGAGAGAGAGCATCGATCACTTTCTTTAAAGAACTTGGTTCCAGACTCATATACACCACCAGGGCCCAAGGGCAGCCACTTTCATGTTCTAGCGCCTCAGCGTGGCCATCCAGAGGAGAAATGCATGTTGCATACTGGGCTCGCGTCAGGCTTCTGAGGAGCTGGAGGAGATTCATAATATTCATGTTTGTATATTTTTGTCAGTGTATTCTGTTTACAAATAAAGTTCACACATACACATACACACGCACACACACACACACACACACACACTCACACACACACACACACACACACACACACACACACACACACACACACACACACACACACACCGTGTACGTCAGGCCCATACTAGAATATGCAGCACCAGTCTGGAACCCACACCTGGTCAAGCACGTAAAGAAACTAGAGAAAGTGCAAAGGTTTGCGACAAGGTTAGTTCCACAACTCAGGGGTCTGTCTTATGAAGAAAGATTGAGGGAAATAGGACTAACAACACTGGAGGAAAGAAGGGTCAGAGGAGACATGATAACGACATACAAAATACTGCGGGGAATTGACAAGGTAGATAGTGACAGGATGCTTCAGAGAGGGAACACAGAAACAAGGGGACACAACTGGAAGCTGAAGACTCAGATGAGTCAAAGGGATGTCAGGAAGCATTTCTTCAGCCACAAAGTAGTCAGGAAAAGGAATAGTCTAGAGAAAGATATAGTGGAGGCAGGAACCATACATAGTTTTAAGACAAGGTATGATAAAGCTCATGGAGCAGGGAGAGCAGAGACCCAGTAGCAGACAGCGAAGAGGCGGGGCCAGGAGCTGAGTCTCGACCCCTGCAAATACAATTAGGTGAGTACAATTAAATGAGTACACACACACACACACACACACACACACACACACATATATATATATATATATATATATATATATATATATATATATATATATATATATATATATATATATATATATATATATATATATACATATCAATTCGTTCTTATATGCTAACATATATAAAATGCTTGCGTCATCATATTTAGGTCAATAATTATACTTCCTTGCGACTTTGTCTGTACTGCCTTGCTGACTACTACTTTGACATATAATAATTAGAATGATTATTTTAATAGCGATTTTTACACCTGTGGATCCGCAGTAAGTAACGAGGTAATAAATATGTCTAATGATCATCACGATAAGAGAGATGATTAGATGTGACGAGCTGACTGATAACAAGCTTATTGTAAATATACGTACATAATTATTTGGATAATATGAGAGAATAAGAATGTTAGAAAAAAGAACGATAATGACAAGGTAATTACCGTGAAATTATATAGAGGTGAAAGCAAAGGCTCCACTTATCGAGTGACTTATATATGAATGGAAATTCTTTCACCTATAACGTCTCTTTTTTCAGTGTTTTTGCATATTGCAAGTTTTCCATTTTGGGTGAAACCTTGATGATAAACATTGATGACTACAACAACGCCAGAAACAGGGAGCTTAAAGTGGGATCCTGTTATCATTCCTTTTACCTTGAGAATGTTGTAGCTTCTGGTTACGTTATTGCTTATGTTGAAGGTGGTGGTGGAGGAGTGGTGGTGATGGTGGGGGAGTGGTGGTAGTGATGGTGGGGGTGTGGTGATGGAGAAGGTGGGGTATAGGGAATTGGTTGTTGGTGTTGGGATGATGGCTTGTTGTGGAGGGATGGTGGAGTTTCGTGGTGGTGGAAGTGGGTGTCGGGGGGGGTATAAGTGATGGTGGACGTAGGGTGGTGAAATTAGCAGTGGTTGTGGGGGTGGTGGTGGTGGTTCGGTGCAGCAGTAGGGATGATGGTGTTGGTGACTGTGGTGGTGGTGAAGGTGGGGTGGTGGTGGTGTTGAGGTGATGTTGGTAAAGGTGGTGGTGGTGGTGGATGGGGTGTGAGTGGTGGTTAAGGTGGTGGGATAGTTTGGGTGGTAGTGGTTGCTGTGGTAGTGGTGATGAATTCCGCGTCCAGCTCTGGTGGTGAGCGGACGTGCTGGCTCTACCCTAGCGGCGGCATAGTGAGACTTGTTTTCAAACAAGATGACTGCCACCTATCGACGACGAGTCAATACTGTATGTATTGAGCTACTGCAGGGAACGAACGATTCTACCTACCGGCGAATGCTGACGTTCTTTTGACAGCTATTCTCCGTGACATCTACGGCGTATCTTACGAGGACCTTTATGGAGTGGCCATGAATGGGATACGACGAGTCTTTGTGAAATTTGCAAGCACTGAGGTGTATCGACGTGTGGTGGATGTCTACCAGGACAGGAAGATGGTGGTCAACATGGGAGGCGAGGTTTGTCTACGGGACGTCTCGACAGTATACAAGTGGGTAAAACTTCATAATATTCCATTTGAGGCATGCCCGGAAGATATACGTGACATAATGAAAGAATATGGTGTCATTCATGCTATAAATATAGGAAGATGGGCGCAAGGGCCATACGCTGGTTTGTTGGAAGGGTCATACTCAGTAAAAATGAGTTTGAGGAAACCCATACCGTCTTATGTGCTAATGGAATGTTTTCGCACACAGATTTATGTTCATTACCAGGGGCAAGTGAAAACTTGCAGGTTGTGTGGACAATCTGGACATTATGCAGCCGTTTGTGAGAGACGTAAGAAAGTGGTGAAGAACAATGAAGAGACAGCAAAGAGAACGGCAGATAATGAGCATGGGACGGAAGGAGCTGTTGAGGAACCTGCAAGTGTGCAAGATGTTGGCTTGGAAGTCTCCCAATGGAGTGAGGAGGTGGACAAAGCAGAAGAGAGGGTTGACAGTGAGTTGATGGGTGGTGAAGACGTGGCTAATGACATGGAACAGGAGAGTGTACATGAGAGTGGGGTAAGTAAGGGTATTGATGAAGCAATACTGAGAGACTTGGGTGAGATTATTAGTGCTTTATTTATAAAGCAGTGCAAAGTACCATTAGCAAGAGCCCTTAGTATTCTGTGGAGAAAGAGCTTAGATCTAGGTGAAATTCCAGAGGCCTTAAAGAGTGCAGACATAGCTCCTTTGCATAAGGGAGGTAGTAGAGCACTAGCTAAAAATTACAGACCAGTAGCCCTCACTTCTCACATCATAAAAATCTTTGAAAGAGTGATGAGACGGCAGATTACAAAGTTCATGGACCAGCACAACCAACATAACCCGAACCAGCATGGCTTTAGAGCGGGTCGATCATGCCTGTCACAGCTGCTGAACCATTATGACAGAATTACAGAGGCATTGGAGGACGACCAAAACGCAGATGTGATTTACACAGATTTTGCAAAGGCGTTTGACAAATGCGATCATGGAGTGATAGCGCACAAAATGAGGGCCATAGGCATTACGGGGAAGGTAGGCAGATGGATTTTGAGTTCCTAACACAAAGAACACAAAAAGTAGTAGTGAACAGGGCAAGATCCAGCATCAGCGAGGTCAAAAGCTCAGTGCCCCAAGGCACTGTCCTGGCACCTCTGCTGTTTCTCATCCTCATAGCAGACATAGATAAAAACACCCAGCACACTTTTGTATCATCATTTGCAGATGACACTAAAATAAGCATGAAAGTCACTACGGTAGAGGACACTGAAAAATTACAGGAGGACATAAGCAGGGTCTTCCAATGGGCAGTGGAGAACAACATGACGTTCAATGGTGATAAGTTTCAGCTGCTTAGGTATGGAAAAAATGAAGAACTCAAAAGGAACACTATATACAAAACGCAAGAGGGTCACCACATAGAACGAAAGGAACACGTAAAGGACTTGGGAATAATTATGTCTGCTGATCTGTCGTTTAAAGACCATAACAAGACAAAGATCACAACAGCCAGGAAGATGACGGGGTGGGTATTGAGAACTTTCAAAACAAGGGAAATAATGCCGATGGTGACACTATTCAAATCGCTAGTGCTCCCTCACTTAGAATACTGCTCAGTGCTGACGGCCCCGTTCAGGGCAGGAGAAATAGCAGAGCTGGAACAAATCCAGAGATCGTTTACGGCTCACATTGAGCCATTGAAACATCTAAATTATTGGGAACGCCTTCAAGTCTTGAACATGTACTCATTGGAGCGGAGGAGAGAGAGATACATGATAATATATACATGGAAAGTACTTGAGGGCCTGGTCCCAAATCTGCACACTGCCATAACAACATACTGGAGTGAGAGATATGGGAGAAAGTGTAAAATAAATCCAGTGAGGAGCAGGGGTGCGGTGGGGACAATACGGGAACACTGTATTAACATCCGGGGTCCCAGACTATTCAACATCTTACCAGAAGATATCCGAAACACGGCTGGAACCAGTGTAGAAGCCTTCAAGAGGAAACTGGACAAATATCTTCACCAGGTGCCAGATCAACCAGGCTGTGATGGATATGTGGGGCAGCGGGCCTCCAGCAGCAACAGCCTGGTTGACCAGGCAAGCACCAGACGAGCCTGGCCCATGGCCGGGCTCAGAGAGTAGATACTCTCGAAACTCTTCAAAGGTATATCAAAGAGCAACATTGGAGACAGGCTGATAGACAGGGTGCACCTGCCTATTGACGAGACAGCGAGTGGGGGAGAAAAGTCAACGGAGGTGAGGGTTGAAGTGGAGATACATCAACAGTGTGAGGAAGAGGGAGTAGAGATAGATAAGAGTGAATCTAGGAAGAGATCAGGGAAAGAGGCAGAAAATGACATCATAACACCGGGACAGCGCCCGGGGAAAAAGGCGTGGACAGAAGTGGTGAAGGGTAAAGGAATGGGGGTGAGGGAGAGGAGTAGTACTGGAGTGTTGGAAAGAAAAAGGGTGGTTTACAGGCTGTAAGGAATGGTAAAGGTGAAGGTACACTGCCGCAACGGAAGGGGAAACCTATGTCTCTACTTTCAAGTGTATTAGCATGAATATGAATGGCCTTCGTCAGGAGGTTAAAAGGAAATGGGTCGAGGTTACGCTAAGTAGGCTTCATGTAGACATTGTGTTTTTTTCAGGAACATAATTTTAGGAGTGGGGAGGAGTTGGCTTTAAAGGATTATAGGTTATTTGTGAGTAGGACGGATTTATTAAAAGGGGGAGTGGGTGTGGGTTTGAGGGAGGGGTGTCCTTTTACTTTAGGCTCATGGGATGTGGGGGGGGGGGAAGGGTATGGTTGTTAGGGTGGATGGTAGGTGGTGTGTAGTGCAAGTTTGTTTCCTGGGGGTTTATATGCCAGCAGTGCACAGTTTAAAAGTAAAGGAGGATTTTGTGAGGTCAGAATTGATATACGCCTTCCGGAGATTACCTCAAGTAACCGTAATTGGGGGAGACTGGAATAGTGTCATACGTGTAAAGGATGTGGAGCCGAGGGGTTCAACGCCAGTATTAAAAATACTGAGGGAGGTATTTAATGCAGTGGGTGTGGTGGACGTGGTAGGTGGGAATGAATTAGTGGAATATACTTATAGTAGGGGTGCACATGCAGCGAGGTTGGATAGAATATATGTTACAAAAGTGGTGGTAGTGGAGAAGGTGTGTTAGCCCAACTGGAATGGGAAGGTGCGGTGCGGGTATTTGGGAGTTATTGGAAGTTAAATGTTAGTTTGCTGAGTAGGTTAGGAGGAGAGATGAATTTTTGAGGGTTGGTGGAGTGGGGTGTGGGGAGGTGGCAGGGGTATTATGGGGGTTGCGAGGTGGTGGAATGATAGGGGGAAACCAGCAATTAAGGATTCTTTTACGCGACTGGGCAGGGAAGATGCACGATTTAGGTTTGGGTATCAAAGGTATTTGGAGGGTTTGATGGAGGGTCTAGGGGGAGGGGGGGGCTGGTAGGGGTGAGGAAATTGAAGGGGTGAGGGCGGCTTTGCAGGAGTTACAGAATGAGAGGTTTCAGGCGCTGAGGTTGAGAAGTGGTATGGAAGAGGTATTGTGGGGAGATTAAGTGTCGGCAGTTGTGCTGAGAAGGTTTAGGAAAAGAAGGGAGGTAATGACGATTGGTGCGATTGAGGTAGATGAGGGTATGGGGGGTATGATGTTGGGAATGTGTTACAAACAATGGAAGCAATGGGAGAGTATGGGGAAGTGTGGTTTGGGAAAAAATATGAGGAATTGGAGGAATTGAAAGGGGTGGGGGAAGAGGGAATTTTGGGACATATTATTGAGAGAGTGACAGAGGAGGAAAGGGAAGAGTTAGAGGGAGTAATAACGGAGGAGGAAGTGTGGGAGGCAGTTAAAGGCCTCAGGATGGGGAAAACGCCTGGGATAGATGGGTTACCTGGGGAGTTATATGTTCAGTTTTGGGATGTGTTGAGAGGGGTGTTGGTGAAAGTGTTTAATGATATTAAGGAGGGAGGGGTAATGGAGGAAATGGTAAGGACGGGGGTGGGGGTATTGGTGCCAAAGATGGAGAGTGCGAGAAGTTTTCATGATTATAGAGTAATAATGTTGATGAGTACAGATTATATGATTTATGCAAAGATTTTGGCAAACAGGCTGAGGAGGAGAATTGGGATTTGGTTACACGGGGGACAATATGGTATACCGGGTAGGAGTATGAGACATGAGCACAGAAGAATTAAAGGTTTTATTGAGGAATGTACTGAGGGAGGGGTGTTAGGCCTGGATTAGGCTACGGCGTATGATAGGGTAAATAGGAAGGTATTATTTGATGTCATGATGCGAATGAGTTTTGGGGGTGAGGTGGTGGGTTGGGTAAAGCAATTGTATGAGAATGCAGTAATGAGGATTCAGATAAATGGACGGTTAGGGTGGGAAATTAGGATGGAAAAGGGTATACGTCAGGGTTGTCTGTTGTCTCAATTATTATTTGCTATTTTACAGGACCTGTTTTATAGGTTAGTTGAGAAGGGGGAAGGGGCACAGGGGGAGGGGATGCGTGTAGGGGCAGAGGTCATAGGTTATGTTGATGACACAAATCTGTTAGTTACATCTGTAGAAAGTCTGAGGTGGGTAGGTGAGATAGTGGTGAGGTTTAGTATGTTAACAGGTATGGAAGTGAATAAACATAAGTCCTTGTTGCTAGAGATGGGAGGGTGGGTGGGGGGAACGTTGGGGGAGAGAGAGGGTTGGTCATGTGTTCGTGTTTTGAAGGTTTGTGGTATAATTTATAGTAATGATTTAGGGAGGGCCAGGGAGGAGAATTCGAAGGGGGTAGTGGATAGGGCTTTAGGCAGGATGAAGGGTTGGGGTTCCAGGGAAGTTACTTTATTGCAAAGGGTGGTTGTGATTAATATACTGATTTATAGTAAACTTTGGTTCAGAGTGGGAGTGTTTCCTCTAGTTGAGGAAGACTTGCGTCGACTGGAAAAAGGTGTTTTGAGTTTTATATGGGGGAGGGGTAGACATTGGTTAAGTAGGGAGGTAGTAGAAACGAGAGTGAAGTGGGAAGGTTTGGGTTTGGTTCCTTTGAGAAGGCGCCTGAGAAGTGTTTTTCTGAAGCAAGAGTTTTTGCTGATGGGAGGTAGGGGGGTGGTAGGAAAATAGGGGGTAATGAAGGAAGTGAGGAAATGGTGGAGGTGTAAAGAGCTAGTTGAGTGTGAGAAAGTCATTAAGTTTCTGTTAGTGGTACGTGAACCTGGTAAGGTTAAGTTACGTAGGTTGGATAGGATTAGTAGTAATGAGGTGGTGTTGCAAGAGGAGGCATTGTTTCCCCTATATGGGTGGAAAAGTATTTGGGGTTGGTTGAACAAAGTCAAGGTGGCTCCGAGAGTTAGGGAATTGATTATAGGTTTTTGCACGGCATATTGGCTACGAGGGGGCAACTGTTTATTATGGGGTTTGTAAATTAGACACATATGCAACACTTGGGTATTTTTACTGAGGAAACGTTTCGCCACACAGTGGCTTCATCAGTCCATACAAAGGAGAATCATGAAGAACAGGAGGAGTGTGAGGTTGTCAGGCCCTCAATCTTGAGTAGATGTTGTCAGTCCATATATCTTGAATAGAATAACAGCATATGAGCAGAGGGAGCTTATATACTGTAGACAGGAGAGGTGCAGCAGTTGTAGGAGGTGTCACATTTGTTCAATGTGGAAGTAGGTCGTGCCCAAGGAATAGGCAAGCGAAGAAATCCCTGTATTAAGATACCAAGATGTTGCAGTGTCAGACAGGATGTGAATGAATGGTTCAGAGAACCGACGAGTTGGTAAATTAGACACATATGCAACACTTGGGTATCTTTATTGAGGAAACGTTTCGCCACACAGTGGCTTCATCAGTCCATACAAAGGAGAATCATGAAGAACAGGAGGAGTGTGAGGTTGTCAGGCCCTCAATCTTGAGTAGATGTTGTCAGTCCATGTATCTTAAAGAGAATAACAGCATATGAGCAGAGGGAGCTTATATACTGTAGACAGGAGAGGTGCAGCAGTTGTAGGAGGTGTCACATTTGTTCAATGTGGAAGTAGGTCGTGCCCAAGGAATAGGCAAGCGAAGAAATCCCTGTATTAAGATACCAAGATGTTGCAGTGTCAGACAGGATGTGAAAGAATGGTTCAGAGAACCGACGAGTTGGTAAATTAGACACATATGCAACACTTGTGTATCTTTATTGAGAAACGTTTCGCCACACAGTGGCTTCATCAGTCCATACAAAGGAGAATCATGAAGAACAGGAGGAGTGTGAGGTTGTCAGGCCCTCAATCTTGAGTAGATGTTGTCAGTCCATCAATCTTGAATAGAATAACAGCATATGAGCAGAGATTGAGGGCCTGACAACCTCACACTCCTCCTGTTCTTCATGATTCTCCTTTGTATGGACTGATGAAGCCACTGTGTGGCGAAACGTTTCCTCAATAAAGATACCCAAGTGTTGCATATGTGTCTAATTTACCAACTCGTCGGTTCTCTGAACCATTCATTCACATTATGGGGTTTGCAAGAGATGGGGTTTGTCCGGAGTGTGGGGAATATGAGACGGCATTTCATGCGGTGTATTTTTGTAGAAGCCTGGAGTTGGTAACATTATGGTTGCATAGGGTATTGGGATGGATAGGGGGGGGGGAAAGTATCGGTGTTACGTGCTCTGAGTTTAGAGCTGAGTGAATTTCCGGAAGGCGTAAGTAGGGCTATAACATACATTATGTTAGACTATTTGTATAATATATGGTGCATGAGAGAGGTGGAAGGTGTAGTGATGGTCAAGGTTCTAGCTGCGGTATTTGTTAAAACGAAATATAGGAATGAAGTAATTTACGGTAGAAGTTGGAGACAGAGTTTTCCGGAGGTATACAGAGATATGACGGTGGGTGGGTTACGTAGGTTGGGGAGGGATTGGTAGGGGGGGAGTGTTAGTTTTCGAGGAAAGTTATGGGGGAGGGACGTCTTAGTGGGGTAGAGGTTGTGTGGATGGAGGTGGGTTTATGGGGGGGGGGTAGTGATAGTGGTTGGGTTTTGAGTGTGGGTTTTAAGGGGTATGGGGTCATAGGTTACCTGAGGTTGTGGCAGTGTTTCCTTTGATTTAATGGTGGTTAATGTTGTTTAATAGCCTTTGTCTAACTTATGTTATTTGTGTAATCTTTGGTTTGTTGCTATGAGTATAATTTATTCATATAGGTCAAGTTAGGATTGAGGTTTTCAACATCATGGTTGAGTGACGATGTAAGTTGTATTTTTTAGTGAAACAAGGTTTTTTGGTCATGTCGACAATGCTTTGGTAGGGATAATGTAATGGTAAATAGCAGAAGTTTTGGTTACCTTTTGTATGTTTATAGGCGAGAACATTATATGTAGCATGGTTGTTCATGTGTATGTAAATTGCCAAATTAGGTTTAGTTTATGCAAAGGTTTAACCTCATTTAGGAGTTTATGATGTGAGAATGGTGTTATATCACCATCATAGCGTAGTTTATGATGTGAGAATGGTGTTATAGCACCATCATAGCGTAGTTTATGATGTGAGAATGGTGTTATAGCACCATCATAGCGTATTTTATGGTGTGAGAATATGTTATAGCACCATCATAGCGTAGTTTATGGTGTGAGAATGGTGTTATAGCACCATTCGTAGCGAAGTTTTTTTTTGTGTATAATGAATTGTGTTGGTAACACAACAATATGTAGTTAAAATTTTGATATATTGGAATTATACCTTAAATACCTGTTATAAAATGTTGCTGTACATACGTAACATGTAAGGTGGATCACATATGTATGTTTTTTTAAAAAGGGGTTAGTGGCCAAGGAGTTATGATGGCCTGAATAGTATGTTCAGGTGGTCAGTAAAATAAAGTGGGGGTTTGAACTTTAATTTTATAGGTTAGGACATCCTATGTTTGGGAGGTTCTCAGTTATATATGTGTATAATGGTGTTGTTTGGGTTTTGTAATGTACCTTTGTATAACCTTAGGTGATGTATGTTGTGATGATGGTCTGTGTTAAACATGATTTAGGTTATGGTCTAAATATATTTATGGTTAATTTTTATTGGTCACATGTGAATGTGACTTAATGATGTAAATAACATGTAAGGTGTATCACATATGTATGTTTCATAAAGGGGATTAATGTAGAAGTATTATGTTTTGCCTGAGTATTGTTTCAGGTGGACAATAAAGTAAAGTGGGGTTTGTTTTATTTTATAGTTTAGGTAAGCCTTTGTATGGCAGTTTAATGTCATATATGTGCATAATAGTGTTTGTTGGATTTTGTAATATACAATTTTTGGTGATGTAAGTTAATGTTGATGGTTTTGTGTGAACTATGAATAGTTGTTGTCAAAATATGTTAAAGCATTTGTGCTTACCTTTGTGAGGAGTCACTTATGTAATTTGTTTAGTCACATGTGTATGTGATGATTTGTGATGTATACAGTTAAGACTGTAATGTTTGGGTTTTATAATAAAATATAAAAAAAAATTGGTGATGATGGTGATAGCATTGATGGTAGTGGTGGTGGTGATGATGGTAATGGTGGTGGTGGTGGTGATGATGGTAATGGTGGTGGTGATGATGGTAATGGTGGTGGTGATGATGGTAATGGTGGTAGTGATGATGGTAATGGTGGTGGTGATGAAGATGTTGGAAATAGTAAAGAACTGCTATTAAATTACCATTAATTATTATTATTATTATTATTATATTATTAAGAAAGCTCTCAAGACACTACACTCATGCAGCTCCTGGGGAATAGGAGGTAAATAGAATTGGTAATAAATACATTACCCACTTCTAATGACTTTAAGAATTGTGTTAATGCTAGTGATGGGTCTTTAATATATCTAGTAAGTGACCTACCGACAATCAGACAACTATCTATTTAGATAGTGTTGAAAGTAGTAAAGTGCTGGGAAAAACAATACAGACATTTCTTAAGGTTAAATGTTATAACTTATGTTTCATATTTTACTTTGTTGGTGTTTATTTTATTGATGTCTGTGAAGCTTTTATCTAATATCATAAAATTTGCGTTACTGTTATCTTATGCAGGAATAACAATAGTAATATTTAAGACATTAGTGCTGGGTTCAATGTGTAGGATCTACATAGTATGTTTTGTATAATTTATTTTGTTGAGGGAGGTAAGGGCATCGCTGAAGACCAGTCGAGAGAGTGGCCTTCTCACCTATTTCTTGTATGTGTGTCATTATACATTGTTGTATGACACAGTGTATTTATATTTTTATATTCTATTAAACGATGTTTCAGTGATTATAATTCTCCCACGCTAGCTTCCCAGAAATTTCTGAAATGTGTCTAGAGAGGAGGTCCGTTGTGTGTAGGCACTAGAGCAGCAACACACGAAAATGGAAAAAAGGAGGAAATACGCCTAGATGAAAGAGAACAATTGAATTCAGATCAGGTGGAAGGACTTGGGAAAGATACAAAATCAGTAAATATAGGCAGCCAGAACATTTGCAGGTACTGTGCTGGAATAAACACAACAGAAAATGTTCCAACATGTTGTGAAAGGAAAATTGGCATTTCAACAAAGAGTGCAGGTACTTCCACCCAGTGATGTGAACAGCTTCAACACAGTCCAGAGAATGTTATGACCTGAGCTGTCCAGACCATAATGTAAAAAGAACACGGCGCTACAGAGAAAGCAGAGAAAGGGAAAATGAACAGCAATCTTTTTTAGACATAAAGAGAAACGATCGGACAAAGAAAGTCTGAAAGGGAAAATGGTACAGGAGAAACAGATGGGCAGCAAAATGGGACATACCAAACCAGCATCAGCGCAACAGGGCCGAATAAACAATAAAATGCAAAGTCAGTACTGTAGAAACCAGGGTTATGTACACCAGGGGCAACACTAGATAGTACATCACCAGTGGTACTAACGAAACACAAAGCAAAACAAAACATCCCAAATGGTAATTCCTGCTTCATATTAGCAAATATTCTGGGTTTGACATCAAATAAAAACGACAAACTTAGTTTTGTCAGTGGGCTCCTATCAGAAACGAATGCCATGTTTGGAGTATTTACAGAAACACACACAAGGGATGTTTTGGACGGAGAGATTCAGATAGAAAACTATAATATGTATAGATGTGATAGAATTAATATGTCACAGGGAGGAGTAGAACTCTATGTAAAAGATACTTTCTGTTGCAATGAAGTGCTGAACTCTACGAATGATATAGTAGATATCATAGGCATCAAAGTTGAAAATAGAAATTTGGTAATTATCCTAGTATACAAACCATCAGCAACTGCTGAGAAATTCACAGATCAGTTAAGGAAGATAGATAGCTATCTAGCTAGGCTAGAAAATCCCACACCAAATATTTTACTCCTTGGAAATTTTAAAATCCCTTTTGTAAAATGGAAGAGGGCGCAACGCAATGTTATACCAGAAATATATCTGGAAAGCACCCTGGCTCAACAGGCACATACCAGGGAACTAATGAGTATTTATGAAAAGTACTCACTGAAGCAACACATAATTGATCCCACAAGAAATGAAAATACCCTGGATTTAATATTCACAAACAACGAGGAGCTAATCAGAGACATAACAGTTACAAAAAAATATATACTCTGATCACAACATCATAGAAGTACAAACGAGTATTAACTCAGGGTTAGGGAACTGCATCACTAATGTTAGAGACGGGATGTTCAGTAAGTTCAATTTTAACAACCATAGAATTGACTGGAAAAAATAAACCAAGAGCTATCAGACATATCTTGGGAATAAGACATGAGCACCCTAAATCCCCACCAGTGCCTAAAGAAGCTGAATACAGAAGCATACAAGGTATGTATGAAGCACGTACCATTGAGGAATCCCAGAAGATCAGATATAGAGAGAGAGCGTAGGAGATGGTACAGGAGAAGAAAACGGGTTACTGAATTGCTTAAAAACACAAATTTGTTGCAACAGAGGAAAGATAGTCTTAACCGAGAGATCACTGAATTAGAGCAAAAACTTAGGATGTCATACCTAACAGAAGAAGTACAAAGGGAAAAAGGGCTATACAGGATATTGCAAGAAACCCAAAATATTTATATTCCTATGCAAAATCAAAGCTAAGAATTGGACCATTATTGAGAGGAGATTTGTATACTGACGATGAACAGGAAATGAGTGAAATCCTAAAAGAATAGTATGATTCGGTGTTCAACAACCCACTAAATGACATGTTGCAGCAGCTGCTTAGGTGTGGAAAGAATGAAGAACCCAAAGGGAACACTATATACAAAACTCAAGAGGGTCACCAAATAGAACGAAAGGAGCAAGTAAAAGACCTGGGAAAAATTATGTCAGCTGACCTTTCTTTTAAGGAACATAACAAGACAAAGATCACAACAACCAGGAAGATGACGGGGTGGGTATTGAGAATTTTCAAAACAAGGGAAATAATACCGATGGTGACAATATTCAAATCGCTAGTGCTCCCTCATTTAGAATATTGCTCAGTGCTGACGGCCCCGTTCAAAGCAGGAGAAATATCAGAGCTGGATCAAATACAGAGATCATTTACGGCTCATATTGAGCCAGTAAATCACCTAAATTACTAGGAACGCCTTCAAGTCTTGAACTTGTACTCATTGGAGCGGAGGAGAGAGATACATGATAATATATGCCTGGAATGTACTCGAGGGCCTGGTCCCAAATCTGCACACTGCCATAACATACTGGAGTGAGAGATATGGGAGGAAGTGTAAAATAAACCCAGTGAGGAGCAGGGGTGCTATGGGGACAATAAGGGAACACTATAACAACATCCGGGGTCCCAGACTATTCAGCCTCTTACCAGAAGATATCAGAAACATGGCTGGAACAAGTGTAGAAGCCTTCAAGAGTAAACTGGACAAGTATCTTCACCAGGTGCCAGATCAACCAGGCTGTGATGGATATGTGGGGCAGCGGGCCTCCAGCAGCAACAGCCTGGTTGATGAGGCAAGCACCAGACGAGCCTGGCCCATGGCCGGGCTCCGAGAATAGTTAAACTCTCGAAACTCTTCAAAGGTAAGGTAGGCAAAGGGACTGCTGACTGCTTGATTCTTCATCTCGCTTCGCTTCTAAGTGTTCTTGTATGGTCTTATATATTCTTACACATCTCTGGTGGTGAGTCAGAGTGTGTGTACTGATGTCCTTATGAGTTTTATCTCACAAGGACCTTACGGAGGTTCCTTGTGTATGCCTTGTGGATGTTACAGGATATTTCTGCCATGATATATTTCTGTCCAGAACTGGGCTTAAAATAATTTAGTGTTGTTGGGTATTTGTGCACTGTCACAGTTGGGGCACATGAAATAACACTTCCTAGAATTATAACTGCGACTTTGCTATGATTTTAACGCTGGCTGTTGCTGTTTTATGTTTACTCTCACTTGGCATGTTGTATCTATCTTGGTTAAGATATTTAGGGTGTCGTTGTTAACTGGATCCTGTGATCTCACGTACTGCATATATACCAAATATTCTCCACAGTATACACTCAGTCATTGTAAAATATAAATATGCAATACTGCCTAAGTATTTGAGATGTGATGGATAAGACTAGGTTTGGTTCACTAATCAGCACGATTATACTTTTTATGCAGATACATAAATCCTCGGGTATAATAAACCACTTTTAGGTAACTTGTTTTTGTTTTCCGTTTTCACCTTCCTGAACAGTTTTTGAGGGTTTATTAAACACTCAAATTTACCCTTGGTGGTAAAGCAATATTGTGGAAACACTCTTATTACGGTCTGTATACAATGTCGTCACTGTGATAGGAATTGTAGAACACATTGGAATGACATTTGTATAAATACATTATAAATAGAAGCCTGTTTGAGATTCTGAGATTCTTGAGTTTCTGGAGGTAAGTGATAAATAGTTTAATACAAAACCAATGTACGTATTCATGGTTTTACGCTCAATGGTTCACCCATCACAAGACTCTCAGAGGGAAAATTCCTAGGAATCCACCTTGACAGTAGTCTTAAATTCTAAACACACATAAAACAAATTTCCAAGAAAATCTCAGAGACAGTAGATATATTATCTAAGATACGCTATTATGTGCCACAACCAGCTCTCATTGCACTATATCATTCTCTTATCTACCCTTATCTCACCTATGGAATCTGTGTATGGGGATCAACAACATTAAATCACCTTAGACCACTCATAACCCAGCAAAAGGCTGCAGTCAGGATGATAACAAATTCCCACTCTAGACAGCATACTCCACCTATATTCAAAACTTTAAAACTACTCACCGTAAAAAATATTCATACTTATTCATGTGCCTTCTACATACATAAAACTCTACATGCTAATATCAACCCTCCGCTCAAAATTCTCCTCAACAACTTTAATAGGTCCCACGACCATGACACAAGACACAGATCACTATTTGACATACCCCGAGTCCATACTAACCAATGTAAAAATTTTATGCACATAAAGGTCCAAAGAATCTGGAATTCACAACCAGTAAATACTAAGTTTACCTTGTCGGAAAATCAATTCAAGACTCTTCTCAAAAATCACCTACTCACCCTATACTAAATACTCATACTGTAACAAATTTTCAAACCCAATATTATTTTACTTAAGATAATCACAGTTTTATATTGTCATCCTCCTTAACACTTGTTGCAATTTCATATCATCATATTGTCAGTTAAAATAGTATAGTATCATCATTTTGATAATTTGAAATAAAATATATAACTAGAAGAAACTCAATAAATTTATCTAGTATTGTTATTATACTAGTATAGCATCAACATATTGTAACTTGAAATAAAATATACAACTAGAATAAACTCAACCAATTTCTCTAGTATTGTCTTTTAATAGTATGTATAATCATATTGTAATTTGAAATACTACATAACTAGAATAAACTCAATCAATTTCTCTAGTATTAAGTACTTAGTGAATAAGTCTTTAGAATAAGCTGCCCCTAAAGCCATGGCATGCCAGTGGCTCTCCTTGCATTACAGTTTTATAATTGTAACTACCAATAACTATGTACACTTGTAACTTGCATCGAAATAACAATATTATTATTATATTATTATTATTATTATTATTATTCTTTAAGAGACAAATTTCCTGAGTATATTAGGCACCTAAGTTACAAACGTATCAGAGAGTTGGATTGCCCCAACGAATATTTGACAACCATAGATTCTCTGTACTAACTGTAAGAACAGTAATCCGAGATTTTATTTCCCGAGAGAGGAAGAATTGTTGATCTCACTCTGACTAGTTCAGAGATCTAAACAGAATCCTTGCCAGAGAATCCAGCTGAAAATGGAAACATATCTTCCCTCCTCTACTGCCGCTGGTACTGTGGGTCATACTCAGTATCGTAATCCACTTTCCACTGCCCAACCTGCCGAAGTTTCTAAAACTTGTATGCCAGTATCTGGAGAGAGACAGAAAAATTATAAAACACAGGAGAAACTTTAGATATTTCTACTGCAAAACTATAGGGCATATAAGAGAGTATTGCTATGCTTTAGAGATACATATCAAATAGGACAGAGCGCCAACAGAGACATCAGCTTATAACAGTGCAGCTATAAGAGTAAATTCACGACCACAGTTTGCCCGCCCTCTTAATGTCCTTTGAACAAAGGTGGATAAATTGTCTAGTGAGCATGTGCGCTCTGCAGTGAGGCTCTTTTCTTTATTATTATTATTATTATTATATATATATATATATATATATATATATATATATATATATATATATATATATATATATATATATATATATATATATATATATATATATATTTATTTATTTATATATATATATATATATATATATATATATATATATATATATATATATATATATATATATATATATATATATATATATATATATATATATATATATATATTATATTTATAATTTCTTCTACTTACACTTAGGTCCACTACACATGCATGTACATGCATATATACTAACTCCTCTGGGGTTTCTTCTATTTTCTTCATAGTTCTAGTTCTTGTTTATTTCTGCTTATCTCCATGGGAAAGTGGAACAGAATTCTTCCTCCGTAAGCTATGCGTGTCGCATGAGGCGACTAAATGTCGGAAAGTTGGTTGTCCTATTTCTAAGCGAAACAAAGCTGAAGCGGGTAGGGGAGTTTCAGGGGGAAAAATAAATGGAATTAAGTCAGGAGTATCTGAGAGAGTTAGAGCTAAGGAAAAGGTAACAATAATGTTGAAGAATCAGTTATGGAGAGAGAAGAGGGAATATAAATGTATAAATTCAAGTATAATGTGGATTAAAATAAGAGTCATAATAAGCGTGTATGCAGGCAGATCTGACGACTCAAGGAATGCCAGTGTTCAACACCGAAATTCACACAACCATTTAATCAACTACAGAAACGCAAGACTCATCGCCTGAGAAGACAACACTCAATACCGAAGAATCCTAGAATTATCACTTATCTGCATATCCAACAACTTCAACCAGAACAACGGCTTCTACAACATAGCTGAACCTATTGCCAAGAAACTTCTTCATCGCTATCCCACATAGAACTCAAGAATGGAACACTGCAGGTCCTTTAAGTCACACAAGGTTTTAAACTATCACACTACTTTGAAGACTGTCAAATGCAGCATTCTCCACCTGACCCAGCATTCTCCACCTGAGTAAATCTTATAAATACTCATGTTACTCTTTTTCCAGGTAGATCTTTCTGTGACTCGATAAAGCCCACTGCGTGGGCGAAACGTTGTCAATAAAGGATCACATTATATTGCTTATGTGTTTATTTTTCCAGTGTATGCACCTGGAGAAGAGAGGAGTGTAGAGGAGAGAGAGAGATTTTGGGAGATGTTATGCGAGTATGTAGGAACTTTTGAGCCAAGTGAGGGAGTAATAGTGGTAGGAGACCTAAATGCTAAAGAAGGAAAAACATTTAGAGAGGGTGTGGTAGGTAAGTTTGGGGTGCCAGGTGTAAATGATAATGGGGAGCATTTGATTGAACTTTGTATAGAAAGGGGTTTGGTTATAGGTAACACATATTGTAAGATAAAGAGGATAAATAGGTATACAAGATATGATGTAGGGCGAAATAACAGTAGTTTGTTGGACTAAGTATTGGTAGATAAAATACTGTTGAGTAGACTTCAGGATGTACATGCTTATAGAGGGGCCACAGATATATAAGATCACTTTTTAGTTGTAGCTACAGTGAGAGTAAAAGGTAGATGGAATACAAGGAGAATGGAAACAGTAAGTAAGAGAGAAGTGAAGATTTAAAAACTAAAGGAGGAGGCAGTTAGGGTAAGTTATAAATAACTGTTGGAGGACAGATGGGCTAGTGAGAGTATAGCCAATGGGGTAGAAGATGTACGGGGTAAGTTTAAGAATATAGTGTTAGAGTGTTCGGCAGAAGTTTGTGGTTACAGGAAAGTGGGTGCGGGAGGGAAGAAGGGTGATCGGTGGAATGATGATGTAAGGAGGGAGGATCATTTTGAGAGAAAAAGAGAGGTTAAGAGAGTGGTGAAGGAATGTAAAAAGATAGCAAATGAGAGGGTGGGTGAGATGTTATTATCAGCAAATTTTCTTGAAAATAAGAACAAGTTTTGGAGTGAGATTAATAAGTTGAGAAAGCCTAGGGAAAGAATGGATTTGTTAGTTAAAAAGAGAAGAGGAGAGTTATTAAATGGATAGTTAGAGATATCGGGAAGATGGAGGGAATATTTTGAGGAATTGTTAAATGTTGATGAAGACAGGGAAGCTGTGATTTCGTGTATAGGGCAAGGAGGAATAACATCTTATAGGAGTGAGGAAGAACCAGTTCTGAGTGTGAGGGAAGTGCATGGGGCAGTGAGTAGAATGAAAGGGGTTAAAGCAGCTCGGAATGATGGGATAAAGATAGAAATGTTAAAAGCAGGTGGGGATATAGTTGTGGAGTGGTTAGTGTTTTTATTTAATAAATGTATGGAAGAGGGTAAGGTACCTAGGAATTGGCAGAGAGCGTGAATAGTTCCTTTGTGTAAGGAATAGTTTATTGGTCCATCACTGAAGAAACTCAGAAATGCTGCTGTTACTGAGGATGAACCTAAAGGCTTGAATCATTGTTGCTACTGAAGCAATGGTGAGCTGATGGAAAAGTTCACTCCGTGTTCAACAGTGACTTGGAAGCACCGTATTGTATTACCTGAGACTAACAATGGAGTTTCCTCACAATAATCCTCGAGGTGCACATCATGGTGTGAGAAAGACACTGGGCAAGCTGACTAGAAATTTTTCTTGATCAAGGATGAGAGAGTCAATGACCTGAATTGCTATGCCGGTCTGGTGACTGGCAAGCCAAATCGGTCTCCAAAATCGTCGTCACTTGTGACACTATCTGCTTTTGGAGAACCATTTTCTTGATTTTTTTTTGACTGTTCACTTTCCAGGGCAAAATTTGGCGACCAGTATTCATTTACCTTAATGGATTCTTCAACTTACTATATGGAAGCTATTCCTATGAGAACGATCAACTCTGGCTAGATCGTTCATATACTGGTACGACTCTTCTCACAGGTAGGACTCCCTAGAGAAAATTCAGTCAGATCAAGGATCCAACTTCATTTTTTTTTTTTTTGAGAAGCCTAATCTCACCTGTTAATCACTTGTTCTTTCTGCCACTTATCACCCACAGTCACAAAGTGCATTGGAACGTTTCTACCAGACTTTAAAGTCTATTACATGGGCTTAGTGTACAGAATTTCCTAGAGAATACGTTATGAGATTACAAGTATTATTATTTTTATTAGTGAGAGCGAACCAGAAAGTAATAATTACAGTGCTTTTGAACTCATTTATGGATTTGCACTTGTGACTCTTTACTAGTTTTAAAGGCGGACTGGTTGGTTAACAATCTCCTTCAATAAATACTACTACTGCTTCGATGTAGCAACCTCTTAAACCTGCTCGTGAGTAAGCAGCTAAGAACATAGTAGGTGATACGAAGATGGCATACGTATTATAATTAGAGAGCTGTTTCTAGATCGCTCTAGCAATGAGATAAAGTAATAGCATAAAAAGTTTTTACCAGGACATGCTGAACAAGCGACTTTTATTAGACCGTTGGAAGTTGTTAAAAAAAATAAGTGATGTAAATTATTTATTTGGTTCATGTGTATCACATCAGTCAACTTTAAGTATCATAGTGACTCCTCTTCCTCTTCCTACTACATCAGTTCTTCCCTTACAATCCGAAGAGCATGTCAAATTACAAGACATTACTAAAAGAACAGAGGTACGTCTAGAAAGCTCCAGGTCACTTGATAAAGCTGTTGATATTAAATCTCTTATCCTACAGTACAGCTGCCTGTTTCTTCATGTACCCCAGTGTTTTACTTAAGGAGAACACAACGTGAATGTTCAAGGAGCAATATCTATTAAGCAGACTGCATACAGAATCTATCCAATTAAACAAAATTCTTCAGGAATAGTTTTTTTTTGTTGTCAGATGGGCTTACTGAAAGAGGTAAGAGTCCATGGGCGTCACCATGTATACTTGTATCTAACCCTGATGGTAACTACAGGATATGCACTGATTTCCGTAATGTGAGTCGCCATACCTGATGACTATCCTCTAGTAAGTAATTTTATTCAGGTATACACAAATACAGTTACATAGATTATCATACATAGCAGCATATGTGTAGAAAACCTAGGATAACCCAAAAAAGTGAGACACAGTGACTTATTTAAACTCGGATAGTTTTAATTATCTACAGTATCTCGTGAGCCATCTAAGCAAGTCGTTTGGACATGTTTCGAAAATACTACCTAGTCCATTTTACCCCTCGAGCACGAGATGTGTCTGCCTTTATTGTACACAAAGGTCTCTTCAACTACTCTGTAACCCCTTTCAGAAAAAGGAATGCACCCTCTTCATTCCACCGACTAATGCAGAAGGTAACAGAAAACTTGTAGGGGGGTTGAGGCGTTCTTAGAAGACGTGGTTGTTTACAGTGAGGATTGAAGGCAATATTTAATTCGTCTGCGTCTTCTCTTTGAAAAAAACTTGCCAAATAAAATTTTACTGCCAACCTGTGCAAGTGTGAGTCCAGTCAAGGTGAAACACAATATATTGGATTTGTTATTGGACAACGTAAGGTAGCGCCTATAGTAACAAATAAATTATTTCTTAGTTTCCAGTTCCTAGGGATAGGAAAGGAGTGAATGTCTTTTTATGTATTCTGGTATCTTGTCCCAACTGATCTAAGATAGCAGCACGTCCTATTGAACTAAATAATAGCAAGGTAAAGTTTCTCTGGTCAGACGCTTTTGAACTAGCATTCTAGAGTCCTTAATTAATGGTTGCTCTGCTCCCATTCTACAGAGCCTTAATTTTAGTTCACCTTTTATATTACTTACTAATGTTACTTATTATGCCATGGGAAAGAAGACAGATTGTTATATACTCCATCCAATATATCATTACACCACAAAACTTAAACCACATCAAAAAACGACTATGCCTCTATGGAGAAGGAAGCTTTAGTTTTGGTTTTAGCATTGAGGTATATTTATACACCCCATGTCATGTTATTAATATAATCAATGATGACAGCCCACTGACTTTCATTAATAACATGAAATCCAAGAATGCTAAAATTATAAGGATGGGCTTTATGCTTACAACCTCTTAATATTAGCAATCATCACATTAAAGTTCGCTTAAATATAATTTTTGATGGAGCTTAAGTGCCCAGAAAATTTTTTTACTTGTTTGCAGTAAACAAATTTTAATAGGACCACAATTTTTCTTGTTACTTTTCATATAAGTATCAATAAAGAATAAAAAGTTCAACATCATGACTGGAAGAATACACAAATAATAGGAGACAGGAACTTATGACGACGTGTCCGTCAGACTTGAACTATTACCTATTCAAATAGGTAATGATCCAAGTCGGACCGAAACGTCATACGTGTCATTCTGCTGTGAGTGGGTTATTTGTGTATAGGTGACAATGGTGTACATATTTATATGAATAAAATTAATCTTTACTTTGTCTTTTCTACAACTGTGTGTGTGTGTGTGTGTGTGTGTGTGTGTGTGTGTACTCACCTAATTGTACTCACCTAATTGTGGTTGCAGGGGTCGAGACTCAGCTCCTGGCCCCGCCTCTTTGCTGTCTGCTACTGGGTCTCCGCTCTCCCTGCTCCATGAGCTTTATCATACCTTGTCTTAAAACTATGTATGGTTCCTGCCTCCACTATATCTTTCTCTAGACTATTCCACTTCCTGACTACTCTGTGGCTGAAGAAATGCTTCCTAACATCCCTTTGACTCATCTGAGTCTTCAGCTTCCAGTTGTGTCCCCTTGTTTCTGTGTTCCCTCTCTGGAACATCCTGTCCCTGTCTACCTTGTCGATTCCCCGCAGTATTTTGTATGTCGTTATCATGTGTGTGTGTGTGTGTGTGTGTACTCGCGTAACTGTACTCACCTAATTGTGGTTGTAAGGGTCGAGTCACAGTTCCTGCCTTTTCACTGGCTGCCACTAGGTCCACTCTCTCCCTGTTCCATGAGCTTTATCATACCTCTTCTTAAATAATTGTATGGTACCTGCCTCCACTACCTCACTTTCCAGACTATTCCACTTCCTGACAACTCTATGACAAAAAAAATACTTCAGTAACAACCCTGTGATTCATGTGATTCTTCAACTTCCAATTGTGACCCCTTGTCTCCGTGTCCCATCTCTGGAACATCCTGTCTCTTTCCACCTTGTCGATTCCTTTTGGTATTTTATATGTCATTATCATGTCTTCCCTGTCCCTCCTGTCCTGTGTGTGTGTGTTACAGCAGTGCCTACTGGCAGTGTGGAGGTGTAGGTGATGTGTGTTTGGCACTCAGTGGCAGCTTCTGCCATTAAAGTACATACACCTCACCTAATTGACTCACCACTTTAAACTTCCTTGCTCTGGGAATTTATTTTAGTCATCTTGCCTAACTGCTGCTTGATAACTTGATTCCAGCATTATGGAACCATGTGGACTCTAGGAATGGCCCTTGTTTAACTTGGAATTCATGGCTAAAAGGAACAGTTGGGGAAAAAAGTTTTCCTACACTCTCTGCTCGTCAAAAGTGATATCTGGCATCACAGACGTAGTAAACAGAGAAGTAAAGACTATTTTCATAAATGTAGTAACACAGCTTGTAATGATGATGTTTGCTGGTGACTAAAATAAGTTATCTGTATGTTCTGAGTATTATTTATAAGCAGATTTTTGTTCTCATATGAAATAGGTGGTTTAGATATTAAGTATATTTCCTGGTTTGGATTGAATATTTCTGTTTACAAACCAAGACGATGTTGCGGTTTCATAGGCATACAACTGTATAATGTGTGTGATTTAGAATTAGAGGTGCATGTGCAATTCAGCATTTTGTTGAAGAAGGAGGTTCTACTTCTCAAGGAGGAATATAAGAAACTGAAAATTCGACTGGATATGTATAGCAATAAATGTGAGGTGGTTAGTGTTAGTGAAGGGAAATAGTTTACCAGCAGTTAGGAGCAGTTTAACAGACGTTACAAGTGTGAAGCAGTTTCTAGTAGAGGAAGAATCACCAAAGATTTGATTGTCGGAAATCGCTTCTCTGTTCTCCAAAACGTATGTACTTCAATGGTTAGTGAGGATAAAAGTACCACAAACTCTTCTTCTAATAAAGGTAGGTATATCCTTGTGGTCTGTCACTCACAGGTAAGATATATTGACCGTACTTTCTGCAACAGAGATAGGAAGGTGAGACAGAGTGTTTTCCATGAGCTGGTGTTGGTGATCATATGTAGCATCTTGCCTAAAAGGGGAGTGGGCAATGAATGGATGGCTAAACAAGTACCGCAAGGAACTTGCAATCCAATTCATTGATAACTGGGACAAATTCTATGGCAAACATGATATGTATGCAAGGGATGGGGTTCATCTCTCTGGGGATGGAATGGTTGCATTCGCCAATTCGATTGATGAGGTCATTGATGACTTGTCTAGGAATTTAAACTGATAGATTATAGAGGTATGGGTGTTTGTGGGAAACAATCAGTCTGTAGTATTAGGGTTGGAAACAGTAGATATTACCAGGATACCCCAGGGATATGTTTAAAAGACAATATTAAAAATAAAGTTTCTAGTAAATGCAAAGCAATTGCTCAACAAACAATGAGAGATAGTAGAGGGCAACGAATGACTACCTCCCATAGGGTTTACTATACAAATAGTAGGAGTCTAAGAAATAAGATAGATGACCTAAGATTACTACTTGCAAGTGCAGGTAATATATATACTATTGCTATAACAGAGGCCTAATTCAACTTGAAAGATAGAGAAATGCCTTCTGAATACAACATACAGGATTATAAACTATTCCACACTGATAGGGTCAACAGGAAAGGTGGTGGAGTGGCGATGTAAGTCAGAGAAAATTTAAGTTAGTGTGTTAGACAAGATATAAGATTGGAAACATCGAACACAGAATCTGTTTGGCTACAGTTTCTCAAAGGTAGTGAAAAATTAATTTTGGGTGTGGTTTATATACCCCCAAACCTTGATAGGAAGTGCGGTGGGCTGCTTTGAGAAGAAAATCATAAGGCGTCTAGATATGAAAATGTTGAGTTAATGGGAGATTTTAACTTTAGACAAATTGATTGGAACAATGTGACAGGAAATCGTGAATCTAGTGACTTTCTTGATACGGTTCAGGATTGCTTTTTAAAATAGTTTGTGACAGAACCAACTAGAGGAAACAACCTACTCGCCTTGGTTCTTGCCAACAAAGAATCACTAGATAATAATCTTGAGGTTAATGATGAGCTTGGGGAAAGTGATCACAAATCACTTAGTTTCAATATATCATGGAATTACCCAGATAACTGCAATCAAGTCTTTGTCCCAGATTTCCGCTTGGCCGACTTCATGGGACTGAGAAATTACCTGGGTGGGCTAAATTGGGATGACCTGACTATGGTATTAGGTAGGTGGTGTTAGTTGCCAATATGACGTGTTTCAGAGCATAGTGCTAGCTGCACAGACAACTTTTGTTCAGAGTTGGAAAATTAGATCTAACAAAAATTATTCCAAATGGATAAACAATAGATTAAAACATCTCACTGGTCAAAAGAGAGGCACATATAGGCGTATCAAAAGAGGGAAAGGGCAGTTAAGAAAACAATATATTCAATTAAAGAGATAACTAAAAAATGGAATAAGAAAAGAAAAAGGGATTGTGAGGCAAATGTCGCCTGGAATTCGAAGACTAACCCAAAAGGGTTCTTTCAGGTATACAGAAGTAAGATTAGGGGGAGGATAGGCCCACGTAAGAGTAACTCAGGTCAGATTACTGACAGTGATAAGGAAATGTGTGGATTTTTCAACGGTTACTCCCACTTAGTAAATACTCAGCAAGATACTAGCGAAATTCCAGAAATAATAAATTATGTAGAACATGACGAAAATAAACTATGCGCTATTGGGGTAAAAAGTGACATGGTCCACAGAAAAATAGATAAATTAGAATCTAACAAATCCCCAGGCCCTGGTGAACTGTTTGCGAGGGTTTTAAAGGAATGTAAAGAGGAATTTAGCATGCCTTTGGCTAATCTTTTCAATATATCATTTCAAAATGGCATAGTGCCAGACAAGTGGAAAATGACAAATATAATACCTATTTACAAGGCAGGTGACAGGTTCTTAGCTTCGAACTATAGACCAATAAGCCTTACCTCCATAATTAGAAAATTTATAGAATCAACAATTGACGAGGGAATTTGTAGCCATCTTGAAAGGCATCCATTGATTAATGAATCTCAGCACGGTTTTACAAAGGGTTGTTCCTGTCTTACGAATTTACTAACTTTTTTCACTAAGTTATTTGAGGAGGTAGATCATGTATTAAATATGATATTGTGTATATGGACTTCAGTAAGGCTTTCGATAGAGTTCCACATCAGAGGCTATTGAAGAAACTTAAGGCACACGGAAGTAGAAATTTTTTCCTGGGTAGAGGCATAGTTGACGAATAGGCAGAAGAGAGTTTGCTTAAATGGGGAGAAATCAGAATGGGGGCACGTCACAAGCAGTGTTCCACCGGTGTTGGTCTCCTTGTTCACAATTTACATAAACGACTTAGATGACGGAATAAATAGCAACATAAGCAAATTTTCTGATGACACCAAAATAGGCCGTCTAATTCATTCTAATGAGGACATTAGAGCACTCCAGGATTTGACTAGACTGATGCAGTGGTCCGAGAAGTGACGGATGCAGTTTAATATAGACAAATGCAAAGTTCCAAATGTTGGACAGGAAAATAGCCATGCCACATATAAACTAAATAATGTAGATCTTAATATTACGGATTGCAAAAAGGATTTAGGAGTTCTGGTTAACAGTCATCTGAAACCAAGACAACAGTGCATAAGTGTTCGCAATAAAGCTAAGAGAATCCTTGGAATCATATCAAGAAGTATAAATAATAGAAGCCGTCAGGTTGTTCTTCTACTCTATTTACCTTTGGTTAGGCCTCACTTAGATTATGTTGCACAGTTTTGGTCACCGTATTACAGAATGGATATAAATGCACTGGAAAACGTACAAAGGAGGATGACAAAGTTAACCCCATGTATCAGAAATCTTCCCTATGAGGATAGACTGAGGGCCCAGAATCTGCACTCTCTAGAATGACGTAGAATTGAGGTGTATAAATGGAAAACAGGAATTAATAAAAGGGATGTAAATAGCCTGCTAAAAATATATAGCATAGACAGGACTCGCAATCAATGGTTTTAAGTTGGAACAATTCAGATTCAGATAGGATATAGGAAAGCACTGGTTTGATAATAGAGTTGTGGATGAGTGGAACAAACTCCCGAGTACCGTCATAGAAGCTAAGACGTTGTGTAGTTTTAAAAATAGGTTGGATAAATTAACGGATTTAAATTGGATAAATTTAGATTTAGAAAGGACATAGGCAAGTACTGGTTTTCGAACAGAGTTGTAGATGCGTGGAACAATCTTCCGAGTACTGTGATAGAGGCTAGGTCCTTGGGTGGCTTTAAAAAGAGATTGGACAAATATATGAGTGGGAGGGGCTGGGTTTGATTGGTGTCGTGAGTACGGGAATAAATTCTTAGGTAGTGGTGGTTTTTATATGGACCTGCCTTGTATGGGCCAGTAGGCCTTCTGCAGTGTTCCTTTATTCTTATGTTCTTATGTTCTTATGAGTGGGTGTGAGTTGGACCTGACTAGCTGGTGCTACTAGGTCAGATGCCGTGCTCTCCCTTAAGTGAATGTGCGTGACCTGACTATGTTAAGGCATTGGCTTAAGCCGGTGGGAGAATTTGACTTGCCTCGCATGGGCCAGTAGGCCTGCTGCATTGTTCCTTCTTTTTTATGTTCTTATGTAAAGGAAACAAGCCAATTATCTACGTCAGTGCTGGTGGAAACTATATTGAGAAGAGCAGGAGACTGGAGCTACTAGTAAAGTGCAGGACGGCCTTGGATTTAATTGGGTCTTAGGGAGGGGTTCTGATCATTCGTAGTATTTTGCCTAGAAGAGAAGTGGCAATGAATGGATGTCTAGGATAATTGGTGTAAAATGCTCTCTGGACAAACTTGCAATCCCTTTCATTGAATTTTAGGACAGTTTCTATAGAAAATAAATGTATGCAAGGGATGGGGCCCTTGCTGAGTTGTCTAGGACTTTAAACTGGTAGAATATTAAGGTATATGTGTGTGGTAATCAGACAGGTTGTAGCATGAGTGAAGAAGGGGCAAAAATTGCAATGGTACCTCATGGATATGTTCAAAGGGCATTGTTCATCATAAAGTTACTAATAAAAGCAATGGGATTGGTTAGCATAGAGAAAATGTAGAGGACAGTCACCAACTTTATTAACGTCTACTATACTAACAGTAGGACTGTAAGAAATAAGATGAACGAGCGTAGATTAATTGCATATGCAGTAATCATAAATATTATTGCTATAACAGAGACCTGGTTTTACCTGAAATATAGGGAAATGTCTTCTGAATGCCACATACAAGGTTCTTAATTATTCCACACCGATATGGTCAACAAGAAGGGTGGTGGAGTGGCAATGCATGTAACAGATAATTTAAACTGTTACATTAGACAAGATATAAAAAAAAATAGAAGCGATAGACACTGAATTCGTTTGGCTACAATTTCTCTTGGGTCGTGAAAAACTAATCTTGGGAGTAATTTACAGGCCCCCAAACCTTGACAGAGAACGCATTAAGCTTCTTTGGGGAGAAATTACAAGTCATTTATTTTGATACTAAAACGTTGTGTTAATGGATTTTATTTTAAGACAAATTTACTGAAGCAAATTCACAAGAAATCTTGAGTTCAGTGACTTTCTTGAAATGATCCAGGAATAATTTTAAAACAGCTTTTGACAGAACGAACTAGAGGAAATAATCTACTTGGCTTGGTTCTTGCCAACAAGGAATCATCACTAATTAATAATCAGAAGATTAATAATGAACTTTGGGAAAGTGATAACAAATCACCAGTTTCAATATACCATGGAATTACCTTAATAATTACAATCAAGTCAGTGTCCCTGACTTAAGCTTGACCAATTTCATGAGGCTTCAGAATTGCCTGGGTGAGGTGAATCGGTGTGACCTGACCGGTCATTGTCCTGTGGGTCAGGTAGGCAGTGATGTTTGCCAATATGATGCTTTTCAAAGCGTAGATCAAGCTAACCAGGCAACTTATGTTCCTAGTAGGGAAATTAGATCAACCAAAAATTACTCTAAATGCATAAACAATAGATTAGTACATCTCGTAGGTCAAAAGAGAGGAATTTACAAGTGAATCATAAAATTTGAGGGACACTTAAGAAATTAATATTTTCAATTAAAGAGATAAATAAAAAAAAGTAATAACAAGAGCCAAAAGAAATTTGATGCTAAAGTCGCAAGAGATTCGAAAATTAACTTAAACATTCTTTTTTTAGGTATAAAGGATTAAGATTATGGACAAGATTAATTAAAACCTGCGTAGCATACTGTCAGTGACAAGCCAATTAGTAGAAGCATTCTTCAGTTATGAAATATAAATGAATATAACTATTTATAAAATAAAATTGTCAAATTGGGATTTATGACACCCATTAACAGCGTGAACTTTGTGCTGAGTAAATTATAACTGACGAAAATTTGAAGCCTGTTTGATGAATTATTCTTCGGTTAAGGCAGAGACTCAAACGATTCCAAGTTGTTTTAATTATTTTATTATATTGACAAGTTTGTACTCACAGAAACAAAACGTAACGGGTACTATCCTAGTCGTCAGATGCATCAGCCATTAAATAGTGAAGCAGTTTAAAAGACGTAAATTTAAATTTATTAAAAGTTATTTGACAGGAAGAGAAATTTCCCAATATTTTACCCATTAAATGGACAAATCTGCACCTGTACACTTGAATTTCACTCTCCGCCATCAATGAATTTGGAAGCACTTATTTTTTTTTTATGTTAGAAGCTGCGCCAATGAGAGTTTTGGAAGCTCTCCGAGCCATTCCAGGATGCCGGTAAAGGGTTCAACAATTTTGGCAATAGGGCACTTGTACATAGAAATAATTCCAGGAATCTATGGTCACTTACAGTCTACCTGGAGTCGACCTGGAGAGAATTCCAGGGGTCAACGCCCCCGCGGCCCGGTCTGTGACCAGGCCTCCTGTTGGACCAGAGCCTGATCAACCAGGTTGTTACTGCTTGCCGCACGCAGTCCAACGTACGAACCACAGCCCGGCTGATCAGGTACCGACTTGAGGTGCCTGTCCAGTACCTGCTTGAAGACAGCCAGGGGCTTGTTGGTAATCCCCCTGATGTATGCTGGGAGGTAGTTGAACAATCTTGGGCCCCTCACACTTATTGTGTTGTCCCTCAACGTGCTAGTGGCACACCTGCTCTTCATTGGGGGGATGTTACATCACCTGCCGAGTCTTTTGCTTTTGTAGGGAGTGATTTTTGTGCATGTTTGGTACTAAGCCCTCAAGAATTTTCCATGTGTATATAATAATGTATCTCTCCCGCCTGCGTTCTAGAGAGTACAAGTTTAGGAACTTTAAGCGTTCCCAGTAGTTGAGGTGGTTTATCGCACTTATGCGTGCGGTGAAGGTTCTCTGCACATTTTCAAGGTCAGCAATTTCACCCGCTTTGAAAGGTGCAGTTAGTGTGCAGCAATATTCCAGCCTAGATAGAACAAGCGATCTGTAAAGTGTCAACATGCATTGAAAACTTGAAGCTGATCGGGTGAGGCCATCTCTAGTAATGAGCGAAATACAAAAGATAAGTTGGAAGAAAAAACGAAAAGGTAGGACAAACTCAGACTACCACTTACTGTCATGGTTTTCCGTCAGGGATACCTAATAAATTCCTAATAATACCTAATAAATCCTGTCAGCAGTAATATGATTACTTGAAAAGATCTGAATACCCAAAATGCTTTTCAAAGAGTTATTAAAGGCTGCATTAAAAATTTAAAAACTGAATTATTTATAAGTAATTCCAAAGACAAATGCTGTACACTGGCATGCGAACATGAAAACATTTACAGTGATAATATACTTAACGTTTCTTGTTATTGAATTAGTTCATGAATTAAATTTATTATATTTAAACAGTACTTTGCTGCCTATTAGTCGCCGAGGTATTTAGAACAATTTACAAATTTTAATTAATCTGATTTTACTACTCGTATTTTCTGTCGAGGCTGATTGAATAAATGTAAGATCTTCGATTTTACTTTTAGTTATTATTAACATTTGGTTCGAAATCAAAACACAAAGTTCATTATACAGCAGGTCACTACGACGTAGTGACCACCCCAGCAATTAATACAGTGTAATCGTTACTCCCATGGCATAACCCACTCTCAGAAATATACATTTTTAATAATATCAGTATAAAATTCACCCGTCAAGGGAGGTTCCTTGATGCTGGTGAGGGGCTCTTGATCTAGGGAATTGGATCTGAGCTCCTGTTCCCTGAATTAAGCCCGAATACCTTACATCCCCCCCCCCACAGGTGCTGTATGATCCTACGGGTTTAGCTCTCCCCATGATTATAATAATAAAATATAAAATTCAGATAAGGAAATATACCATCACCGTTCTTATCCCCAGTTTCTGTAGCAAAATACATAACCGACGCTTCTTTTCACCCAATGATTTCTGATTTAAAATATTATTTATATATAGCAACTGATTAGAATTTTGCCCAAGTAAAATGTGATCAACTTTATCAACAGCTTTAGATTAGTTAATAAGTGTTGCAATGCCTGAAGCAAAGCCAGAGTCAGTTGTAGACTAATTACTAATGAAACTGAATTATCTTTGAGTTAAGAAAATCTATTATGAAATGGCAGATGAATTTCAAATATCTCCAGAAAGTACGTTGATTGTATGACTGGTTTATAATCAGATGTTTCAGAATTTTTCCCTCTCTAATCCACAGTAACAAGTGTAATGATTCCTTTAACCAATTTGCAAGGCTAATAATGTTGATTAGAATAAGAGTTTAGAAATAACAAAAAAATAATGCAAAAAAAAAAAAAAAAAAAAAATCTGAAGTATTCTTCAAAAAGATACAATATATTTGTCCTATTCAATTACTCAAAGATAAAATTAATTCCATAAGTGTAACTATAGACATATTAATATACATTTACCGCTATCACACTTATTTTCCAACTTCTCAATTCCTTGACCCCGATTAACCAAAAGAAACTTATTATTAAAATATTATCAATATTATCACCCAGATTCTCACCTTCAACACACTGGCACTCATGATACACACTTTTGTTGTCTCAACTCTTTAATTATAAACATCTCAGCAGTTTAAATGATCCTGGTGTTTAGTAATGATAATAATAATAATAATAATAATAATAATAATAATAATAATAATAATAATAATAATAATAATAATAATAATAATAATAATAATAATAATAATAATAATAATAATAATAATAATAATAATAATAATAATGATAATAATAATAATAATAATGATAATAATAATAATAATAATAATAATAATAATAATATTAAGAAGAAGAAGAAGAAGAAGAAGAAGAAGAAGAAGAAGAAGAAGAAGAAGAAGAAGAAGAAGAAGAAGAAGAAGAAGAAGAAGAAGAAGAAGAAGAAGAAGAAGAAGTTTAATGATAAACTTCTTTTTGCCTTTTAATTTCAGTATTATATAAAGTAGTTTTAAACTTTTAGCAACAACTTAACAAGTTTTGAAATTCAGTAGAGTTCAGCATCTTATTGGCTATAACCTAATGAAAGACAATTTTCGTTAGTATTCAGTGAAGATGTTTAACAAGTCCACTTCAGCCACAAATAACTTTAAACGTATTCTGCTTTACACATTATTTACGAACGTTTATCGAGGCTTTTACAGTTATAATTTAGATGATAATTATTAATTACTAATTATACTTCTAAATGATCTTTAGTAGTAGTAGTAGTCGTAGTAGCAGTCGCATCAGTAGTTATAGTAGTTGTATTAGTAGCATAATATAATATTAGTTGTCGTAGTAGTATTAGGAGTAGTAGTAAACAGAAATGCTAGCAGTAATAGTAGTAGTAATAATAACAATAATAATAGTAATAGTATTAGTAGCTGTAGTAGTTGCAGTAGTAATGGTGGTAGTAGCTTTAATGCGCATGTAAACTTTCCATATAATATCCTCATCCAATTGTTTCTTGTCAGTGTTTTTTTGCCGAAGGAACTAGAGTGTGAGGTGAATGTTATCTGTTATTATATTTTTGCCTCAACTATCTAGACACAAAAAGGGAATTGAAACTGCAGTTACTTAGCCTATCTCTGCATATAGCTCCCATGTGGACTGGTTGGTCTTCAGTTACCTCTTTTTCTCTCTAACATGTATTCGTACTCTCCCTCTCTCTTTCTCTCATTCTCTCTCTCTCTCATTCTCCCTATCTCTCTCTCTCTCTCTCTCCCTCTCTGCCCCCCTCTCCTTCTTATTCATAACATTATTCTTCAGATATTTTACTGGAGATAAGATCTCTACTCTGTAAGACTTGTATACGTATTCACAGCATCAGTTTAGATAATTTTATCTCAGAATCTTATCGCCAGGATGCTTATGATTCAAGTCGTGTTTTTCTTTGTGAGGACTTGTTAACGATCACAAAGAAAATACCCAGACGGGGAATACCATAGTGATTCAATGAGTTTTCTTCTTCCATATTATGTTTTCTTGTGATAACTTATAAGAGCCTCTTCAAATAGAATTCGGTCTTCCAACTAAAGTGTATATTAGTAAAAACATTTTTTTTTATTGTTATTGACCATTATTGGTTTCTTTTTTGTCAATTATGCTCTTATATACAAACCACGAAATTTGTTTTACGCTTTCTCTTACTCTCATAGATGCTTTAGAAATCTTCATTCAAAATGATACATAAAAAAAAAAATCTAATTATACTTAATTTCCGATTTGCAAAGTGTAATTTTATGCTAATAGTTACTAGTGTGTGGTCAGGTCGTTATTGATGGATTTTACGAACATGCAGAAAGTTCTTTTAAAAAAAATTGCTTTAATTTTAAGTAAACTGTTTTGTAACGTTATATATTATAAAACAAGTAAAAACTATTTGTAGTACTTTATTCATGAGCAGTAATTTTACTGTCAATTTCTTGAATCAACTAATTTCTTGGATGCCCTATTGCCTTTAAGCAATACTGCATGGTGGTTGCAGTCGTTCCTGTTGTTGTTGTTGTTGGTGGTGGTGGATGATGGTGTTAGTAGTAGTGGTGGTGGGTGATGGTGGTGATTTTATAGTAGTTGTCGTAGCTCATCGACAACTTCATGAAGTTTCCTGTAGTGTTTTAGAACCTCAGGTTAAAATGTTGAAGGAGGTTCTACTACTTCAAGAGGAAAATGGGAGGCCAAAAATTCGCGTACATGGATTTAGGAGTGAGTATGAGATGGGTGGAGTTGGTGAGGAAAAAAAAGTTACCAGCAGCGAGTTGGAGAGTGGCAGCTGCATCAAGTGGGAAGTGATTCTCTCCTCAGGTCGAAGCATCAAGAAAAGGAAGGTTAACATCTGAAGGTAGGAAATCGAGTTTCTGTTCTCTAGGACCAGCGTACTTCAGTGGTTAGTGAGGTTAAAGCTACCACAAACTCTTCGGCTAATGAGGGTAAGAACATTCTTGTTGTGGGTGACTCAGAGGTAAAATGTATTGACTCTGCTTTCTGTAATAGGGATACAAAGATAAGACAGTGAGTTTGTTTCCCCAGGAGCTGGTGTTAATGACATAGTCAACAGGCTGGTGGAAATGATATCAGGAGGGGTAGGAGAAAGGAGCTGCTAGATAAGTACAGGTCAGCTATACACTTAATTAGGTATAAGGGAGGGATCCCAATCATATGTAGCATCTTGTCTAGAAAGAGAGTGTGCAATGAATGGATGTCTAGGGCAATTGGTATAAATTGCTGGCTAGACAGGTACTGCAAGGAACTTTCAATCAAAGTCATTGATAACGGGGAAAATTTCTATGGCAAATATGATATGTATGAACGGGATGAAGGTATATCTCTCTGGGGCAGGAGTGGTAGAATTAGCTAATTCGATCGAGAGGGGAGTTGCTGACTTGTCCAGGACTTTAAACTGATAGAATATATAGGTATGGGTGTGGGTGGGAAACAGGTTGCAGCATTAGCGTTAAAAACAGCAGATATTACCAGGATACTTCAGGGATATGTGTAAAAGATATTATTCACAAAAAAGTTGCTAGTAAAGGCAAAGAAACTGGTCAACAAAAAGAGACAGAAGAGGGCAGCGAGTGACTAGCTCACTAAAGGTTTAGTACACTAATAGTAGGAGTGTAAGAAATAAGATATATGAGCCAAGATTAATCGCATGTGCAGGTAGCATAGATATTATTGCTGTAACAGAGATCTGGTTCAACTTGAAAGATAGAGAAATGCCTTCTGAATGCAACATACCGGGTTATAAACTATTCCACACTGATAGGGTCAACAGGAAGGGTGATGGAGTGGCGCTGTATGTCAGAGATATTTTAAATTGCAGTGTTAGAAAAGATATAAGATTAGAAACAGAATCTGTTTGGCTACAGTTTCTCGAAGGTAGTGAAAAAAAAAATTGGGTGTGATTTATAGCCCCCCCCCCAAACCTTGATAGGGAGTGCGGTAGGCTGCTATGGGACGAAATTCATTAGGCATCTAGATATGAAAATGTTATGTTAATGGGAGATTTTCACTTTAGACAAATTGATTGGAACAATGTGACAGGAAATCTAGAGTCTAGTGACTTTCTTGATACGGTTCAGGATTGCTTTTTAAAACAGTTTGTGACAGAACCAACTAGAGGAAACAACCTGCTCGACTTGGTTCTTGCCAAAAAAGAATCACTAGGTAATAATCTTGAGGTAGTTAATGATAAGCTTGGGGAAAGCGATCACAAATCACTTAGTTTCAATATATCATGGAATTACCCAGATAACTGCAATCAAGTCTTTGTCCCAGATTTCTGCATGGCCGAGTTCAAGGTCTGAGAAATTACCTAGGTGGGCTAAATTGGGATGACCTGACTATGGGTCAGGTAGGTGGTGTTGGTTGCCAAAACAACGTGTTTCGAGTGGGGAAATTAGATCTAACAAAAATGATCCCAAATGGATAATCAATAGATTAAAACATATTATTGGTCAAAAGAGAGGCACATATAGACGTATCAAAAGAGGGGATGGGCAGTTAAGAAATCAATATATTAAATTAAAGAGAGATATACAAAAAAGGTAATAAAAAAAGCAAAAAGGGATTATGAGGCTAAAGTCGCAAGGGATTCGATGACTAACCCAAAAGGGTTCTCTCAGGTATGTAGAAGTAAGATTAGTGACAAGATAGGCCCACTTAAGAGTAACTCAGGTCAGATCACTGACAGTGATAAGGAATTGTGTGAACTTTTCAATACTTATTTCCTCTCAGTTTTTACTCAGGAAGATACTAGCGGAATTCCAGAAATAATATATTATGTAGGACAGGACGATAATGAATTATGCACTATTGGGGTAACTAGTGACATGGTCCTCAGACAAATAGAGAAATTAAAACCTAACAAATCCCCAGGCCTTGATGAACTGTTTCCGAGAGTTTTAAATGTTTTTAATGTAAAGAGGAACTTTGCATTCCTTTGACTAATCTTTTCAATATATCACTATAAACTGGCACAGTGCCAGACAAGTGAAAAATGGCAAATGTAATACCTATTTACAAGGCAGGTGACAGGTCCTTAGCTTCGAACTATAGACCAATAAGCCTTACTACCTCCATAGTTGGAACATTTATGGAATTAATAATTGCCGAAGCAATTCGTAGCCATCTTGAAAGGCATAAATTGATTAATGAATCTCAGCACGGTTTTACAAAGGGGCGTTCCTGTCTTACGAATTTACTAACTTTCTTAACTAATGTATTTTGAGGAGGTAGATCATGGTATTGAATATGATATTGTGTATTTGGACTTCAGTGAGGTTTTCGATAGAGTTCCACATTAGAGGCTATTGAGGAAACTTAAAGCACACGGAATAGGAGGAGAATTTTTTTCCTGGGTAGAGGCATGCAGAGAGTTTGCATAAATGGGAAGAAATCAGAATGGGGGCACGTCACAAGCGTTGTTCCACAGGGGTCAGTGTTTGGCCCCTTGTTGTTCACAATTTACATAAACGACATAGATGTGGTAAAAAATAGAGTCTTAAGCAAATTTGCTGATGACACCAAAATAGGCCGTCCAATTCATTCTAATGAGGACATTAGAGCACTCCAGGATGATTTGAATAGACTGATGCAGTGGTCGGAGAAATGGCAGATGCAGATTAATATAGACAAATGCAAAGTTCTAAATGTTAGACTGAAAAATAACATGCCACATATAAACTAAATAATATAGATCTTAATATTACGGATTGTGAAAAGGATTTAGGAGTTATGGTTAGCAGTAATCTGGAGCAAGTCAACAGTGCATAAATGTTCGCAATAAAGCTAACAGAATCCTTGGCTTCATATCAAGAAGTATAAATAATAGAAGTCCTCAGGTTGTTCTTCAACTCTATATATCTTTTGTTAGGCCTCTTTTAGATTATGGTGCACAGTTTTGGTCACCGTATTACAAAATGGATATAAATGCACTGGAACACGTGCAAAAGAGGATGACAAAGTAGATCCCATGAATCAGAAATCTTCCCTATGAGGGAAAAATAAACACATAAGCAGTATAATGTGATCCTTTATTGACAACGTTTCGCCCACACAGTGGGCTTTATCGAGTCACAGACAGATCTAACTGTGACTCGATAAAGCCCACTGCGTGGGCGAAACGTTGTCAATAAAGGATCACATTATACTGCTTATGTGTTTATTTTCCATTGTGTCGGTATTTTATACCATTAATTTCCTTCCCTATGAGGATAGACTGAGAGCCCTGAATCTGCACTCTCTAGAAAGGCGTAGAATTAGGGGGGATATGATTGAGGTGTATAAATGGAAAACAGGAATTAATAAAGGGGATGTAAATAGCGTGCTAAAAATATCTAGCATAGACAGGACTCACAGCAATGGTTTTAAGTTGGAAAAATTCAGATTCAGGAAAGATATAGGAAAGCACTGGTTTGGTAATAGAGTTGTGTATGAGTGGAACAAACTCCCGAGTTCCGTCATAGAAGTTAAGACGTGTTGTTTTAAAAATAGGTTGGATAAATACATGAGTGGGTGTGGGTGGGTGTGAGTTGGACCTGACTAGCTTGTGCTACTAAGTCAGATGCCGTGATCCTCCCTTAAGTGAATGTGACTGACCTGACTAGGTTAAGGCATTGGCTTAAACCGGTGGGAGAATTGGACTTGCCTCGCATGGGCCAGTAGGCCTGCTGCAGTGTTCCTTCTTTCTTATGTTCTTATGTTCTTATAGGAGTGGAGTGGCGATGTATGTCAGAAATAATTTGTATTGTTGCCTTAGACAAGATATGAAATTAGAAGCGTCTGACTCAGAATCTGTTTGGCTACAGAGTCTCAGTTTCTCGAGAGTCGTGAAAAATTAATTTGGGTGAGATTTATAGGCCCCCATACCTTGATAGGAATGCAGTAAGCTTCTATGGGATGAAATTCATAAGACATCTAGATATGAAAATGTTGTGTTATTGGGAGATTTTAACTTTACCCAAATTGATTGGAGCAATGTGACAGGAAATCTAGGGTCTAGCAATTTTCTAGATACGATTCAGGATTTCTTTTTAAAACAGTTTCTGACAGAACCAACTGGTATCAGCGGTTGTCATTACGGGTGTTACAATGCTGAATTTATAGTAAAAGCACACCACCTATCGCTATGTGTCTTGAGAATATACTGGCTCTCCAACAGAGTTTGAGGTGAGAGAGACGCTCAGCACGGGAAGTGAACAGGAATACTGCACTCACGTATGTCCTTCTCGGAACAGAAAAAATATGAACCTAGATGGCAGGAGAATGAACCTAGTAGGGATCAGTGAAGAGACGGGGCTAGAAGCTGAGACTCGACCTCTGCTACTAAACATATAGGTGAGTACACACACACAGTATACATAAGAACATAAGAAAGGAGGAACACTGATGTAAGCCTGGTGGCCCATACTTGGTAAGTCCTTTACAAAACCATCCCACTAACAGAACATTTGTTTCTCCCTCAATTGGAAATTGCAAAAGTATGAAGGAAACATCAAACTGAAAGAGTTTCTTGCGAAAATTATGTTTAAGGTAACCGAACATCAAAATAATTATCCGTCTGTTCTCTTAGTCACACCTGCAGCAGGGCTAATATCTGCTCACGCTTGCTTAACAGACACAACTCACTCCTTCCATCAACAAACACAATACTCGAGACAAAGTTCTTTCCTGTATTAAATGAAAAATGTTTCAGGGGAATGAAAGATTTGCCATATGGTTCACATTATTTCTTGCAATTTCTGACAACTGTATTGGTAACTTAAGCATTTATTGGTGTTCGGGAGATGGGGTTGCAGGTGTGCGAGAAGAGTTTAAAGTGTTGGAGTGTGTTGCAGGGAAGTGTTTGTTGTATGGGTCTAGGAGAGTGTTGTAAGAGCGTGAGTCGCTCTTGTTGGAGAGTTAGTGTGTTGTAAAAGGGTGAGAGTGTGTTGCAAGAAAGTGAGACTCTGCTTTCAGGGTGTACGTGTTGTAGGGATATTAGAAAACGTTGTAATATTGTGAGAGTGTGTTGTAGGAGTGTGTGTGGGTGTGTGAGAGTGTGTGTTTGTGTGTGTGTACTCACCTATATGTGGTTGGGAGGGTCGAGTCATAGCTCCTGGCCCCGCCTCTTCACTGGTCGATACTAATTCACTCTCTCCCTGCTCCATAAGCTTTATCATACCTCTTCTTAAAGCTATGTATGGAACTTGCTTCCACTATTTCACTCTCCAGATTATTCCACTTCTTTACAACTCTAAGGCTAAATAAATACTTCCTAACATCCCTATGACTCATCTGGGTTTTCAGCTTTCAATTGTGGCCCCTTGTTTCTGTATCACATCTTTGAAACACTCGAGCCCTGTCCACCTTGTCAATTCCTCTTAGTATTTTATACGTTATTATCATGTCCCCCCTGTCCCTCCTGTCCTCTAGTGTCATCAGGTTGGGTTCCCTTAACCTCTCCTCATAAGACATACCTCTCAGTTCCGGGACTAAACGTGTTGCAAATTTTTGCACTTTATCCAATTTCGTGACGTGTTTGACTAGGTGAGGGTTCCATACTGGTGCTGCATACTCCAGTATTGGCCTGACATACACGGTGTACAATGTCATGAATGACTCCTTACTCAGATGTCTAAACGCTAATCTCAGGTTTGCCAATCGCCCATATGCTGCAGCAGTTATTTGATTGACGTGTGCCTCAGGAGACATGTTCGTTAAAATGCTTACTCCAAGATCCTTTTCTTTAAGTGACGTTTGCAGCCTTTGAGTCCCTAACCTATATGCCGTCTGCTGTCTTCTGTGTCCTTCCCCAATCTTCATGACCTTACACTTACTGGGGTTAAACTCCAGGAGCCATTTGTTTGACTAGACTTGTAGTCTGTCCAGATCCCCTTGTAATCTTAACTGATCCTCGTCCGCTTGTATTCTCCTCATCAGTTTCACATCATCAGCGAACAGTGACACTTCTGAATCTATTCTTTCCATCATGTCATTCCCATATATAAGAAACAGCACCGGACCTAGGACTGACCCTTGTGGAACCCCACTCGACACATGCGCCCACTCTGACACTTCATCACGTACCAACACTCGTTGTTTCCTTCCTGTTAGGTATTCCCTGATCCATTGCAGTACTTTCCCTATTATTCCTGCCTGCTCCTCTAATTTTTGCACCAGTCTCTTGTGTGGTACTGTGTCAAAAGCCTTCTTACAGTCCAAAAAGATGCAATCTACCTATCCCTCTCTCTCCTGTCTTACTTCTGTTACCTTATCGTAGAACTCAAGTAGATTTGTGACACAGGATTTCCCATCTCTGAAGCCGTGCTGATTGTCATGTATGAGCCCAATCTTTTCAATATGGTCCACGCTCTTCTCCTGATGATCTTTTCCATTACTTTACATACTCTACAAGTCAGAGACACTGGTCGATAGTTTAACGCTTCCTGTCTGTTTCCCTTCTTAAAAATTGGAACTACATTTGCTGTCTTCCACGCTTCAGGCAATTGTCCAGTTTCGATAGATTTACTGAAGATTGTTGCTAGCGGCACACACAGTTCCTCTGCTCCTTCTCTCAGTATCCAAGGAGATATGTTATCTGGGCCCACCGCCTTTGATGTATCTAGTTCACCTAGCAGTTTCATCACTTCTACCTTGGCTATGTGTATTGTGTCCAGCACCTGCTGGTGCACCCTACCTCCACGATTTTCTGGAAGCATCCCTGTGTGTGTGTGTGTGTGTTTTAGAGGTGTGAGAGTGTGGTTTTGGAGTGTGAGAGTGGGGTTTAGTGATGCAAGAGTGTTTTGTAGGGGTCACAGCGTGTTGAAGGGGTTTGAGGGTACTGTAGGGGTCTGAAGGTACTGTGTTGATGGGTGTTGAGTGTGTGTAGGCGGCCGAGAAAGTGTAATGTATAGGCGGTAGTGTCGTGTCAGTATCATAGATACACTTGTTTAGTATATCTTTATAAAGCTGGTCCCTTTGCGTGTGACGTCACGGTACCCGCTGACGTCAGAGGCTCAGCGCATGTGCACAGCCTATCATAGGCAGACTGCCTCACTACGTTAGACCTACAGGCGAGACAGACGGTGTGCTGGACTCTCCTTCACTTACTGTAAATATACCGTAACCATCCAACAAGGAGTATCTTTGACCTCCTATATATCTCTCCCAAGACCCACACGACAGTAGAGTGTTATCTAGGGACCTCAGTGTGTGTTGTAGGAGTCTCAGTGTATATTGTTTGTAAGTGGCAATGTGTTGTAGGAGTGTAAGTGGGTTGTAAAGGTGTGGGACCATTATAGGATGTAGGTATAAGCGCTAAGCATCTCAGACACAGGAAAAAGCATCCTCAGGAAGCCCAGGTAACAGGTTTCGGCTTTCTCTCTGGTGGAGCCAGGAGCTGTAACTTAACACCATAATAAAAGTCTACGAAAATAAAACTGAAATAAATGATTCAATATAAATACAAAATAATATTCAGTGCTCAAGAAAATATATATACTGTTACTATGAATTGCTCACACATTCTTCTGGCAATATCTTTTGATTGAAAGATACTGCCAGAAGAAAACATGAAAAGATATTGCCAGAACACATGGAATGATACTGCTAGAAGGGTAGTTGATGAGTGGAACAGTCTGCCTAGTAGGGTTATTGAAGCAAGGACCTTGGGTAGTTTCAAATTTAGGTTGGATAAATTCATGAGTGAGAGGGGTTGGATTTGAGTTGGAATTACACATGAGTAAATAGAATTATCGAAACTTTTTTCTTGGGTAGCATTGAAGATTGGGTTGAACAAATATTCTGTTAGTGGGATGGAATGTGAAGGACCTGCCTGGTATGGTCCAACAGGCCTGCTGCAGTGTTCCTCCTTTCTTATGTTCTTCTTATGTTCTTATATGGAAATATACTGTCTGAAGAATACAGGGAAAGATACTGCCAGAAGAACACATGAAAAGATGCTGCCAGAACACATGGAATGATACTGCCAGAAGAACATATGAAGAGATGCTGTCAGAACAGATAATATGATACTGCCAGAAGAACATATGGAAAGATACTGTCTGAAGAATACAGGGAAAGATACTGCTAAAAGAACACATGAAAAGATACTGCCAGAAGACATGGAAAGATACTGTCAGAAGAACATATGGAAAGATACTGTCTGAAGAATACAAGGAAAGATACTGCCATAAAAACACAAGGAAAGATACTGCCTGCAGAAGGCAAGGAAATATACTGCCAGAAAACACAAGGAAAGAAACTGCCATAAGAATACATTGAAAGACACTGCAGAAGTCCGTAGGAGAAAATACTCCCAGAAGAACACGAGGGAAAATACTGCCAGAAGAACACAAAGGAAAATACTGCCAGAAGAACACGAGGAAAAATATTGCCAGACGAACACGAGGGAAAATACTGCCAGAAGAACACGAAGGAAAATACTGCCAGAGGAACACGAAGGAAAATACTGCCAGAAGAACACGAAGGAAAATACTGCCAGAATAACACAGGAGAAAATACTGCCAGAAGAACAAAAGGGAAAATAATGCCAGAAGAACACGAGGGAAAATATTGCAAAAACTCGAGGGAAAATACTGCCAGAAGAACACGAGGGAAAATACTCCCAGATGAACACGAGGGAAAATACTCACAGAAGAACACTAGGGAAAATACTGTCAAAAGAACACGAGGGAAAATACTGCCAGAAGAACACTAGGGAAGATACTGCCAAAAGAACACTAGGGAAGATACTGCCAGCTGAACACTAAGGAAGATACTGCCAAAAGAACACGAGGGAAAATACTGACAGAAGAGCACGAGGGAAAATAATGCCAGAAGAACACAGGAGAAAATACTGCCAGAAGAACATGAAGGAAAATACTGCAAGAAGAACACGAGGGAAAATACTGCCAGAAGAACACTAGGGAAGATACTGCCAGAAGAACACTAGGGAAGATACTGCCAGAAGAACACTAGGGAAGATACTGCCAGAAGAACACTAGGGAAGATACTGCCAGATAAAAACAAGAAATTATAAGTTGCAGGTGGTGTTAGTCCCACGGCAAGGAAGCGTAAACCAATAATTCCATTTTTTTTAAAACGCATCACGAATTTTCCATTGGCAGACAATGTGCTGGAGAGTCTCAGCTGAATTTGTTTTCACAAAGAATCTTGATTAAAACATAATTTTCAAATCTTCAATTTAAGATCACATAAAACTTATAAAAGGTTTAACGCTATTTGATGTTTTATTTGAATTTTCCGCTTTTAAGCATAAACATGCTAAATAAATATTAAAAGCTGAAAATTAGTTGGAAAAATAACAAGAATAAATTAATTAAAATATTGGTTTTATTGGCTTTCATATATTAGTGAAATATAACAAGGTTTAAACTGAAAAAAATGTGTATAAGGGGAAGAAAAATTCAAGTTTTAAATTATTTTGATAAACCTTTCGCGAGATTTCTATAAAAAATCATCTGATGGAAAATGTCTGTAAAATCCAAGATTTTATGTTATTATTATTTATACTGACTTGGACATATTACATAGGCTCTTGAAGTCTAGAATGTAGATAGATGAAGCAAGTGTAGCGAATCAGAAGGCTCTGCCCACCTTCACTCCATAGGGGCAAATTTCAGTACCAGTTGGAAACAGAGGGGAAGGAACTTTTGATTTAAACCAGGGTTTCTCAGAGTGGCTAATATCGACCCCTAAGGGTCGATGAGACTATCGAATTGGAACTCAAAAAGGAGTTAGTAAATGTCTGGGGACGTGCTGTCCATTGTTTATCTGTGACCTTTCACAAGTTCCACTTGTGTCCCTTTGTTCATGTGTCGCATCTCTGAAACATTCTGGTCGTATTTAATATGTCATTATCATGTTCCCTTATTCCTTCTGTTCCCCAGTGTCATCTGGTTGTTTCTCGTAACCTCTCCTCATACGGCTTTTGACTTAGTTCCAGGACTAGTCTTGTTGCAAACTTTTCAACATTCTCTAATTTCTTGACGTGCTTGACCAGGTGTGGGTTCCATACAGGTGCTGCAAACTCCAATAGGGTCTGACGTACACGGAGACACGAATGACTCGTGTGTGTACTCACCTATTTGTGGTTGCAAGAGTGAAAGGAAAAATTAAAAAAAAAAATAAAAGAAGAAAAATGAAAGATGCTTAAAAAGAAGAGTAACAAAGAAAACTAGAAACAAGATGGAACTGGGCTAAGATGAGAGTTATGGATGTCAAGAAGTATGTAAATTTGCCCTCCAAATCCAGGGTGAAGAGAGAGAGAGAAAGAAGAGAGAGAGAGATAGAGAGAGAGAGAGAGAGAGAGAGAGAGAGAGAGAGAGAGAGAGAGAGAGAGAGAGAGAGAGAGAGAGAGAGAGAGAGAGAGAGAGAGAGAGAGAGAGAGAGAGAGAGAGAGAGAGAGAGATACAGACAGACAGACACAGAGAGGGAAGCGACGATCAAATATAATTTTATATAATTTTTGAAGAGCTTCTACTTACAAGAAGAGGGCTTCATGCCGCGTATTATCTGAGTATATCTGGAAGGTGTTTCAGAGAACAACGCCCACGCTACCCGGTCCATGACCCGGTCTCGCGGGGTTTAATAACTAAATGAAAGCCAAACAGTACTGCTTATTTTTGTTTTCATACTTTGGTCCTCATTCCCAGGATGCGACACTCCTCAAGTCATAAACTGATCAAAATCTACACAGAGCGAAACGTCGTTAGAATAAGCCTTGCTATGCAAGTGTTGTATTTCTCCATTGCTGTCGGCTGATCGCACTGGCATCTTCTAGGTGTAGTGTTGTATCTGTGTCATTTTTCAGTTTTTCCTTAACGATATTAGTGCAAGTTTTTCAATACTGCTGAGCATTTCTCTTCATAGCGGCTGTGCAGCCGGACAGAGTGGAGGCTGGAGGCGTCGGCTGTACTTTATTCGCCTGACGTCATCTGTCTAGACAGTAGCAGTAGGAGTAGCAGTAGCTCAGAGAGCAATTTAGATTTTCTCCACAGATATCATTGATATAGATCGTAAGGTTATTTTTTATCAGCCTTTTACATTGCGCACACTCTTCATCCTCACTCATATTCTCTCTTCTTTCTTCTTTTGCCTGTTTTTTTTTTCTCTCTCTCTCTCTGACTCCTCACGGTTCAGCACACAACTAATGCATTTTAAATAGGGCCGTAAAGTATGGGTGGTTGCTACCACTAAGAGAAGGCAACGAGAAAATTCACTCATAAATTAAATTTTCACGTTTTTCTTCCCTGCGCTGCTTACAATAGGGAAGACTTGTTTAAGTTAGCAAGTTTTGTTGTTCAGAACTTGTTGTTCAGAACTTGTTCTTCAGAACTTGTTGTTCAGAACTTGTTCTTCAGAACTTGTTCTTCAGAACTTGTTCTTCAGAACTTGTTCTTCAGAACTTGTTCTTCAGAACTTGTTCTTCAGAACTTGTTGTTCAGAACTTGTTCTTCAGAACTTTTTGTTCAGAATTTGCTTCCAACATATATTATTCCCCTCAGTTTTCAACATTTTTTTTTTTTTTGGTCATAAACTTCATTTAAAATTTTATACATTTTGAAAATGACACCACATGTGCGGTAAATGAAATAAAAAAAAACCATTAATTTGCATTTAAAAATTAATATATGTATCCTCTACGCCTGTGTTTTTCAACTTGTGGCAAGAGATATGTTGCTGAATTTTTTTATTTACAAATGATTCACTCTTATTTTTCTCAAAATATGTAGTTTAAAAGAGATTACACTTAAAACACTTAAAAAGTATGTGCAGGTAGTAGTAGTAGTAGTAGTACTATTAGTAGTAGTAGTAGGAGAGTAGCAACAATAATAATTGATGCAGAAATAGTAGTAGAAGCTGTTCAATAATAGAAAAAATATCAGTAGTAGTATCTGTAATAGTAGTAGTTGTAGTAATACTAGAAGTAACATAAGTAGAAAGGGTACTAGTAGAAGCAGAGGTTGTATTAATAGTAGTAGTAGTAGTAGTAGAAGAAGAAGAAGAAGAAGAAGCAGTTGAGATGAGACCTTTAAAATCAAAATTGTTTTAAAAAATCTTGATACAGTAAAAATTCCCCCGAAAATGCTGATGGCTGTGTCTTTAAGATACCCTGTAAAAAATGCAATAAAGTTTATAACGGCCAGACTCGAATAAGGCTGAACCAAGATTACAACAACTTAAATATAGCGTTAAAAGTGGACAAGATTCTAACGCTCTCTTTATTTATGTGAGAGATTTTAACTATCCAATTGATTTTCAAAAGGCCAAGAAATTTGTATCAAACAGATCTATGTTTAGAGTTTTATAAATTAGATTAATTTATAATTAACATAATTCGTGAGGAATGTAAGGTATGCATGACATGTTACTCATAAATTTCACTTGACGTGCTACCTAACAAAATTTTAACTTCACTCCCACGTTCAGGGTGCTGAGCGTGGGAGTGATGTCATATGTGAAATGACATCTCAGCATTATAAGCCTTCCTGCTGTCCGAATTTTTTTTACTGATCCATGAAAATGTGAGAAATCCAGCATGCATGTTCAATAATATTTTGAAGCCAATCAGAAGAAACATTATTTAGTTATTGAATAAAAAATAAATATAAGCATTTATTCAATACATATATATATACATAAGAGAGGAGAATTATTAAAGGGAGAGTTAGAGGTATCGGGAAGATGGAGGGAATACTTTGATTAATTGTTAAATGTTAATGAAGATAGGGAAGTTGTGATTTCGTGTATAGGGCAATGAAGAATAACATCTTGTAGGAGTGAGGAAGAGCCAGTTGTGAGTGTGGGGGAAGTTCGTGAGGCAGTGAGTAGAATGAAAGTGGGTAAAGGAGCTGGGATTGATGGGATAAAGATAGAAATGTTAAAAGTATTGGAGAGGTTGGTGCTTTTATTTAATACATGTATGGAAGAGGGTAAGGTACCTAGGGAGTGGCAAAACAACAACTATAAAAAAATAGCGAAATTCCAAGCGCTTTCGTACTTCTAACGTTATCATATTATATGATACTGAAATATTATAGTTCCTTGATAATGTGAGAAGTCACGAAAGCGCTTGGAATTTCGCTATTTTTCGTAGTGGTTGCTTTGGATATTGTGATATCACCTGTTTACTGTGATATTATTGCATATATTTGTATATATATATATATATATATATATATATATATATATATATATATATATATATATATATATATATTATATATATATATATCTATATATATATATATATATATATGTATATATATATATATATATATATATATATATATATATATATATATATATATATATATATATATATATATATATATATATATATATATATATATATATATATATATATATATATATATATATATATATATATATATATATATATATATATATATATATATATATATATATATATATATATATATATATTATTTTATTATTAACCTATCGGTCGTTTCCCACCAGCGCAGGGTGGCCCGAAAAAGAAAAACTTTCATCATCATTCACTCCATCACTGTCTTGCCAGATGCGCGCTTACACTTCACTGCAACATTAACACCCCTCCATCAGAGTGCAGGCACTGTACTTCCCATCTCCGGGACTCAGGTACGGCCTGGCGGTTTTCCTGTATTCTTTCATGTTACCTTGCTCACACTAAAACAGCACATCAAGTCCTAAAAACCATTTTTCTCCATTCGCTCCTATCAAACATGCTCACGCATTCTTGCTGGAAGCCCAAGCCCCTCACACACAAAACCTCCTTTACCCACTCCCTCCAACCTTTCCAATGCTGATCCTACCCCACTTTCCCTCCACTACAGATTTATACACTTATACACTCTTGAAGTCACACCACACATTGCCCTCTGGCACGACATCTCCATTGCCTCCAGTCTCCTTCTTGTTGCAACATTCACCACCTATGCTTCACACCCATATAAGAGCATTGGTATAATTATACTCTCATACATTCCCCTCTTTGCTTCCATGGACAAAGTTCTTTGTCTCCACAGACTCCTCAGTGCACCACTCATCTTTTTCCCTCGTCAATTCTATGATTCACCTCATTTTTTCATAGACCCATCTGCTGACACGTCCACTCCTAAATATCTGAATACATTCACCACCTTCATACTCTCTCCCTTCAATCTTATATTCATCTTTCGTTACTTAATTTTTTTTGTTATCCTCATCACCTTACTCTTTCCTATATTCACTTTTAATTTTCTTCTTTTACATACCCTACGAAACTCATATACCAACCTCTGCAACTTCTCTTCAGATTCTTCCAAAAGCACAGTGTCATCAGCAAAGAGTAACAGTGACAACTCCCACTTTGTGTTAAATTCTTTATCTATTAGCCCCACGCCTCTTGCAAACACCCAAGCATTCACTTCTCTCATAACCCCATCTATAAATATATTGAACAACCAAAGTGACATCACACATCATTGTCTAAGGCCTACTTTTACTAAGAAATAATCTTCCTCTCTCCTACATTCTCTAACCTGAGCCTCACTATCCTCGTAAAAAGTCTTCACTGTTTTCAATAACCTACCTCATATTGCATACATTTGCAACATCTGCCACATTGCCTCACTATCCACCCTGTCATACGTCTTTTCCAAATACATAAATGCCACAAAAAACTCTTTACCCTTATCTAAATACTGTTCACCTATATGTTTCACTGTAAACACTTGGTCTACACCCCCTCCCTACCCTTCCTAAAGCCTCTTTGTTCCTTGTTCCTCTACTATCCTACTCTACGTCTTACTCTTAATTCTTTCAATAATAACTCTGTCATACACTTTACCAGGTATACTCAACAGACCTATTCCCCTATAATTATTGCAATCTCTTTTGTCCCCTATGCCTTTATACAAAGAAACCATGCATGGTATCTGCATAGGTACCTTACCGTTTTCCATACATTTATTAAATAAAAGCACCAACCACTCCAAAACTATATCCCAACCTGATTTTAAAATTTCTATGTTTATCCCATCAATCCCAGCTGCCTTACTCCCTTTCATTCTACCCACTGCCTCACGAACTTTCTCCACACTCACAACTGGCTCTTTCCCACTCCTACAGGATGTTATTCCTCCTTGCCCTATACATGAAATCACAGCTTCCCTATCTTCATCAACATTTAAAAATTCCTCAAAATATTCCATCCATCTTCCCGATACTTCTAACTCTTCATTTAATAACTTTCCTGTCTTATGTATAGTATATATGTATTGAATTAATGCTGATATTTATTTTTTATGCAATAACTAAATAATGTTTCTTCTGATTGGCTTCAAAATATTATTGAACAAGCATTTTATAAAAAGGATGATACCCGAAAAGCATGGAATTGTTTGAACTAGAACAGTTATTGGCAAAAGTTTTTTTTGATCAGTTTCAGACATTTACCATTATTGTGTTTTTATTTGCATTTTTTTAAAATTGTTTCCCATATAATAAATAATGATGTCTCTTGTAATCAGCTTCCAACTCAAAATTCTGGTGTATCTTGGTATGAAGTATTTCTGTTTTGTTTTTTGTTTTTTTGGCTGTATGGGAGCCAATCTGCCAACAGTTTTTTGTCTATTTTATTTAAATTACTTTTTTTAAACAGCACAAAATATTTTCCTTACAGAATTCTAAAGAATTTTATGTAGAATGTAAATTGACGTAATATTTAAGATTGACGAGGATAGACTCCTATTTTTCAGAACATTCTCATCATCATTTTCGTTTCCTTTCTCTCCAATTTTCGTTTACTACTTTTGAAAGCCTTATTTGATCGACTTCAGATTTTCACCGCTTGTGTAATGTATCTCAGACAAGATTCATGGGACTATTTGTATGCGTGTGTAGTGTGTACCCAATGCACAATACTACATAGGCAATTCCCAGATTTTTGTTTCTAGTGTTAGGTGGACATAGGCTCCTCTGATCTCTCAAAATTTCAACACTCATGTAGGTTACTTGGAAGGTTGGTATATTTAATGGAGAAGTCAGATGCTTTTTTGTCACTTTTAATCTCGAAATGGTATAGTATTCTTATCTTATCTTATTGCATTACTTTGCTTTTTTGTTTGTGAGGTGGTCTTGATCCAAGGAACTAGACTTATCGTCTTGCTTCGATTGAATTTGAATGCTTTCCATTGCACACGCGCTATATGATCTCTCAGGGGTTCGCACTTACTCCGATTAAAATATAACACTTGTTAACAGCATCAATCTTCAATATCTTATGCATCACGTAAACCAGACGGATGGTGTCATGGTTTAAAACTGAGTAGGCACAATTTTAGGTCTGTGCTGTAACTGGAAAATGCATTTTCTGGTTATCCTACGTTAAAGCAAATAAATGTGCCCATAACATCTGTGTGTTCTTTAGACCATTATTATACATAATAATGGTCTTAAGGGAACGCAGATGTTATGGGCACACTTAGTTGTTTTAACGTAGGATAACCAGAAGGTGCATTTTCCAGAAATTATTGCTGGTAATGCGGTATATGATTATGCATGGCTAGTATATTTGAATTTCGGGCCGCTCATACTGTGGGTAAATCAACGATGGGTCTTAAAATTGAAGACGCCCTAGTAGATTACATAAATACCGTAGAAATGACCTATAGTTTTCACGTTTATGAGACAAGTGTTGTTATTATCATCCGAGGCAGCGAAGATGATTCTCAGGGTTGAAATAATCAAAGCAGCACCAAGAAAACACACGACAGATCAGTCACATTATTAATATGCTTATGAAGGAATAAATAACTTGGCCTTGCAAACTACTGATAAAATTAAAAGTGTTTTTAAATTGTAACTTACACATAGAATATATGGTCGTAACAATACATTTATTTCTACAGTCTCGGAATAAAATTTAGCTTATCCTCGTTGGACATAACCCCTAGCATCGAGACTAGTCTCCTTGCAAACTTTGTTCTCTGGTGTACACCGTATAGTGTCGTAAATTACTCATTGCTTAAAATTTTGAAAGCTAGTTTTGAATTTGAATTTTCCCGAATAAGTACTCCGTTTGTGGTCTACTTGGCATCCCCAATCTTCATAAATTTGCACTTGCAGGGGTTGAAAACGAGCAGCCTCATGTCAGACAAGACTTGCACCCTGTTCAGGTTGCAAGTCTGGTCCTCACTAGTCTTGTCCTCATTGGTTTCGCATCATCTGCGAACATGGTTACCTTTGACTTTATCCCTTAATTCATATAGTTTACGCACACATAACTAGATGTATTTCAGTTGCTGAGCAATCAGATTAGGGAATAACTCCAGTAAACACTGCCTCAATTCACGCGACTAGAATTATGCAGAGTGCGGCTTATGTTGACAATGTAGTTAAATATTAGCGTTGAAGATTTGAAATGAATCGGATGAGGCATTCAAAAGTCATCATAAGGAAACTAATATTCAAATTTCTTCAATAGAAACAGAAAGTTTGGATATTACAGATCCCAAATCTAATTCAAACCTTCAAAGAAACCAAAAAGTCCAATATCTTAAGTAAGCTTAGTTAACATAACATTTGTTTGTTATGTTCACTAAGCTTCCATTTGTATGTTATGTTTATTATGCTTACATAAAGCTTTCTTAAGAAATTGGACTTTTTGGTTTCTTTGAAGGTTTGATTAGATTTGGGATCTGTCATATCCAAACTTGCTGTTTCTATTGAAGAAATCTGAATAATAGTTTCCTTTTGATGACTTTTGAATGCCTCATCCGATTCACTTCAAACCCTCAACGCTAATATTTAACTACATTGTCAACTTAAGCCGCACTCTGCATAATTAGTCGCGTGCATTGAGGCAGTGGGGACTGGAGTTATTCCCTAATCTGATTGCTCAGCAACCGAAATACATCTAGTTATGTGTGCGTAAACTACATGAATTAAGGGATAAAGTCAAAGGTAACCCTGTTCGCAGATGATGCGAAACCAATTAGGGTGCAAGTCTTGTCTGACATGAGGCTGCTCGTGTTCAACCCCAGCAAGTGCAAATTTATGAAGATTGGGAATGTAAAAGTAGACCAGAAACGGAGTACATATTCGGGAATGGGGGGGGGGGATAATAAAAGACTGCGTGTCAGACAAATTCAAAATTACCTTTCAAAATTTTAAGCAACGAGTAATTTACGACACTATATGGTGTACACCAGAGAGCAAAGTTTGCAAGGAGACTAGTCTCGATGCTAGGGGTTATGTCCAACAAGGATAAGCTAAATTTTATTCTAAGACTGTAGAAAGGAATATATTGTTAAGACCATATATTCTATGTGTAAGTTACAATTTAAAAACACTTTTAATTTTATCAGTAGTTTGCAAGGCCAAGTTATTTATTCCTTCATAAGCATATTAATAATGTGACTGATTTGTCGTGTGTTTTCTAGGTGCTGCTTTGATAATTTCAATCCTGAGAATCATCTTCGCTGCCTCGGATGCTAATAACAACACTTGTCTCTTAAACGTGAAAACTATAGATCATTTCTACGGTATTTATGTAATCTACTAGGGCGTCTTCAATTTTAAGACCCATCGTTGATTTACCCACAGTATGAGCGGCCCGAAATTCAAATATACTAGCCGTGCAAAATCACAAACTGCATTACCAGCAATAATTTCGGAAATCATGAAGGTAGTTGGAGCAAAAGATTACTTGGCAAGAGACTCCTTTCCAGAAGACCGAAGTGTCTCACTGTAACCTCCTCCACAAACTGCAATTTTCGTTAAGTCTCTGTAAGGACACACCAGACATCGCGCAAAGAGCGTTCTACTTTTTCTAGAATTTTATTTGCAGTCTGTACAACGGTATGTGTCTCGCCCATAGGCACACATTCAAGTGAATCATGCAATCTTCACAACTAATACACTTTTCGATTAAATCACAATGACCATGTTTAATTAACTAATTCAAGGTTATCGAATGTGGACACAATTTCTCCACCAGCGACTTGCACCAGGGTTTCATTACCAATTAAGTCTGCATGTTGAATGGAAAAGATACCTGTAACAGCATATCAGGACCGTTGTAGATCAGTAATCTATTAATAAAGATATTAACGTCAGTTTTCACTATCTCCTGAACTTTTGCCTTCATCTTCTATTTCTCTGCCAATTCAAGTTCAGCAACCTTGACCTCAACAGATATCTTAGAACCAAAAGCAATTTTGTCTGTGTCCATTGGAGTGTTGACAATTATAAGCTTGGCATTTCCAACATGTCTGGGCTGGTTAAAACCTATCTTCTTTTCCAGGAACCCTTCAATGAAGAAAGAATCTCTTAGTGCACCACCCTGTATGAAAATGATCTTGATAACATCAAGGTTTCCAGTAATGCTTAGCCTTAACACAGCATCAACTGTCAAGTTTGCAATGAAATCTTTGTTTTGAGGAAGAATCTTCGAGCTGAGAGTAGCCTTGTAAATCTTGAGCAAATCTTCTCAGATTTTTTTTGGGGTGGCAGAACTATCCTGCGCTAAATTTGTGAGCTCTTCGCGAGCAACATCTGTAGCTTTACGATACCCACTTATAATGGTCTGTGGGTGGAGTCGCATGGCTACCAATTTATATGCTTCTCGTAGTAGTTCTGAAACGAAAATCACCACTGAGGTTGTATTATTACACCCCACCACCCTGAATCTTGCTAATATCCACACGAATCTTGGCGACAGCATTATCTATATTAATGTTTCTCAGGATCGCTGCACCATCATTGGTTATCTCAGTTTGACCTTTGTTTCCTTCCACTGCAACAAGAATTTAGTCTATGCCTCAAGGCTCGTGAACAAACTCAGTCCCCAACGGCAATAGCATTAATGAACAAGGAGAGGCGAGGAGTTTCTAACCACTCCTTCTCATCCTCCACTCGCATAATATACACAGGATTATGTGAAAAAAACATTAAGTGGAGGTAGTAAATGAGATAGGAACCAAACCTGGTGACATTAGAGGAAAGAAGGACTAAGGATGATATGAAAGCAACTTAAAAATACTGAGAGAAATTAGCATGGTAAATAAAGATAGATTGTACGAGAGATGATGAGTGGTCATACCTGTCCTAAGCTGTCTGGGAATTAGCGTGGGGTGTTACCGAGCAGTGCTTTAAAATCTCAGGTTAAAATGTTGAAGAAGGAGGTTCTACTGCTTCAGGAGGAAAATAGGAGGCTGAAGCTTCGGCTAGATGGGTTTGGGAGTGAGTGTGAGATGGTTGGTGCTGGTAAGGAGGAAATGGTTACCAACAGTCAAAGTGGCACTGCTTTAAGTGGCAAGTGGTTCACAATTCAGGAAGAAGGAAGATAAGGAAGGTTAATAGAGAAGATGTGAACATAGGAAATCGATTATCTGTTCTCCAGGACGAGTGTACTTCAGTGGTTATTGAGGTTAAAGGTACCACTGACTCCACTGCTAATCAAGGTAAGAATATTCTGATTATGGGAGAGTCTCAGGTAAGATATATGGACCGTGCATTTTGTAACAGAGATAGGAAGGTCAGAGAGAGGGTGTGCCTCCCAGGAGCTGGTGTTGGTGACATAGTCAGCAGGCTGGATAATATTATGTCAGGTAATGGGAACAAGCGCATTATCTGTCTCAGTGCTGGTGGAAATGACATTGGGAAGAGCAGGAGACAGGAGCTACTAGATAGGTACAGGTCAGCCATAGAAGTAGTCAGGTCTAAGGAAGGGATCCCAATTATATGTAGCATTTTGCCAAGAAAGGGAGTGGGCAATGAATGGATGTCTATGGCAATTGGTATAAATTGCTGGCTAGACAAGTACTGCAAGGAACTTGCAATTCCATTCATTGATAACTGGGACAAATTCTATGGTAAACGTGATATGTATGCAAGGGATGGGTTCATCTATCTGGGGCTGGAGTGGTTGCATTAGCCAATTCGATTGAGGGGTGTCATTGGAGACATGTCTAGGACTTTAAACTGATATATTATAGAGGAATGGGTGTTTGTGGGAAACAACAGATATTACCAGGATACCTCAGGGATATGTTTAAAATACAATATTCAAAATAAAGCTGCTAGTAAAGGCAAAGCAATTGATCAACAAACAAAGAGAGACAGTAGAGGGCAACGAGTGACTAGCTCCCTTAAGCTTTACTATACAAATAGTAGGAGTCTAAGAAATAAGATAGTTGAGCTAAGATTACTTGCAAGTGCAGGTAATATAGATATTAATGCTAAACCAGATACCAAGTTCAACCTGAAAGATAGAGAAATGCTTTCTGAGTCCAACATACAGGGTTATAAATTATTCCACACTGATAGGGTAAACAGGAAGGGTGGTGGAATGGTGATGTATGTTAGAGATAACTTAAATTGTTGTGCTAAAGATATAAGATAAGAAACATCGGACACAGAATATGTTTAGCTACAGTTTCTCGAGGGTCGTGAAAAATCAATTTTTTGTGTGATTTACAGGCCCCCAAGCCTGGATAGGGAATGCAGTAAGCTGCTATGGGACGAAATTTATAAGGCGTCTAGATATGAAAATGTTGTGTTAATGGGAGATTTTAACTTTAGACAAATTGATTGGAACAATGTGACAGGAAATCTTGAGTCTAGTGACTGTCTTGATACGGTTCAGGATTGTTTTTTAAAACAGTTTGTTACAGAACCAACTAGAGGTAGCAACTTGCTTGATTTGGTTCTTGCCAACAAAGACTCACTAGTTAATAATCTTGAGGTTAATGATGAACTTGGGGAAAGCGATCACAAATCACTTAGTTTCAATATATCATGGAATTACCCAGATAACTGCAATCAAGTCTCTGTTCCAGACTTTCGCTTAGCCGACTTCATGGGTCTGAGAATTTACCTAGGTGGGCTAAATTGGGATGACCTGACTATGAGTCAGGTAGGTGGTTTTGGTTGCCAGTATGACGTTTTCCAGAGTGTAGTTTTAGCTGCCCAGACAACGTTTGTTCAGAGTAGGGAAATTAGATCTAACAAAAATGATCCTAAATGGATGAACAATAGATTAAAACATCTCATTGGTCAAAAGAGAGACATTTATAGGCGTATCAAAAGAGGGGATGGGCAGATAAGAAATCAATATTTTCAATTAAAGAGATAAATAAAAAAAAGGAATAAGAAAAGCAAAAAGGGATTATGAAGCTAAGGTCGCCAGGTATTCGAAGACTAACCCAAAATGGTTCTTTCAATTATACAGAAGTAAGATTAGGGACAAGATAGACCCACTTAAAATTAACTCAGGTCAGATCACTGACAGCGATAAGAATATGTGTGAAATTTTCAATACTTATTTCCTCTCAGTTTTTACTCAGGAAGATACTAACGAAATTCCAGAAATAATAAATTATGTAGAACAGGAAGATAATAAACTATGCTCGACTGGGGTAACTAGTGACATGGTCCTCAGACAAATAGATAAATTAAAATCTAACAAATCCCCAGGCCCTGATGAACTGTTTGAAAGAGATTTAAAGGAATGTAAAGAGGAACTTAGCAAACCTTTGGCAAATCTTTTTAATATATCACTACAAACTGGCATAGTGCCAGACAAGTGGAAAATGGAAAATGTAATACATATTTACAAGGCAGGTGACAGGCCCTTAGCTTCAAACTATAGACCAATAAGCCTTACCTCCATAGTTGTTAAATCTATGGAATCAATAATTGACGAGGCAATTCGTGGCCATATTGAAAGGCATAAATTGATTAATGAATCTAAAAACGGTTTTACTAAGGGGTGTTCCTGTCTTACGAATTTACTAACTTTTTTCACTAAGGTGTTTGAGAAGGTAGATCATGGTAATGAATATGATATTGTGTATATGGACTTCAGTAAGGTTTTCGAAAGAGTTCCGCATCAGAGGGTATTGAGGAAACTTAAGGCTCACGGAATAGGAGGAGAAACTTTTTTCCTGGGTAGAGGCATGGTTGACAAATAGGCGGCAGAGAGTTTGCATAAATGGGGATAAATCAGAATGGGGGCACGTCTCAAGCGGTGTCCCACAGGGGTCAGTTTTGGGCCCCTTGTTGTTCACAATTTACATAAACGACATATATGAGGGAATAAATAGCAACATAACCAAATTTGCTGATGACACCAAAATAGGCCGTCCAATTCATTTTAATGAGGACATTAGAACACTCTAGGATGATTTGAATAGACTGATGCAGTGGTCGGAGAAGTGGCAGATGCAATTTAATATAGACAAATGCAAAGTGCTAAATGTTGGGCAGGACAATAACCATGCCACATATAAACTGAATAATGTAGATCTTAATACTTGTGATTCCGAAAAGGATTTAGGAGTTCTGGTTAGCAGTAATCTGAAACCAAGAAAACAGTGCATAAGTGTTCGCAATAAAGCTAACAGAATCCTTGGCTTCATATCAAGAAGTATAAATAATAGAAGTCCTCAGGTTGTTCTTCAACTCTATATATCTTTGGTTAGGCCTCATTTAGATTATGCTGCACAGTTATGGTCACCATATTACAGAATGGATATAAATGCACTGGAAAACGTACAGAGGAGGATGACGAAGTTGATCCCATGTATCAGAAATCTTCCCTATGAGGATAGACTGAGGGCCCTGAATCCGCACTCTCTAGAAAGGCGTAGAATTAGTGGGGATATGATTGAGGTGTATAAATGGAAAACAGGACTAAATAAAGGGGATGTAAATAGCGTGCTGAAAATATCCAGCCAAGACAGGACTCGCAGCAATGGTTTCAAGTTAGAAAAGTTCAGATTCAGGAAGGATATAGGAAAGCACTGGTTTGGTAATAGAGTTGTGGATGAGTGGAACAAACTACCGAGTACCGTCATAGAAGCTAAGACGTGTAGTTTTAAAAACAGGTTAGATAAATACATGAGTGGGTGTGGGTGGGTGTGAGCAGGACCTGACTAGCTTGTGCTACTAAGTCAGATGCCGTGCTCATTCCTTAAGTGTAAGAGACCTGTTTACGTGGAGAAGGTTAACTCCAGGTAGTCAGGTCTAAGCCTTGGAGTGATGGACCTGCCTCGCATGGGTCAGGGGGCCTGCTGCAGTGTTCCATTTTCTTATGTTCTTTTAATCTTAGAGTGATCAGAACGTTGAGTAACCTGAATAATGACGTGGCAGAGGTAAGATCTATACATAATTTAAAGATGAGCTGCAGTAAGGTTGTCGAAGCCAGGACAGAATTTATCCAATAGCTACTAGCGAAGAAGGATTGGGGGGGGCGGGGGCAGGAGTCTTGTAACCACACATAGTCGACGAAATATACAGGTGAAAACACACATACACACACACATATATACACACACATACACACACACATACATACACACACATACACACACACGTCTTAGCTTCTATGACGGTACTCGGTAGTTTGTTCCACTCATCCACAACTCTATTACCAAACCAGTGCTTTCCTATATCCTTCCTGAATCTGAACTTTTCTAACTTGAAACCATTTGTGTGCCACTAACACAAATCTTCAACACATCCATTGAAACTGGGCAACTACCTGAGGCGTGGAAGATGGCAAATGTAGTCCCAATTTTTAAGAAAGGAGACAGACACGAGGCATTAAACTACAGACCTGTGTCACTGACGTGTATAGTATGCAAAGTCATGGAGAAGATCATCAGGAGGAGAATGGTGGAACACCTAGAAAGACACAAGCTTATAAACGACAACCAGCATGGTTTCAGGGAAGGAAAATCCTGTGTCACAAACCTACTGCAGTTTTATGACAAGGTAACAGAAGTAAGACACGAGAGAGAGGGGTGGATAGACTGCATTTTTTTGGACTGCAAGAAGGCGTTCGACACAGTTCCTCACAAGAGATTAATGCAAAAGCTAGAGGATCAGGCACACGTAACAGGAAAAGCACTGCAATGGATCAGAGAATATCTGACAGGGAGGCAACAACGAGTCATGGTACGTGACGAGATGTCAGAGTGGGCACCTGTGACGAGTGGAGTTCCACAAGGGTCAGTCCTAGGACCTGTACTGTTTTTGGTATATGTGAATGACATAACGGAAGGGATAGACTCAGAAGTGTCCCTGTTTGCAGATGATGTGAAGTTAATGAGAAGAATCAAATCAGTCGAGGATCAGGCAGGAATACAAAGAGACCTGGACAGGCTGCAAGCCTGGTCCAGTAACTGGCTCCTTGAATTTAACCCTGCCAAATGTAAAGTCATGAATATCGGGGAAGGGCAAAGAAGACCGCAGACAGAGTATAGTCTAGGTGGCCAAAGACTGCAAACCTCACTCAAAGAAAAAGATCTTGGGGTGAGTATAATACCGAGCACATCTCCTGAGGCACACATCAATCAGATAACTGCTGCAGCATACGGGCGGCTGGCAAACCTAAGAATAGCGTTCCAATACCTCACCAATGAATCATTCAAGACTCTGTATACCATATACGTCAGACCCATACTGGAGTATGCAGCACCAGTTTGGAACCCACACCTGGTCAAGCACGTCAAGAAATTAGAGAAAGTGCAAAGGTTTGCAACAAGACTAGTCCCAGAGCTAAGGGGATTGTCCTACGAAGAAAGGTTAAGGGAAATCGGCCTGACGACACTAGAAGACAGGAGGGTTAGGGGAGACATGATAACGACATATAAAATACTGCGAGGAATAGATAAGGTGGATAGAGACAAGATGTTACAGAGAGGGGACACAGAAACAAGGGGTCACAATTGGAAGTTGAAGACTCCTATGAGTCAAAGGGATGTTAGGAAGTATTTCTTCAGTCATAGAGTTGTCAAGGAAGTGGAATAGCTTGGAAAGCGACATAGTGGAGGCAGGAACCATACATAGTTTTAAGACTAGGTTTGATAAAGCTCATGGAGCAGGGAGAGAGAGGACCTAGTAGCAATCAGTGAAGAGGTGGGGCCAGGAGCTATGACTCGACCCCTGCAACCACAAATAGGTGAGCACAAATAGGTGAGTACACACACATAGACTCCGAAGTGTCCCTGTTTGCAGATGATGTGAAGTTGATGAGAAGAATTCAATCGTACTAGGACCAGGCAGAACTACAAAGGGATCTGGACAGGCTGCAAGCCTGGTCCAGCAATTGGCTCCTGGAGTTCAACCCCACCAAGTGCAAAGTCATGAAGATTGGGGAAGGGCAAAGAAGACCGCAGACAGAGTACAGTCTATGGGGCCAGAGACTACAAACCTCACCCAAGGAAAAAGATCTTGGGGTGAGTATAACACCAGGCACATCTCCTTAGGCGCACATCAACCAAATAACTGCTGCAGCATACGGACGCCTAGCAAACCTAAGAACAGCATTCAGACATCTTAATAAAGAATCGTTCAGGACCTTGTACACTGTGTACGTTAGGCCCATACTGGAGTATGCAGCACCAGTTTGGAACCCACATCTAGCCAAGCACGTAAAGAAGCTCGAGAAAGTGCAAAGGTTTGCAACAAGACTAGTCCCGGAGCTAAGGGGTATGTCCTACGAGGAGAGGTTAAGGGAAATCGACCTGACGACACTGGAGGACAGGAGAGAAAGGGGGAACATGATAACGACATATAAAATACTGAGAGGAATTGACAAGGTTGACAGAGACAGAATGTTCCAGAGATGGGACACAGCAACAAGGGGACACAGTTGGAAGTTGAAGACTCAGATGAATCACAGGGATGTTAGGAAGTATTTCTTCAGTCACAGAGTGGTCGGGAAGTGGAATAGCTTGGGAAGAGATGTAGTGGAGGCAGGATCCATACATAGCTTTAAGAAGAGGTATGATAAAGCTCATGGCGCAAGGAGAGTGACCCAGTAGCGGCCAGTGTAGAGGCGGGGCCAGGAGCTATATCTCGACCCCTGCAACCACAACTAGGTGAGTACAACTAGGTGAGTACATACACACACACATACACACACACGGAGCCAGGAGCTATGAATCGACCCGTGCAACCACAAATAGGTGAGTACACACACACATACACATACACACACACACACACACATACACACACACACACACACACACACACACACACGCCAGCAACACAGGGAAAAGCAACAACAAAAACAACAACAATAGCGCCGACAACAAAAAAACAGCACCAAAAATGTTTGCAACAATACAATAAAAATAATACCAAATAACACAACCTTAACAGTCCCAACAGCGAAAATAACAGCAACAACAAGGACAAAAATATCAGCAATAACAACAGTCGCACCACCAAAAACAATAAAAATAGCAACAACAACAACATCAGCAGTTCAAATAGCAACAGAAAAAACAGCAGCAGCATAAGCAACAACAGCAGCATCAGTAACAAGAAAACAAGAAAGTTGCAGCAGTAGAAACAGCACGATCAACATCTGCAACAACAGGAGCACGAACAACAAAAATAGCGAAAGCAACTGCAAGAGGAGCAAAACTAAGAAGAGCAGCAGCAGCAACAACAACAACATCAGCAGCAGCAGTAGAAAAAAAACAAGAACTTTATCAGAAGGAGCAGCAGCAGCAACAACACCAGCAGCATCACCAACAACATCAAAAGTAGCAACAACAAACACAGCAACAGAAAAAAGATCAACAATAAGAAAAGCAGGGGAAGCAGCAACACTAACTGGAACAGCAACAAAAGCAGCAACATAAAAACAGCAGCAGCAACAAGAACAGTAGCAGCAACAACAATAACAACTGGAATTGCAACAGCTAGAGCAGCTGCGGCAGAATCAGCAGCACTAACATCAATAAGAACAATCACAGCAGGAAAATGAGCAGCAGCAGCAGCAAAAACAAGAACATCAGGAGCAGCTGCAACATCAAAAAGAACAGCAAAACAGTAGCCACAACAACTACAACTGCCACAAAAGCAACAACAGCTGTGGCAGCGCCTACAACGGCAGCAAGATCAACAGCAACAACAGCAGCAGTAGTAATAACAGTAATAACCGCAATAACAGAAGAGCAGCTAAAGCGGCAGCACCACCAGCAACCGCATAACTGCCGAAGCAATACGTGTAGCAAAAACAAGTACAACAGTATAAAAAATAATAACTGTAGCTTCAGCAACAACAACAGACACAGAAACATGAACGATAGAAACAACAACAGGAGAAACAATACAAACAGCAACAAGAACAACAATTATAGCAGCACAACAGCAACAGTAGCACTAACAACAAAGAGTCAGTAGAAGCAACATTAATAACAAAAGCAGAATCAGAAACAAGAACAGCAGCATCAACAATAACAGCTGCAACAGCACCTACACCAGCAACATGCAACTGCAGCAGGAATAACAACAACACTAACAAGATCAGCAGCTGCAACTACAACAGCAACATCCCACAGCAGCAGTACCACTAACAACAGCAACAAAATCAACAGCTGCAGGTACAACCCCAACGCACAATAACAGCAGCAGCAACAAGCTCAGCAGAAGCAACTACAATAGCAACATGCAGCAGCAGCAGCAGGAACAACAACAGCAGCAGGAACAGCAACAGCAGCAGGAACAACAGCAACTACAAGAACATGCTGGACACGACAGTAAACAGACTTCACCATTCACACTGACTCTGATGTGTAGTAAATAATTACCCTCACTTGTCTTCCATTAAGGTATTGAGGAAAGCCAGCAGGAGGCGCTTTAGTACCGGCTGGGATTTCAACATGGGTGGCTGGGTGTTGAGACGGGTGGTTGGGTGTTGGGACGGGTGGCTGGGTGTTGGGATGGGTGGCTGGGTGTTGGGACGGGTGGCTGGGTGTTGGGACGGGTGGCTGGGTGTTGGAACGGGTGGCTGGGTGTTTGGGACGGGTGGCTGGGTGTTTGGGACGGGTGGCTGGGTGCTGGGACGACTGCCCGTGTGTGTTGGGATGGGTGACTGGGTACTGGGACGACTGACTTTGTGCTGGGATGGATGACTGGATGCTGGGACGGGTGGCTGGGTGCCGGAACGACTGGTTAGGTGCTAGTACGGGTGGCTGAGTTCTGAACAGTTGTGGAAAACGGGTTCTGGAACGGAGGCGGAAAGGGACGGTTGAGTGCTGTGCTGGAATGGGTGGCTAGGTGCTGAAACTGGTGACTAGGTACCTGGACGGTTAGCCGGGTGCTTAAACAGGTGGCTTGATGCGAGGAAGGCAGCTGAGTGCAAGTTGGGTGCTGGGATGAGTGGCTGATGCTGGGACGAGTAACTTCGTACTGCGGGTAGTTGGATATTGATTGAGTCCTAGAATATGTTGCTGGGTGTTAGCTGGGTGCTAGCTAGGCGCGTGGGCTGGTGACTGGGGGCTCGGACTGTGGCTGAGTGCTGGGAAGAGTAGATGAGTGCTAAAATGGGTGACTTGGCACTGGAAATAGTGGCCGAGTGCTCTGATAGGTGGCTGATTGCTGGGATGAGTGCTGAGGCAGGTTGCTGGGTGATAGGAGAGGACGCTGGGTGCTCTGACAGGTATTTGGTATGGAACGCTAATATGTATGTATATATGGATGGGTACTTGGATAAGAACTTAGCTGTAGAGATAGGTTGCTGCAACAGTTGGTTGAGTGCTGAAGCCTGGCCATCCAGTGCGGGTGGCCAGGCATTGGGTGAGTGCTGAGATGGGTGACAGGGTCCTCGGAGCTGAGATTGGATATTGGGACGGGACGCTGGGACAAATTGTTGTATCGGATGGTGCTAATGATGGATGGGTGCGGGGATAAGAAGCTGGGTACTGGAACAAGTAGCTGGGTGTTGGAATAAGATGATGGGTACAGGCACAAGTATCTGGGTACTGGAATAAGAAGCTGGGTACTGGAACAGGTAGCTGGGTGGGAACCCAAGGATGTGTAGGTGTGTCATGTGCATACGGGTATGTGTACGTGTTCCTTACTCATAAGGTATACATTGTCTGCTGTATATATACTTTAGGTTCTATAATTACTGTTTATAAAATACATTATTTGCCCTTAGTATAAGTCTGGAAATGTTAGGGACCTGGCATACGTGGCTTTGTTGTATAACAGATAGCTATACATAACACAGGCGTGATGACGTCACAAGCACTTTGCTTGCATATTTTTGCTGATGTCCGTATTCTTCTTCAAATTTGCTTCTCCTAGACGTGTGCAATAACATTTGTAACTTATTGTAAGGTAAATGTTAGAACAGATAGTTTCATTTACGAAATATGTATATTATGGGCGGTTGAGTGCGTGGCTGGTGGTGGCTAACGTCTCCTGGCCTCCTACCTCCATGGGGGTCGCATGCGTCTCTACACAGTCCAGCGTCCATACACACTCCATGAAGGTTGCATGCGTCTCTACCCACTCCAGCGTCCACACACACTCCATGAGGGTTGCATGCGTCTCTACCCACTCCAGCGTCCACACACTGCATGGAGGTTGCATGCGTCACTACCCACTCCAGCGTCCACACACTGCATGTAGGTTGCATGCGTCTCTACACAGTCCAGCGTCCACACACTCCATGAAGGTTGCATGCGTCTGTACCCACTCCAGCGTCCACACACACTCCATGAGGGTTGCATGCGTCACTACCCACTCCAGCGTCCACACACTGCATGTAGGTTGCATGCGTCACTACCCACTCCAGCGTCCACACACACTCCATGAAGGTTGCATGCGTCTCTACCCACTCCAGCGTCCACACACTGCATGGAGGTTGCATGCGTCACTACCCACTCCAGCGTCCACACACACTCCACAGTAAAAACAGACTAGTTTTTCTAAGCTAAACATTTGTATAAGTATATCTGATTATATAGTATTGATTTAGAAGTTACCTCTTAGCATGGTTTCTGTTGCAAGGAATGCAGGTGATTTTTATGAGGTTACTTGTTGCTCATTACATGTTAATTAATCATGTTTTTGCAAGATTCCCCGTTAATATATATTAGCATAGATTAGGATTTTTATTCCTCAGTTAAATACCATCTCTAATGAAACTTGATTATCATTCCAATTCAATTGGCGTTTGAAAGGATTTATTGGATACAATCGGATCATGGGGTTGTCAGTAATTGCCCATTGTTAACATAGCAGTATGACACTTGTATTATAGGGTGCTGGGAATGAGTGCTCGTATGTGCGTTTAAACACACAGACACACAGACACACAGACACACAGACACACACACACACACACACATACACACACACACAACGACACAGCACACACACACACACACACTCACACACAACGACATGATGGAAGGAATAGACTCGAAGTGTCTGTTTGAGATGATGTGAATAGAGAAGAACAATCGGAAGAGGACCAGGCAGAACTACAAAGGGGTCTGGATAGGCTGCAAGTCGGTCCAGCAATTGCTCAGAGGGTTCAACCCAACCAAGTGCAAAGTCATGAAGATTGGGAAGGGGAAAGAGACCGCAGACGGAGAGTCTAGGGGGCAGAGCTACAACTCAATAAAGTAAAACATCTGGGGTGAGTATAACCAGGCACATCTCCTGAGGCGCACATCAACCAAATAACTGCTGCAGCATATGGGGCCAGCAAACCTAAGACGAGCATTCCGACATCTTAATAAAGAATCGTTCAGGACCCTGTAAACGTGTAGCTTAGGCATACTGAGTATGCCACCAGTTTGGAACCCACATTTATCCAAGCACGTAAAGAAGCTAGAGAAAGTGAAAGGTTTGCAACAAGACTAGTCCCGAGCTAAGGTATGTCCTACGAGGAGAGGTTAAAGGAAATCGACCTGACGACACTGGAGGACAGGAGAGATAGGGGGGACATGATAACGACATATAAAATACTGAGAGGAATTGACAAGGTTGACAGAGACAGAATGTTCCAAAGATGGGACACAGCAACAAGGGGACACAGTTGGAAGCTGAAGACTCAGATGAATCACAGGGATGTTAGGAAGTATTTCTTCAGTCACAGAGTAGTCGGGAAGTGGAATAGCTTGGGAAGCGATGTAGTGGAGGCAGGTTCCATACACAGCTTTAAGAAGAGGTATGATAAAGCTCATGGCGCATGGAGAGTGACCCAGTAGCGGCCAGTGAAGAGGCTGGGCCAGGAGCTATGTCTCGACCCCTGCAACCACAACTAGGTGAGTACACACACACTCACACACTCACACACACACACTCACACACACACACTCACACTCACACACCACACACACACACTCACACACTCACACACACACACTCACACACTCACACACACACACACACACACACACTCACACACACACACACACTCACACACTCACACACACACACTCACACACTCACACACACACACTCACACACACACACTCACACACACACACACACCTCATGGGCACGAATTATGCTTGACCTCAGCTTGAATCCTTGAATTTCATATAAAAAGTTAGAATTGTTGTTTACCGTTTTCATGCTTCTTGACTGCTTATGGGACAAAAACTTAACTATGGCAGTTGGTGTTGGTGGGAGCAGGTCTGTGTAAAACCTTGTAGCTGGTTAGTAGATGGTAGTCTCTGCTATCATTACCAGTACCGTAGGTGGCTGGAATAATTCCTCATTGTAGGTAACGTGGACTGGCCGCTATTGCAGTACCCTCGCGCTATGCTCGACGCTGTTTTAAATCGCTGCATTACCTCGAAAAAATATTACGACAGTTTATTATTGTTTTTCTGTCTCATTTAGCTACAGTTGTAACAAGATGTAGACTATGGAAAAGGTTGTCATAGAAGGAAGAGTGTTCTGTCAAAATCTTGCTGGTGGATCACAGTTGGTGGCCTCTCCTAACCTTACAGATGAACAATTGGTGATTAGTTTGAGAATTCATAATTATAGTCATTATAGTCATGTCACTTGTTGATCTCACATTATGCTTGACGCCAAATCCCAGAAATTCTTCACTGATCAGTGTCACCTAACATTACCAAATGTGTGTCTTACAATCAGGAGTATTAAGAAATTCATAAGTACTACTGGACATACACACCTAAACAATCGTTAGGCTAGAGAGAACAAGATGGTGAGACAAAAATTCCACCTGGGTAGTGGAAAATGCCAGAGAAAGGGTAGTTGTACACAGGCACTCACACATTATAGCAATGTGATACGCAGATAACCGACAAGTTGATTTGTCAAATTTTTGGATTTCTAAAAGATTTATATAATATCTGTCAGAGACAGCAACATCTTGGGATCTTGATACAGGGAATTCTTCAACGCTTGTCAAACCTGTAGGCATGACTTACTTCCACTAGTGGAGTTTCCCACTAGTGAGGCCGTCTTCAACTGCTTCAACTCACCTGTCTGCAGTACATAAACCTGTTCTACACGCATATTCTGTACTTTTATTACGAATGATGGATTGAACACATCGACTCCAGGCTGAGGGACTCCAACTCATCAATCACCATTCTTTGTGTTGGACTGAGGAAGTCACTGGCTGGCGAAACGTTTTCTCAGTAAAGATTCCCAAATGTTGCAGAAATGTTTCATTTATCAACGTCAGGTTTTGTCTAATGAAAGAACATCATTATTATTATGGTTATTCTTATTAGAGTAATTGTAATCTTGTGTACTGGATTTTACCTAATATCAGAACTTTATATTATTATTCACAGCTGGATAGAAAATAGTAATATTTTATAACAATAGAGTTTCTCATTTATGTAATGTGTGCATGTGAAAGGCGCCAGCATAGTGAGGGTTAAACAAGTTGTAGCTAACATTCTGGATTTTCCACGACAACATAAATTGGCAAACGTCATGAGGGAGAGGGTCGGGGTGGAGCGTGGCTTCCTTACATGTTCCACTGCTTTCAATTGTTTCTTGAAATTATTCATGCTCTTTTGATATGCTTAATGTGAGTTGATGAGTGACTTTTCTGTAATGTTTTGATCACCCACGCCAGCAATTATGGAACTTTTAGGAAGGTCACCTTGCATCATGGGTCCCATCCCTGCTTCTACAGAAGTTGGAGTCTGGCTCTTAGTACTGAGAGGATGTGCTGCTGTTGTTTCCTGGCGATTTTCTTGCTTCTGAGTGTTTTTTCCATGGTTTTGTATGACTGTACTCATCTCTTGCAATGGGTTAACGTGTGTACAAGTGTTCTAGCGAATATATTTTGCATGTTTATTAGTTAGGATGTAGTTAGCCACCTTGTGATTGTTAATGGATCTACCCTTCTTGACATCTAGATCTTCAACGGTGTTGGCTGTTTACTGTCACAATTGGAGCAAAAGGTAATTAAGGTGCATAATATTGTGACTGGGACTTCGCTGTGGTGTTGGGACCTCTTTATGTCTTTTGTATGGATGCTGCTGTTGTCCCATATTTGTTCTTGTGGGTTATGGTGCTAACTGCTATTTCACAATGTTGTATTTATCCTGGATAGGCTATTTAGGGTATCGCTGATATTTGGATAATCCGTAACTTATTTCTATATGTACCATATGAATCGCATTGTCACAGTTTACTAAGTTCATTCACTAATACATTCTCTTAATGTAACTATTTTACGACATGCTTACAGGTCTACCATTGTGTATCGGAGAGTAGTATATTTTGATTTGACACAAATTATAAATTCGTAGGACACGACACACACACACACACACACACACACACACACACACACTATAAAAGGGGTCTCTACACAGGTATGAGTAGGGAGGCAAAAACTAAGTGCACTAGGTAATGGAAAAAGTACAGAAGGCAAAGTACCCAAAAAAAATGGCCCACCGACAGTACGAAAACAACATAGCATCGAAAGCCAAGTCTGACCCGAAACTGCTTTATATCCACATTAGGAGGAAGACACCAGTCAAAGACCAGGTGATCAGGCTGAGGGAAGAAGGTAGGGAACTCACAAGAATCAGGCACATATAACAGGAAGGTCACTGCAATAGATCAGAAAATACCTGACAGGGAAGCAACAACGAGTCATGGTACGAGATGAGGTATCACCACGGGCGCCTGTGACGAGCGGAGTTCCACAGGAGTGTGATCGCTTGGAAGCACTGGAGCGCAGGCAAGAGAGATCCATCATAATCTAGATCTGGAAAATCCTAGAGGGACTGGTCCCTAATCTGCACACAGCAATCACTCTCTACGAAAGCAAAAGACTTCGCAGGCGATGCAACATACCCAAATGAAAAGTAGGGGTGCCATTAGTACACTAAGAGAAAACACAAGACTGTCCAACAGCCTCCCACCAGCCATAAGGGGAATTACCAATAGACCCCTGGCTGCCTTCAAGAGGGAGCTGGACAGATACTTAAAGTTGGTGCTGGATCAGCCGGGCTGTGAATCGTACGTTGGACTACGTGTGGCCAGCAGTAACAGCCTGATTCAGCGGGAGGCCTGGTCATGGACCGAGCCGCGGGGGCGTTGATCCCTGGAATATCCTCCAGGTAGATTACAAGTAGATGTACTTACTACAGAAAGTATGATTTAACTCATAAATTTTCAGACAGCTGAGAAGAGAGTTATTTTTTTATTATTTACTGAGCAACATAAATGGGAACTTCACTCACTTCCAGATTTCCTATATAAAAAGGTTCTTCTGAATATCACTCTCATACGTATATGTGTTTTTTTGTGTTATTGCATGTACACTCCACTCATTCGGTAGACTTATATAGAAGCGTGTTTATCTTGCTGATCTGTGTAAACAGCTTCTGTTTACTATGTCTCTGTCTTTTCCAATTATTAAGACTATGGTCATATTTAATTTATTTGTTTGTAAAGCAGGAAAGTCTATTTGATGTCAGATTTTTTGTGGCATCTTCTACGTTAATATTTGATAAACTGATGAGCGCAGACGATAACTGGGAAACAAAAGAAGTAAGTTTAGGGAAGATTACCGAGAATATTCTGAAGGGTCGTGTGGTAATCATTGATGCAATAATATCACAGGAAAGAGGCGATATCTTATAGAGAGTGAAAAAGTAATATTTCCAGAACTTTTGTGATTTCTCACACTATCAAGGAACAGTAAAAACAATAAGACCCTAAAAGACTTTTAAAGTCATCTGTTAGGGCCTTATGTGAGGTCAAATGTGAGGGTTATATGTGAGGTCAAATGTGAGGGTCATATGTGAGGTCAAATGTGAGGGTCATATGTGAAGTCAAATGTGAGGGTCATATGTGAGGTCAAATGTGAGGGTCATATGTGAGGTCAAATGTGAGGGTCATATGTGAAGTCAAATGTGAGTGTCATATGTGAAGTCAAATGTGATGGTCATATGTGAAGTCAAATGTGATGGTCATATGTGAGGCATGACCTCACATATGACCTAACATTTGATCCTACTCACTGTGTGTGGGAATTCTGTTCCATTGTTGTGAAGAATTTTAGTCAGGCCACATGTCAGGCAAAATTTAAATGTGACAATTAGACTTCCCCCAAAAAAAAAAAAATACAGATTAATAGATATATTTTTTATTTGACAGTAATATAAAATGTTTTATTTTGGTCCGAATCTAACTTAGAAACTTCACCTAACCTAACTTAAACTATCGTAATTTGTTTACCTAAATTCTGCTATATATATACCAAAGGTCAGTTTAAATTTATTTATTATTACTTAATATCAATTATATTTTTTTATCGTTATGCTGAGATGGATTTCCCTTTTACTTATGGTATAATTAAATTTTCGTTCTGCTAACTCGGTAGAGAAAGCCCTTGCTGAATAGGCCAAAGTCGCCGTTTCGGCTTAAATCGGTACTGCATACATACATAAAGAGAGTGAGAGAGATAGAAAGAGAGAGAAATACAACTAAGAATATGCTTCTAGTATATGCTTCGACCTCAAATTGAAGTACTATTCAGCAGATACGAAAGACTGTGAAGACATGGATATGTAAGGGTACGAAGAGTGGCAGGTTCCTTGGAGATTCAGGGTGAAGTACCATTGATTGTGTGGAGCATCACACTGTGAGGGCCCCTCCTTAGGCTCTCAAGGTGCTCTGATGACATCTTAATGTATGATCCACTTTAAGGGATGTATGTTTGTGATGGGTGTCTCAGCTTTTGTTGTGTTCATGCCTAATTAAGCTCGGCGCCATTATGTTTTTAGTATACATTCTGTGGTTTCTTCTGGAATAACATTTGATTTGAAATTTTAAAGTTTGATTTTGCTTCGGTTAATGCAGCTTCATTAGAATCTGATTTCAACAAGTTTTCAGTTTTGTACATAGTTCATGCACCTAAGGTAATTATGAGGAAGGGTGGGATAGAGGATGGTATATTGGACTTCAGGAATGGTTAGAGGTAGATTGGCCTGAACTCAGGGAGTAATGGAGTAAGAAGAGGAGAGACGGAAGAAGGGATCTGGTATGGGTGGCAGAGACAGAATATGGGATGAAATGCTATACTGAGACAATGGATGAAGGATAGAGTCGAAGGATAGAGAGTGGGATGAATAAAGGATGGAGGGTAAGAGTGATGATGAAAGGAGGGAGGAATGGATAGAGAGTAATGAAGGGTAGGAGGGATGAATGCTGGAGAAATTATGTAAACTCACTTGAATATATTTGATATGTTAATGTAATGTTTATTATTCTCCATCTTATTGCAAGGAGGCACTGATCAATATCTTTATTATACTGACTCACTATTCAATGTTCCTAATATATAAAGTTATAATTCTTTCTCGATCATAATTTAAATAATTCAGAACCAAAGCACTTTTTATGTAGTAAGAAAATTCGAAAACAACAGCAACAAATTATATATATATATATATATATATATATATATATATATATATATATATATATATATATATATATATATATATATATATATATATATATATATATATATATATATATATATATATATATTCAAGACAACCACTATGAAAAATAGAGGAATTCCAAGCGCTTTCGTGACTATTCACATTATCAAGGAACTATAAAAGGAAACATGACAAGGAGGTTTATAAAGGGCAAGACTACACCTCACAGTCACATCACACTAACAAAGACGACACCTCACAGTAGCGTAACATCGTGCGATGTTACGCTACTGTGAGGTGTAGTCTTGCCCCTTATATAAGCCTTCTTGTCATGTTTCCTTTATAGTTCCTTGATAATGTGAGTAGTCACGAAAACGCTGAATTCCTCTATTTTTCATAGTGGTTGTCTTGATATATATATATATATATATATATATATATATATATATATATATATATATATATATATATATATATATATATATATATATATATATATATATATATATATATATATATATAAATAACTATGAAAAAATAGAGGAATTCCAAGCGCTTTCGTGACTATTCACATTATCAAGGAACTATAAAAGGAAACATGACAAGGAGGTTTATAAAGGGGCAAGACTACACCTCACAGTCACATCACACTAACAAAGACGACACCTCACAGTAGCGTAACATCGTGCGATGTTACGCTACTGTGAGGTGTAGTCTTGCCCTTATATAAGCCTTCTTGTCATGTTTCCTTTTATAGTTCCTTGATAATGTGAGTAGTCACGAAAACGCTTGAATTCCTCTATTTTTCATAGTGGTTGTCTTGCATATATAATATATATATATATATATATTATATATATATATATATTATATATATATATATATATATATATATATATATATATATATATATATATATATATATATATATATATATATATATATATATATATATATATATATATATATATATATATATATATATATTTGAAAAAAATCAAAAGGTTATGAAATAGCTAATGATCTAAAATACCCAAGTGTGAAATCATCACAAGCAGCTATGAAATAATCACAGCTGTGTGACCAATCCTTCCTGAAGCCTCTGTTACCACCCCGTCCAAGAGCATCATCTTGGAAGCACCGCTGGGTCATCGGGCCATCGACACATTCCTCAAGGACAAATTGAATGGCCTGATGGGAATGGAGGAGAGAATAAGGGATCTTGATGCCCATGATGCCCTGTATCTCCTCACAAGGTGTCTTACCTTGCAAAAACTCACTTCTTGAGGTGCGCACCCTCTTTCGACAACCCAACACTTAGCGAATATGACTCACTCCTGAGATCTATCTTTAAAAAGGCACTGAATCTGTCACTGGAAGATCAGCAATGGGATCAAGCAACTCTCCCAGTGCGACTGGGAGGTATAGGGCTGCGCAAGGCAACGCAGGTAGTTTTTCTGTCGTCGTGCATGGCTTCCAGTGGACTAGTCAAGGATAATGTCCCCAGGTTCATTGAAGAAGCCGTGCGGTGGGACACCCTTGCAGACTGCTCCAGCAGACCAGCTCCTCCCAAAGAGCACAAACAGTCCCACTGGGACAAACCGATCATGGAAACAAATTGCCAACACAATGCTCACCAACGCCTCAGGTATTGACAAAGCTCGTCTCCTAGCGGTGAAGGCACCACATTAAGATTTCCTTTTAGTTGTTCCCAACTCCTCCCTGGGCACCCTACTCGACCCACAGGCAATTCGGATTGGTATTGCTCTTGGCCTAGCCGCTACCCATTGAAATAAATGGTATAAAATTCCGACACAATGGAAATATAAACACATAAACAGTATAACGTTTCGCCCAACATTGTCAATAAAGGATCAAATTATATTGCTTATGTGTTTATATTTCCAGCCGCTCCTATGATCACCGAACATAGGGCGTCGGCTCATCAATTCGGACTTCATGGTCTCGTGTCATACATCAGAAGGGAAGTATGCTAAACATGAGGAGGTCAACGACATCATAAAGAGAAGTCTCGCCACACCCCAGTGCCCAGCTCAACGGGAACCCCAAGTATGGAGGTCCGACGGAAGTCAAAAGCGTCCAGATGGAGCCACTATTCTACCCTCGAAGAATGGTAAGCAGATTGCCTGGGACTACACCTATGCTGCCACGTTGGAGGACACCTACTTGCCATACTCTGAAGTTGAAAGGGGTGGAGCCACCAGTTACAGGGAAACCCAGAAGATCCGCAATATGTAAACCTGCCCCATTGCTATAATTTCATCCCAGTAGGGTCTGAGGTCCTTGGAGCATGGGGCAAGTGTAATCTAAAGTTCCTCAGAGAGCTAGATGAAAAGCTCATCACAGAAACGAAAGGTCACAGAAAGGCCAGCTTCCTCTTTCAGAGACTCAGTGTTGCGATCTTGAGAGGAAATGTTTGCAGCATTCTGGGCACGCGGCCCACCGCCGGGGAGCTGAATGAAGTGTTTTAGATGTAGGCTCTGAGATTTTATTTATGTAGTTCTCATTTCTGTTGCATCTTTGTTGATGTATTTTGTCTATAAATGTAGTTTATATAGAATATAGGGAGCTGTAGGAGAAAATATTCAAACGCTCTGGGAAAAATCTCGAGTTTTCCCTGAAGTAAGTTTATTTTTTTCTATGAGGATGAGGCTGCCCAACCAACCCAGTTCCAGAGGTGGTACCTTTTCTTTGTATGTATATATATATATATATATATAATGGGGTCCACCTCTGGTATAAATTGTGGGACCCACAGCCTCGGAGAAGTGGATAAAAAGGCTTCAAGGAAGAATATTTGGATTTCTTCCTGAATATTCCACTTCTTCCACCCCATCTTATATATATATATATATATATATATATATATATATATATATATATATATATATATATATATATATATATATATATATATATATATATATATATATATATATATATATATATATATATATAATATATATATGTCGTGCCGATTAGGTAAAACTTGCGATTTTGGCTTAAATAGCAACGCTCTTCTTGCCATATAAGACAAGCGAAAATTTGTGTATGTAATAATTTCGCGAAAATCATTCTGAACCTAAAGAAAAAAATATATTTCACTGTGTTTGTTTATTATTAAATTATTGTTAACGTATCTAAAATATATTTAGTTGGGTTAGGCTAAATTAAATTGCTCTTGTTGTAATAAGGTTAGGTAGGTTTTCAAAGTTTCTCTTGGTACAAAATTATAATTTTTTACATTATCATAAATTAAAAAAATATATCTTTAAACGTATAAGAGAAAATTTTAGAAAGGACTTAATTTTAGATGAGTTCTTGCTAATTGACCAGTTTTACCTAATCGGCACGACATATATATATATATATATATATATATATATATATATATATATATATATATATATATATATATATATATATATATATATATATATATATATATATATATATATATATATATATATATATATTATATATATATATATATATATATATATTTTTTTTTTATTACACATTGGCCGATTCCCACCAAGGCAGGGTGGCCCGAAAAAGAAAAACTTTCGTCATCATTCACTCCATCACTGTCTTGCCACATTAACACCCCTCCTTCAGAGTGCAGACACTGTACTTCCAATCTCCATGACTCAAGTCTCAAGTCCGGCCTGCTGGTTTCCCTGAATCCCTTCATAAATGTTACTTTGCTCACACTCCAACAGCACGTCAAGTATTAAAACCATTTGTCTCCATTCACTCCTATCAAATACGCACACGCATGCTTGCTGGAAATCCAAGCCCCTCGGACACAAAACCTCTTTCACCCCCTCCCTCCAACCTTTTCTAGGCTGACCCCTACCCCGCCTTCCCTCCACTACAGATTTATACACTCTCGAGGTCATTATGTTTCGTTCCATTCTCTCTACATGTCCTAACCACCTCAACAACCCATCCTCAGCCCTCTGGATAATAGTTTTGGTAATCCCGCACCTTCTCCTAATTTCCAAACTCCGAATTCTCTGCATTATATTCACACCACACATTGACCTCAGACATGACATGTCCAATGCCTCCAGCCTTCTCCTCGTTGCGAAATTTATCACCCATGCTTCACACCCATATAAGAGTGTTGGTATAACTATACTCTCATACATTCCCCTCTTAACTTCCATGGACAAAGTTCTTTGTCTCCACAGACTCCGAAGTGCACCACTCACCCTTTTCCCCTCATCAGTTCTATGATTCACCTCATCCTTCATAGACCCATCTGCTGACATGTTCACTCCCAAATATCTGAATACATTCACCTCCTCCATACTCTCTCCCTCCAATCTGATATATAATCATTCGTCACCTAATCTTTTTGTTATCCTCATCACCTTACTCTTTCCTATATTCCCTTTCAATTTTCTTCTTTTACATACCTTACCAAATTCATCGACCAACCTCTGCAACTTCTTTTCAGAATCTCTCAAAAGCACAGTGTCATCAGCAAAAAGCAACTGTGACAACTCCCACTTTGTATTTGATTATTTGTCTTTTAACGCCACACCTCTTGCCAAGACCCTCACATTCACTTCTCTTACAGCCCCATCTATAAATATATTGAACAACCACGGTGACATCACACATCCCTGTCTAAAGCCTACTTTTACCGAGAAATAATCTCCCTCTCTCCTACACACTCTAACCTGAGCCTCACTATCCTCATAAAAGCTCTTCACTGCTTTCAGTAACCTACCTCCTATTCCATACACCTGCAACATCTGCCACATTGCCCCCTATCCATCCTATCATATATATATATATATATATATATATATATATATATATATATATATATATATATATATATATATATAGTACAAGTGCTTTATTAATAGACAGAATACATTGACAGAAAGCACAAACATTAACATGATTACATTGGTACAATATAGCAAAGGTAATGAATCTCTTCCAGCTCCTCCGAAGCCGGATGCAAGCCCAGTATGCAGCATGCATTTTCCCTCTGGATGGCCAGGCTGAGGCGCTGGAACATGAAAATGGCTGCCCTTGGGCCCCTGGTGGTGTCGATGAGTCTGGAACCCAGTTCTTTAAGGAAACGTGCTGCATTTTTTCCCCATGATCCCAAGGTCTCTGATCCCACTGGGACAAATTGATACTACTGGCTTATGTCCCTGTACTTGCCGATCTTGTACTCCTCCCTGTGGTCAGCAGCTCCTCCCTGTCACCCGACACTATGATGGATGTAGGTGTCAGCCAGTGTCGACACACAGGTATAGTCCGATGCTAAGAGTTTGCCACTCTTCCAAGGATAGATGGTGATCCCCTCGGGGCGGTTTGCTGGGTTGTGGGTATTGTTGGCTGCTAGTGATCGGGGCTCTCTCTCGGCTGGGCATCCAGCTGTAGCTGGATGCCCATGCCAGCCCTTGGTTTTGGAACAGTTAAGACCATGTAGACCATATTGGTCGGCTTGCGCATTGCCGCAAATACACGTATATTCCGTGTGAATTGGGGCAGCAAGGCGCAGATCGTGTTCCCATGGCTGAAATTCGAACTGTTTGGAAGAAGTCCCCAGAGTGAGATGCACTCACAGCTAGGAGACGGGCAGTCTCCCTGTCTGATGTTACAGCCCTAAGCATGTTGGCAAGTATCTTTTCAGTGATGGGGCCATCCCAGCTTGACTGTAGGCCAGTTCTGCACTAGGTTTTGGTGTTGGAGCAGCAAGAGTCTCCCATTCAGTGATGGCACTGGTGTAGCTAGGGTCCTGTATTCCTGCTGAATCACTGAGGTTGTCTGGAAGAATTTGTTTTATTAGATTATTTGATGCTATGGAAGAGGATAAGCTGGTAGGGCAATCTGGGAGGATTTGCGTACTCCCAGCCCCCCAAGCCTGACTGGAAGTGAGGCTTGCAACCACTGTCCATCTTCGAGGGAAAGATTTAATACACTCTCTAGCATGGTCTTGAGGAGAGAGTCCTATTCCTTGAGTTTCGGACTGCTGAAGGCTGGGGAGCATCTCAGGAAGTAAGTTTTGGGATTGACAGGCACCTGGTGAGTAGGTAGAAGGTGTCATGTGTATCGATGTCTTTCATCCTGCCTTCCATCGTACTGAGGTCTGAGATTTTTTTTTTTCCAGGACCAGATCGATGGCATTGGGTCCAAGAGGAGCACCAAGGAAGAGTGCTGTTGGCTGGATCAATGGCTCGTGCCCCTGGTAAAACAGCAATAATGTTCTGGATCATCTGTCGATTGGTAGAAACTATTTCACATTTGGTGGGGTTTAAAGATAGGCCCAGGCTCTCTCCCATGTCTTTAATTTTCCTGATGTAACCTAGGAGAGATTCTGTAGTGCCAGCTAGGGTGCCATCATCCAAGAACCAGATGTTGAGCTCACTGGACAGCGCTTCTGTGACTTCCTTGATGACTAGACAGATATATATATATATATATATATATATATATATATATATATATATATATATATATATATATATATATATATATATATATGAGAAAAATCCTTACGAGCGGGATAACAATCCTTATTGTGATTGATGTTTCACAATGTACATATTGCATCTTCAGAATTAGAAATTAAATTTGACAAACATAGAAGATTAAATAAAAATGGATGGTGAAGTCAATGTTTAAAAAAAAAATAAAAATAGTGACTAAAAACATCAAAGCTGTAAAGCAGATTAATCATATAAACCAAAAGGCTGGACTTATATTTCTATCGTTCAGTTTAAATTTACAGGTGAACAAAATAAAACGATTAAGTAACAAGCATGATGTTAAGTCTACCATTATAAGCAAGTATTAATGAATCCAAAAATTACTTCATTTGCAAAGTTCAGGACATTGACCTCAAAATAACAACTTAGAAAATTCAGACATACCTAGAAATACGGTAATGCTAAGGAACTGTCATTTCCCTCCAATATCAGGTCTGTGGTGGTATTAGCAACGTCGCTGTCTACCTACTACGAGCTAAAACTGAGAACCTGAGAACCTTGGGTGATCAAACGTGTAGGAAAGTTCCGTAAAGTTACTAAATGGAGGTTTAGAAATCAGACGCTTTGTTTGATATATGCGTTTATGTTCATGAATTCTGTTAACTAAATACCTACATACGATGCTTTTCAGCACAAATTCGTATCCTGAATATTGATAAACAACAGAGAATTCAAGGACAATTTAAATATAATCCTTATGTTTAAAAATTATCGTCTTACGGGTTCGAGAAAAAAGTTCTTGGTCAAACAACTTTCTTAATGCCTTCAATGATCCTTTATTATGTATGCCATTCTCAGTAACAAGAATTATGAAAGACTTTGTTACTTTAAGCTGAGTGGAAGAAGAGCTGCAAGATCAACAAAGTTTTCCGACTCAAGACTCACGAAATCGTAATGACACGATTGCAAACAAACCACGGTACGGGCCGGGATTGAACTCGCGGTGGGTAAGTCGTGAAACTTCAGACCAATGCGTTAGCCACTGGGCCAGCTGGCTATAATAGATTAATCCAGCTAGGTATATTTATACACCACAGGGAGATTATCAAGGGTCCCACTGTGGCCACAAGTGCAAGTTTTTACAGATGAATCTCCCGTCAGCGTGGCCGTGACGAACTCTAGCTACGATTGACACGATTGTAAACAAACCACGATACAGGTGGGGCTTGAACTCGCAGCAAGTGAGTCGAATCTTATGTAGCCAGCTGGCCCAGTGGCTTACGCGTTGGCCTGGAGTTTTACGAGTCACTTGTCGCGACTTCAACCCCATCTGTATCGTGGTTTTTTCCTACTCAAGATTTACAGTATCACCAATCTTATATAAGATAGTGTTGTCAATAAACCTACGACGTAACTTATGAATCAGAACATCAATACATCAATCAATACATCAATTCCTCATCATTTCGAGTGTCAGGGTAACTAGTACTGCACGTGAAAATGCTCTCATTTAGCCTTACATTCGAGTGACGAGTTCTGTTATTTAAAGATTTACATGAAGTTTAGCTTCACTGTAGGTTCTTGTCATTAGTGACAAGGGGTATAAGCCATATGATTTATCACGAGTGGGTTCCATACTGTCAGGCCGAAGATGGGTCTGACATATGCAGTATATAATGTTGTGAGTGATTCCTTATGGTGTGTTTCTGTTTGTGTCAATTGATAAGGGTTTTGGGAAAGTCAGCATGAAGTCCAGGAACGATATAAGTTCAATTTCCAATCTCGGATTTGCACGAAATCTCCAGTACTTCCGTCACCAGACGGCCTGCCAGAGGCTGATGTCTCCCAGGAGGTCACCTGACATGCTCTAAGATGATTAAAGTTTCAATGGGTGGCGTGATTTACCGACGCAACACTTGAAACGGAAAATATGCTAGATCAGGGCTGAAAGTGTTCTTTTTTTCCCTCCGTCTTGGCGTTACATATCGCAACATTTGTAAATTTCCCCACTAATGAAATAAAATGAAGAGATGGATGGTTGAAGGAATAATTAAATACAAGCCGAGAAAGATAATCAGAAGCCCCTCGCGACATCAAGGGTTACCCATGATTTTTTTTCCAACAGCATTTACATTAAAATTTACTAATAGCCCGTAGCTCGATTGCTAGCGCACTCAGCTCACACACTGAGGTCCGGAGTTCGAATCTCCGGTACGGATGGAAAACATTAGGACGTGTTTCCATAAGACACCTCCTGTCCCATTTTACACTGACCCATCAGTGTAAAATGGGTACCTGGGTGTTAGTGGACTGGTGTGGGTCGGATCCTGAGACAAAACTGACCTAATTTGCCCGAAATGCTCAGCATAAAAAGCGGCTTTCAATATAGTAGTATGTTATTGATGTCAGCTAGGCCTGTATACCTTGTACATGTACTTGTAGAAATAAAGATATTATATTAAATTATTATTATTATAACTACCTTTACTTTAATTCCCAGTGAGTCTATCACATTTATATATTATACTGTTGGAATCTTATAGTTAGCTGTTGGGTGGACGGCTGGTCAGACGAGTGTGTGTCCTCATATGCCAAGTCTGACACTTATATATGTGTACCACTCGTTACCATTAATTTAATTCCAACATGTCCATTTATAATATTTTAACATTGGAAGGGGAATGACTTTGCCACTGGCTCACCAACCTACAATGAGCAATCCATTTGCTGCTCTCAGTCACTTTCTCCTTTCTCCCCTCTCCCCCTTTCACTATCCTCCTCCCCTTTCCCCTTTCTTCCCTGAGGAAACTCCCTCAAATATTACTGAATGCTTAACGAGTTTACGTTATTATTCACATATTTATTAAATTAGCATATCAACACGTACGAAAAGGTCATATTTTTGTAATACGGTTTGCTTACTTGTCCTGTGTCTTGTAGTTTGGGTTCGTCCGATTGTTAGTTGATCCTAGAGTAGTCTCACAGTCTTACAGACAGGTCACCTTACTGTAGGGAGATAGGTCACGCTGTATGCATTACGAAGCCCGATCATCCTATAGTGGTGAAAGTCATGGGTCATCCTGTAGTCATCTCAGAGCATGCCATCCTGCAGTAATCTGGGAAGGGAGAATGCAGGTCATTCAGCAATCGTTTGGGGGCAAGTAATCCTGTACTCCGCTTGGGGTAGATCCTGCAGTCATCTAGGGACAGGTCGTTCTGAAGTGGTTTGGAGCCAAATCATCCTGAAGCAGTCATGGAGCCAGGTCATCCTGCAGTGGTCATGAAGTCAAGTCATCCTGCAGTGGTCATGGAGCCAGGTCATCCTGCAGTAGTCATGGAGCCAGGTCATACTGCAGTGGTCATGGAGCCAGGTTATCCTTCGGTAAGTTCGTTACCGTTTGTCCAAAGCTTTTATCAATAGACACTAAGCTTTTTTAAGTCTACTCACGTATATGTACTCTGCTCTGTGTAGCTGCAAAGGTTAAGCCTTAGCTCCTGGCCCAACCTCTCGACTTGGTGTACTCATCAATTCAACTATAATTGTACTAACCTATTTGTGGTTGCAGGGGTCGAGTCATAGCTCCTGGCCCCCGCCTCTTCACTGATTGCTACTAGGTCCTCTCTCTCCCTACTCCATGAGCTTTATCAAACCTCGTCTTAAAACTATGTATGGTTCCTGCCTCCACTACGTCACTTTCTAGGCTATTTCACTTCCTGACAACTCTATGACTTAAGAAATACTTCCTAACATCCCTTTGACTCATAGAAATCTTCAACTACCAATTGTGACGCCTTGTTTCGGTGTCCCCTAGCTGGAACATCTTGTCTCTGTACACATTATCTATTCCTCGCAGTATTTTATGTCGTTATCATGTCTTCCCTAACCCTCCTGTATGCAGGGGTCGAGTGATAGCTCCTGGCCCCGCCTCTTCACTTGCCGCTATGGGGTCACTCTCCCTGCGCCATGAGCTTTATCATACATCTTCTTAAAGCTATGAATGGATCCTGCCTCCACTACATCGCTTCCCAAACTATTCCACTTCCTGACCATTCTGTGACTGAAGAAATACTTCCTAACATCCCTGTGATTCATCTGAGTCTTCAACTTCCAACTGTGTCCCCTTGTTGCTGTGTCCCATCTCTGGAACATTCTGTCTCTGTCAACCTTGTCAATTCCTCTCAGTATTTTGTATGTCGTTATCATGTCCCCCATATCTCTCCTGTCCTCCAGTGTCGTCATGTCGCTTTCCCTTAACCTCTCCTCGTAGGACATACCCTTTAGCTAAGGGACTAGTCTTGTTGCAAACCTTTGCACTTTCTCTAGTATCTTTACGTGCTTTGCTACGTGTGGGTTCCAAACTGGTGCTGCATACTCCAATATGGGCCTAACGTACACAGTGTACAGGGTCCTGAACGATTCTTTATTAAGATGTCGGAATGCTGTTCTTAAGTTTGCTAGGCGCCCGTATGCTGCAGCAGTTATTTGGTTTATGTGCGCCTCAGGAGATGTGCCTGGTGTTATACTCACCCCAAGATCTTTTTTCTTGAGTGAGGTTTGTAGTATCTGGTTCCCTTGACTGTACTCCGTCTGCGGTCTTCTTTGCCCTTCTCCAATCTTCATGACTTTGCACTTGGTGGGGTTGAACTCCAGGAACCAATTGCTGGACCAGGTTTGCAGCCTGTCCAGATCCCTTTGTAGTTCTGCCTGGTCCTCGTCCGATTGAATTCTTCTCATCAACTTCACATCATCTGCAAACAGGGACACTTCGGAGTCTTTTCCTTCCCTCATGTCGTTCACAAATACCAGAAACAGCACCTGTCCTGGGACTGACCCCTGTGGAACCCCACTCGTCACAGGCGCCCACTTTGATACCTCGCCACGTAAAATAACTCGCTGCTGTCTTCCTGACAGCTATTCCATGATCCATTGGAGTGCCTTAACTGTTATCCCTGCTTGGTCCTCCTGCTTTTGCACTAATATCTTGTGTGGAACTGTGTCAAACGCCTTCTTACAGTCCAAGAAAATGCAATCTACCCACCCCTCTCTCTCTTGTCTTACTGCTGTCACCATGTCATAGAACTCAAGTAGGTTTGTGACACAGGATTTCCCGTCCCTGAAACCGTGCTGGCTGTCGTTGATAAGCTCATTCCTTTCTAGGTGTTCCACCACTCTTCTCCTGATAATCTTCTCCATGACTTTGCATACTATACATGTCAGTGACACTGGTCTGTAGTTTAGTGCTTCATGTCTGTCTCCGTTTTTTAAAAATTAAGACTACATTTGCTGTCTTCCATACCTCAGGTAATCTCCCTGTTTCGATAGATGTGTTGAATATTTTTGTTAGGGGTACACATAGCGCCTCTGCTCCCTCTCTCAGGACCCATGGAGAGATGTGATCCGGCCCCGTCGCTTTTGAGGTATCTAGCTCGCTCAGCAGCCTCTTCACTTCTTCCTCGGTTGCATGTATTGTGTCCAACACTTGGTGGTGTACCCCACCTCTCCGTCTTTCTGGAGTCCGTTGTGTCTCCTCTGTGAACACTTCTTTGAATCTTATGTTGAGTTCCTCACATACTTAGTGGTCGTTTCTTGTGATCTCTCCTCCTTCCTTCCTTAGCCTGATCACCTGGTCCTTGACCGTTGTTTTTCTTCTGATGTGGCTGTACAACAGCTTTGGGTCGAATTTGGCTTTTGCTGATATGTCGTTTTCATATTGTCGTTGGGCCTACCATTTTACCTGTGCATATTCATTTCTGGCTCTACGACTGCTCTCCATATTCTCCTGGGTCCTTTGTCTTCTATACTTCTTCCATTTCCTAGCACACTTGGTTTTGGCCTCCCTGCACCTTTGGGTGAACCACGGGCTCATTCTGGCTTTTTCATCATTCCTGTGTGCATGTGTGTGAGTGTGTGTGTGTGTGTGTGTGTGTGCTCACTTAATTGTGGTTGCAAGGGTCAATTCACAGCTCCTGGCTCTGCCTCTTCACTGGTCGCTACTAGTTCACCCTCCCTGTTCCATGAGCGTTATCATACCTCTTCTTAAAGCTATGCATGGATCCTTCCTCCACTACATCACTTTCCAGACTATTCCACTTCCTGACAACTCTGTGACTGAAGAAATACTTCCTAAAATTCCAGTGACTCATCTGAGTCTTCAACTTCCAATTGTGACCCTTTGTTTCTGTGTCCCGTCTCTGGAACATCTTGCTTCTGTCCACCTTGTCGATTTCTTTCAGTATTTTATATGTCGTTATCATATCCCCCCTACCTCTCTTATCCTCCAGTGTCGTCAGGTCGATTTCCCTTAACTTTCTCTAATTTCCTGAAGTGTTTGGCCAGGTGTGGGTTCCAAATTGGTGTTGCATACTCCAATATATGCCTGACGTACACAGTGTAGAGGGTCCTGAACGATTCCTTAGCGAGATGTCGGAATGCTATTCTTGGGTTTGCTAGGCGCCAATATGCTGCAGCAGTTTTTTGGTTGATGTGCGCCTCAGGAGATGTGCTCATGTGTGTGTGTGTATGTTTCTGTGTGTGTGTATAGGGAAGGGGTCAAGTATCTAGGTTATTCTGTAGTGGTTAGGAAGCCAGACCATCTTGTAGTTTTCAAAAAGCTAGGTCATCCTTTAGTGGTCCGGAAGCTAGGTCATCCTGTAGTGGTCAGGACTCTTGATTATCCAGTAGTAGACAGGAAGACAGGCCATTCTGTAATCTTGGAGCCAGGCTACTCAGTAGTGTCCAGTAAGCTAGGTCATCCAGTAGTATTTACATAAATGGTTTTGAAAACCGACAAGTTGATATATAAGACACTTTTGCAAGATTCAGGAATCTTTGTCTGGCAACGTTTCGCCAGCAAGGTGAAGAAGCTACTGGCTGGCTGAAACGTTTCCTGAAAGAAAATTCCCAAATGTTGGAAAAGTGTCTCATTTATCATCCTGTTTTAGAGTTGGAGCCACGTCATCCTGAAGGAGTCATGTAGCCAGATCATGTTGTATAAATCATGGAGCCAGCCAATGTTGTAGGTTTCTTGAGGGCAGGTCGTGTATGGTATGAAGACATGGTGTGTTAAGCAAATTATTTATAAACTACGTTTCGCTGTAAGTAGAGTTTTAGTAAATCTTAACAGTGTTCTGTTTAGAGTGGCACATTATCTATAGAGCCAGACTATGAAACTGCATACTTCTACAGGCTGAGGGACTGACCACCTTAAATATTATTTTCGAAGGTTGATGGATTGTTTACATCATCTTTACTTCGCTTCTACGCTTGCTGCGTATTTATTTGCCCGAAGAAGCCTACTGTGAAGGTGAAATATTTCAACTACAAGATTATCCTCATTCAGTGATCTTGCCGCATGTACACAAGGCAGTGAATGTACTCGTGTACCTTGTGCTTCCTTTACGGTATCCCGCTCATCTGGTTGAAGTTTGTTCTTATATACATTCCCCTCACGTCAGCTCTTGCTACGTGTTCATCCTCTACCCTGTCCACCTGTTCGAGCATAACAATATATTAGTTACCGGTGTACTCATTCCTCATTCTGACGTCTGTCTCTCAGTCTCTCTTTATCCCTGTCTCCCCCCTTTCTTGAGGAGACTGACTTCCTCAACTTTCACTTTTCTAATCAATTTGTATATTTTATTTCTTACCTCATGGGCTCGATTGTATCTAGTCTTGAAGCTACGCATGTAACATGCCTCCACACTACTTGTGGCGTCTACTAATCCACTGCATTTATTCTGAATCACTTAATCTATTGTAACATGACTTATTCTTCTATTTAACATCTTCAGTCTATGTCCTCTCATTCTAATTCATCTTACGTCATGGAGTCTGCTCAAGCTTTTTTCCTTACTTTATCATTACTGCTGAGTTTCTTGTATATTGCGATAATATCTTCCTCAAGTCTTCTCTTCTCTATTGACCTGAGGTTCAACTCTCTTAGCCTTTCTTCATAGTTCATATCTTGCTGCACCAAGACCAGTCTGCTGTAAAGCCTCTGAACTTTCTCAATCTTCTTTATGTGCTTGACTAGGCAGGAACTCCATGCTGGTGCCACCTACCTGAAAACTGGTCTTACGTGCATGGTGTACCGGGGATCTAAATGAGTCCTTGTATAGAAGCTTGAAGACAGTTTTTACACTAGCCAACATTGTATATGCTGCTTGTGTTATCTGGCTTATCTGTACCTAGGACATTTTCTTTGTCTTTCTCCTGTTGTTATATCCCACACAGTTGTTACTTAGTCTTCAACTTCATCTCCTCACCTCTTATCTTAATTAATTTGCAGTTGCTAGGCTTAAACTCTAACAGCTGCTTTTGCATCAGTCTTGACAATTTCCGAGCATTCCTTCAGCATTTTTTTAGACAACAAGGTAGGATGACCTAAAGTAGGAAACACATTCACGATCACTCGCTCCCTGTCTTTCCAGAAGTGTACAGACATCACTAATAACCGGCCGAACAGCAACATTTTCACCCTTCCATCTTAGAGAATGCACTTTGCTTCCCACCTCCAAAACTCAAGTGGGGATAGACGGTTTCCTTGAATTCCTAAATATTTTACTACTCACCCACTCCAATATCACGTTGATTCCAAAAGCTATTTGTTCCCACTCACTCCTATCTAATGTGCTCACATATGCTTGCTGAATGTTCAAACACCTACTTTTTTTAACACTCTTAACATCCTCCTTCTATCCAATTCATCATCACCTATGTATCCATCTCAAAAATGTATACCATCTCGAACACGCTATGTTGCTCCCTTCACTTCCTTTACCACATGGTATAATAATAATAATAATAATAATAATAATAATAATAATAATAATAATAATAATAATAATAATAATAATAATAATAATAATAATAATAATAATAATAATAATAATAATAATAATAATAATAATAATAATAATAATAATAATAATAATAATAATAATATTAATAATAATAATAATAATAATAATATAATATAATAATATTTTTATTTACTACAAGTACATGTACAAGGTATACAGGCCTAGCTGATATGAATCACATACTACTATACAGAAAGCCACTTGTTATGCTGAGCATTTCGGGGAAAATTAGGTCAATGTCCCAAGATGCGACCCACAGCAGTCGACTAACACCCAGGTACCCATTTACTGATGGTGAATATAGACAACAGATGTAAAGAAACACGCCCAATGTTTCTACCCTATCTGGGAATCGAACCCAGTCCCACGCCGTGTGAAGCGAGAGCTTTAGCCACCAAGTCACAGGAGCCCTCAAGTACCTATTGTGATTTCAGTCACATCACTGCTTCTAGCCTTCTCCTCGCTGCCACTTTCTTATGTCATTCCACACACACAAAAGACACATTTACACGTTTCATAACACGCTTTTTTTCTGGGACAATATTTGCACTGCTGGAGCTCTATCAAGCTATTATTTGTGAATCTTTATTGCGGAAACGTTTCTCCAGCCAGTGGTTTCTTCAGTCCAGTACTAAGAAGAACACATCGACTCAAGTTTGTGGGACTGACTACCTTAAACACCTCCTCATCTTCAACTGTTCTTCTCTGTTTTGGTCTGAAACCACTGGCTGGAGAAACGTTTCCGCAATAAAGATTACCAAATGTTGCACAAGTGTCTCAGTTCTCTATCACAAAGCATTACGTTTTCTAAATAAAAGCTTTTAATGCAATGTGTACCTTTTCCTTTATTATTGTCGGAGGTAAAAGATTTAGATCCACCATGCCTCACACCTATACAAAAGGGTCGTTACTACTGTACTCTGAAACATTTCACTTGTGATATCCTTCCACTGGCACCTCACCAGTTCTGATAATCTCTAAAGTGCTCAAGTTTTTGCTGAATCAAACTCACAATGTACATTGGTTTCTAATCATGGATTTTAAGCCTTACAAGATGCTACTTATAACTTAATAATAGAGCTCCGAGGTCATTACAACAAGGATTTGAGTTTGATTATAGGAGTAGCAAGCCATATGAGCACAACTTGCAGTTTCTGCCTTTGTACGCGAGTAGAAAATAAAACGACACCATGCCGTGGTTGGCACAATACACAAATAACCCACACGACTATTAACTAGTCACACGTGTGGCTAGTTACTAGTCCAAATCGGACCAAAACGTAATCATAAGTTTTTCCCCTACGTACGGGTTACTTGTGTATTGGTACTTGAGTATTAATCAACTGTTTTAGGTCGCATCACAGAGAAGGGCACAAAGGGTAATTGGTGTATATCTTAGCCTTTAAATTCATCCGTATATAAAAAGTTACATTCAGTCTATGCAGGATTAGATCAGGTTGGTCGTCTCATCTTGCAAAGGTCGCAAATATCGGACAGTGTATAGACTCTCAGTCCTTATTGCTTCACATAAATTGTTAGATACACAAGTTCTAATGTATTTAAATTTTCCAATTTAGAGAGAGAGAGAGAGAGAGAGAGAGAGAGAGAGAGAGAGATTATAAAATTTTACAGCCTTTTATGGAGTTATTGTTTTCCATAGAAATCTTAATTAGTCTTGTTTATGAAGATTTACAGAAAACGTTTGACAAAGTACCACACCGAAGACTGGTCAAAATAATGGCTGTGCGGATTTTTTGTCTGTGTGTATACAGTGCTAGTCAAGGCATTATGACACCCCTTCCCCACACACGTACCAAAAACACATCACATACCATGGAAGATTATAATATATGTATATTTGCACACTTACTGAGGTTTTAATACTTGGCGCTGGGTCCTTTATGCTTAATCACGTCCCTCAGCCGTGTAGGAAGACTCTCACGCAAATTCTTGAGGGTTTGGGGAGGTATATTATTCCATGCCTCATGTAGAGCAGCCTCCAGCCTTGGGATGGAACTGATATCCTTGCCCAGTAAACTTCGTTTCACTGTTGACCAGAGGTTCTCAATAGGGTTTAGGTCTGGGGAATTGCCCGGCCAGTCATTAAAGAACCTCACTTCACAGTCATTAAACCACTGAACTACAGATTTGGTGGTATGACATGGTGCACAGACCTGCATAAAAATTGTAACCCCACATTTGTCAAACGCCACAGGTAAATTGACACACAATAAATCCAGGTAATTATACTGGTTCATATACTGTTTTTTTGGGAAGCACAATGAGTTCACCAACACTCTGACCACTGAAACACCCCCAAACCATGAGCGAGTCTGGGTGTTTGGTGGTCCCACAGGGGTAGCGTGGGTCTAGTGGGTCACTACCTGTGGGCTGGTACACATGTTGCTTCATCACTCCAAAGTACTTCAGACCACTGTTGAGGAGTACAGTGAAGATATTTCTTTGCATAATCCAGCCTACAATTCTTATGTGGCTTGGAGAGGATCGGTTTCTTAACCTGGCGGTGACTACTGTAGTCCAGTTCTGACACACGTTTGTTAACAGTTCTTACAGACACCTTTGAGAGAAGATGTGGGTAATTTTCTATAAATTCTCTAGCAGTTATCTTAAGTGTACTCTCTAATTGCTTCTTTAACACAGTTAAGGTACGAACAGATGTCTTCTTCGAGGAGCCAGGCCGAGGTTTGGCAGACCGTAACTCGACACCACCACCAGCTTTGAAACGCTGCACCCAGTTCCTCACTGAAGTCTCACACACACCAACATTCTCCACTATTTCTTTTGTCTGTTGCCCAGCTTTGTGAAGCTCTATGATTTGAGCTATAGTTTCAGGTGTTAAAGACTTCCTTTTACCAATAATCAAACATGTATAGCCCCAAAACCAAAGGAAACACCGGACAAAAGATGGGGCGGATGAGAGACAAAAGTGCAACACTTCCATTTTACACGGCAGCCACGTGAGCACTGAGGAGTCACTGTGGAGTGTGGCGGTAGGCTGACTTCATGCTAACGGCTGCTACCCGGCATAATGCACTGACGAAAAAAGACCCCCCTGTATGGCAAGCCTTTGATTTTCGTCACGGCTTCATGCTGGGGCGTTCACCCGACATAATGCCGTGTCTAGCACTGTATGAGTATTTAGAGAACCTGGATAGGTTGGCGCTACGGTCAGAGATGTGGAAGATGACTTGCACTATTAACAAGTGCAAAACAATGTAATTCGTGTATAATAATGTAAAAAAATGGGAATAATAGATATAATCCTATGTCTCATAGCTTAAAATAACGTGTATAAAAATATCTGAAGCCCTCTGACAACATCTCACTTCTTAGATCGTTCCTTAATAACTCTTTCCAGTTTTTGTCTCTAAATTAGAGAGAGGACGATGATGGACTGGACTGGCTGAAGAGAAATTGAACAAGTTTCTTTATTAATAAACTAACTGTATAAAGAAATACTCATAATACAGAGTCTGCTCTTCCTTAGAAAACAGAGCGTATCCGATCTCCTTCTAACTTTGAAGATACCAAAAATCTGACACATTCACATACGAAGAACTATTTCTAATGCAAATTGAATGAATTGTATGAAACAACGCTATGAGTTTTGTTTAAGGTAGAAAATCCAAAGCTAATGTGGGTAACGTGCATTTTTTGCGAGACAGGTATTGATCACTGGATCAGATAACCCACTGACATTTTAAGTGTCGAAAAATGCAGGCCTATAAGAACCGAGTGGACAACCACTGTGAGAATAATATATTCTTTTACATGCTGGACAAGGGCTAGCTGAACAAGTATCTAGTGAACTAATTGACATTAAGTAACAAGATACTTAAGAAGAACTCTTGATCAATGAGCACCCAAGATACAGTAGTAGTAGTAGCACAAAAAGAACAAGGCAGTATTTAGTCGAAAACATATTTTCTCGACACAAACTGTATAAACTCTTGTATTATCTTACATTATTTTCTTGAAGGGAAAGGGATGGTGCTGTGATGCCAGAAAAATGACTCTTGATCAAAAAAAAATAGCAGCTATCCTCTTCTTTCTTGGATCTAACCGTATTATCTCCCATTTCTCGGGCGTTGTATGACCCCTACGAGATTAATGCATCTCCATGAATAATATAACAGTGACCTCGCGTGATCCTCTACTACTCCAGAATATATAACCGAGGATCGAGTAGCAAAGACGGAAGCTCTGTCACTGCTATCAACTCTAACCACAACTGTTGGATGGCAAGACCTGTTGACACATATGGCAAAAAATGTAGAGTAAACCTCTAGTGATTACGTTTCTCTCTAAACTTATCTTCGTGTGGTTCTACTAAGAACGAAATGTTGTTAATATATGAGGATTTGCTCCGTACACGATATTTTTACACTAGCTACACTGCTGGTATGAGACCAAATGACTGAAGACATATACTAGGCTGTATTATAAATGTGTAGAGAGAAAGAAAAGGCGTTAAACTTTGCCATTTTCTAAGTTATCACGTACTTAAGAGTCTTGCTGGAGGTATCGTTGAATCATTTCTCTTTCACAACACAATCGTAATTCAGATGTTCTTAACTAAGTCCCAGTGGAGCGTGACCACCATCACGATATTAGTAGTAGTGGTTGTGGAGGTGGTAGTGATGATAATGTTGTTGGAGGAGTAGTGAAGGGAGGTACAGCTCTCAGCTCTCTCTCACTTAGGAACATATTGTAAAGTAGTAGAGTAAATTTTATTTCATTGCAGATTTACATAGGTATTGGTAGTTACAATATAAACTGAGTGCAAGGAGAGCTACTGACATGCCATGGCATTAGGGGCAGCTTAATCTAGTGACTTATAGACTATGTACATAATATTAGTGAATTTATTGAGTTTATTCTAGTTAAAATTTGTTTTCAAATTACAATATGATGATATTATAGTTAAAATTATAATATGATGATATTAAATTGTAACAAGTGTTTAGGAGAATGGTAATATAAAATTGAGATTATCTTAAGGAAAGTAACATTGAGCATTTTTGAAAGTAACTTATAGTATGAGTATTTAGTTTTGGGTGAGTAGGGGGAAGTAAATGTTTTCAGATATTTGGGAGTTGATGTGTCAGCAGATGGGTTTATGAAGGATGAGGTTAACCATAGAATTGATGAAGGAAAAAAGGTGAGTGGTGCATTGAGGTATCTGTGGAGACAAAAAACGTTATCCATGGAGGCAAAGAAGGGAATGTACGAAAGTATAGTGGTACCAACACTCTTATATGGGTGTGAAGCATGGGTTGCAAATGCTGCAGCGAGGAGGAGGCTGGAGGCAGTGGAGATGTCCTGTCTAAGGGCAATGTGTGGTGTAAATATTATGCAGAAAATTCGGAATGTGGAAATTAGGAGAAGGTGTGGAGTTACTAAAAGTATTTGTCAGAGGGCTGAAGAGGGGTTGTTGAGGTGGTTTGGTCATTTAGAGAGAATGGATCAAAGTAGAATGACTTGGAGAGCGTATAAATCTGTAGGGGAAGGAAGGCGGGGTAGGGGTCGTCCTAGAAAAGGTTGGAGGGAAGGGGTAAAGGAGGTTTTGTGGGCGAGGGGCTTGGACTTCCAGCAAGCATGTGTGAGCGTGTTAGATAGGAGTGAATGGAGACGAATGGTTTTTGGGACATGGCGATCTGTTGGAGTGTGAGCAGGGTAACATTGTGTGAAGGGATTCAGGGAAACCAGTTAATTGATTTAGTTGGACTTGAGTCCTGGAAATGGGAAGTACAATGCCTGCACTTTAAAGGAGGGGTCTGAGATAGTGACAGCTGGGAGGGACTTTTCTCAGCTGTAGTATCTGAGCTCCTCTGCAAAGACAGTGATTATGTATGAGTGTGGTGAAAGTGTTGAATGATGATGAAAGTTTTTTATTTTTGGGGATTTTCTTTCTTTTTGGGTCACCCTGCCTCGGTGGGAGACGGCCGACTTGTTGAAAAAAAATTAGTAAAAATTTAAATTATCTTATAGGAAAGTAATATTGAGCATTTTTGAATGATTATTTAGTTTTGGGTGAGTAGGTGGTTTTTGAGTAGAGTTTTAAATTGATTTTCAGACAAGGTTATCTTAATATTTACTGGTAATGAATTCCAGATTCTGGGGCCCTTTATGTGCATAGAATTTTTACATAGGTTGATATGAACTCGGGGTATATCAAAAAGTGATCTGTGTCTTGTGTTGTGGTCATGGGTCATGAACTTAAAGCATCATCATTCCCATCATCACCACCAACACCACCTTCACCACACCAACCAAACCACCACTGTCCCAAACCCTCCCTAGCACCACTCTCATTATCACCAACACAGCTCCCACCCTAAACCACCACTGTATCATACCCTCCCTAGCACCACTCTCATTATCACCAACACAGCTCCCACCCTAAACCACCACTGTCCAAAACCCTCCCTAGCACCACTCTCATTATCACCAACACAGCTCCCACCCTAAACCACCCCCATCACATCATCTCCATTACATCACCATCCTCCACATCTCCCATTATTCTTAATACCATGACTATTGACACCTACCACCATCCAACCACCACAACCAACCTGACCACCACTACCCTCACTATCTCACTATCATCACCCCCCACAGTCATCCCCAAGACTACCTACCCAATCATCACCAACAACCATCGTAACTATCACCACTACTAACCACCCAACTCTAACCTTCAAAACCTCATCAGGCAGAATTACCCCCTCTCTACCTCCATTACGATCATCATCATTCATATCATTACAGCAATCACCATCACTACTGCTGAAACAACCACTTCTCTCCTCCCCACTCTCACCAACATTACTACTCCAACACAGATACCTCCACCATTACTAACATCCACTCTAATCATTACAATATCACTTCCACCTCAAAAATCACTACCTTTAACCACTTCACTACACCCTAAACTACCACCCTAATTATCTCCATCACCAACACCACTCCCTCCCTATTCCCCCCTAACCACAAAACCACCACCCTCTCCAAATCCTCCTTCACTACTCTATCATCTACTCGCCTACAAAAACTGTCTCCACCACAACTGCCATCACAAACTCCAACACCACCCACATCAACATAACGGAAATTATGACCTTCACCAACTGCCCTACCATAAACCCTACCAATTCCACCCACACTGCCACCATCACGATTCACCCCACCACTTACCCCCCCTCATTACCAACTACACCACACACACTATCACCACCACCACCACCTCCTTCATTATTGTTATTACATTAATGGCGGAGGACTACATCCATACAAATCATGTAGCACCTGGGGAATGGGAGGCATTCAGATCTGATCCATGGAAGGGAAGAACAGGGTCTATTCTTAAGATCAAAAGCCCCTCATCTCCATGGATCCTGCTTTGAGGGGACCACCACCCCAACCACAACCACTCTCCTCACTAAAACCACCCCTACCTCAACAACTCTCCTCACTACCACCACCCAAACCACAACAACTCTCCTCACTACCACCACCCCAACCACATCCACTCTCCTCACTACCACCACCCCAACCACAACAACTCTCCCCACTACTACTACCACCCCTACCACAACTGCTTTCCTTACCACCACCACTCCTACCACAACCACTCCCCTCGCTACCACCACCCCTACCACAACCATTCTCTTCACTATCACCACCCCTACCACAATCACTCTCCTTACTACCACCACTCCTACCACAACCACTCTACTACTATCAACACCCCTACCACAACCACTCTCCTCACTATCACTACTCTTACCACAACTACTCTCCTCACTAGCGCCCCCTAACACAACTACTCTCCTCTCCACCACCACCACACTTACAACAGCCACTCTCCTCACTACTACCACTACCCCTACCACAACCACTCTCCTTACTACCACCACCCCTACCACAACCACTCTCTTCACTACCACCACCCATACCACAAACACTCTCCTCACTGCTATACAATTGAAATGGGTCCCTGTATAAGCGGGAAGATCAATGATAAGGCTTCGGAGGTTTGTTACTTTATTTGGGTTCTTGATACACAGGCAGCGTGTCATGGGGCCCAGCCAGGCCCAGGCCCCATGCGCCATTCCCATGAGAGAGTGAAGGAGTAAAGTTGTTGACTGTGTGACGTCGCCTACCAGAGTGAGGCAGAAGTAAACGTCGAGTAGGTGAACTGGGTAGGACTATAGATGGCAGCTCCATAGTGCCGCAAAAAATGAACCCAACTGGGCATACATCGCTTGGCCACCTACCCGTGGTCGTCCTCGACAATGATTGACTGGAAAAAAAATCGGTATCTCTCTCTCTCAGGAACACAATAAAAACATATATACAGGGCAGGAAGAAAAAAAAGTGGGGGGTGGGCTAAATATCAAGGTCGAAGCTTTGGTGGGCATCATTGCATGCTTTCCTGTGTCTGGACAGATACGGCAACTTCAAGAGACATCGCTGTGGCTGAGCTGTGATGTAACAGGGTACGGTCTCTTCTGGAATGGTGAAGCAGTCGTCGTAGTAGCTGCTGCTGGGTTCACTCATCATGGGGCACAATCTTCTGTTGTCCTTGTGTGAGGCATCATCAGTACTCAGCAACTGGGCAGGACATCTTCTGGCAAGCGACTCAGGAGGACATTTTTCAACTGGTACTGTCGCTTGGCAGTCACTGCCAGCAATGCACAGCACAGCTTAGTGGTGCCAGCAAGTGAGTCGTTTCAAGAATGACTCAGGTGCATCACATGAGATTCGAAAAAGCTTACACCTATCTGGAGTGAGTGGGCTAGCTGTTAAAGGGACATCATACTTTATGCAGACTGCTCACTGAAACTGTGACACGAGTCAGACAGTCGCCTGCCAACAGGGCTACTTCAGCTTGAAGATGTCATCCTCTCGGCAGAGTCCGAGTCATAGCAGAGGTTAGTCTAAACATCCTCAGACTGGTTTTCTACACATAACTGCGCTCTGAAAATCAGGAGGTGGCGTGAAACGAGTCTCAACTGGAAGATATAACAGATACGACTCAGGCATGGTGTCTCCAAAGAGGAGCATAAGAGTTTTCTGTTCATGGGGCTTAGACGCTTGTAATCTGACGCCTGGACTGACTAGTGTCATTCGTCAAACACGGTGACATGTAACACGAGGGTGCTACCAATGCTCTGGGCTCAGACCACACTGTGGTCTACACACACATCTGGGCTCAGACCACTTCTTCAGTGGACACATGTAAAACTGCAGACACCTGCACTGCACATGCGGTTACAACATGGCTTGCACTAGCAAATGACACTTTTCTATGCAAAAATCGACACTAAGGCATTCATGAACATGTGAAAATACTAGTAATAGAACACTGACTAAGAGGAATTAACACATGACATATATTTTCTCAATACTTCTCGACAATACTGAATACAAATTGCTCACTGTGAAACTATAACACTGTCGATGTGACATCATACAGTGATGTCAGGCGTGACGTCGTGAGGGATGTTGTGGGGGTGTAGAAACTTGTTTGGATTGGCCTCTTGTAAGTTGCACTCTGGGCAAGCACTGTTGACACCGACACTCTGAGACACTTCTCTCAGACTTGCAAGTGGCTATGGTACAAATTTCTACCTAATTGCAGTAAGGGGAATCCCACACTGCCTACACAATACTGGAAGGGGGATTACTTACTTGAAAGAAAAGGGGTGAGTATGTGTCCTGGTCTTCCTTATATATAACCCCTCCTAACACCATGTGCAGTGGAGAAACTTTGTCTGCAAAATATGGGGTAATTAGTGTCCTGCCTGCACCTCAGAGTTCCCTGGTTACTAGGATGTCCCTTGAGTAATATATGCAGTAAGTAACACTAGCTTCCAGACTGAACTTAAGAGACGACGCTGGTACATACCAACACAAAGGCGTCCGTCTGCTTAAGACCCACAGATAACTTCACTAACGTTTCCCCCAGAAAACTGGCCAGATACTGAGAGAAAGAAAGCCTAGTTTTACTGTAATGGGTCTGGATGGAGGAAGATTTCCATGGTACTTCGGGATCTCCTCCAGGGCCCCAGGACAGATGTTGGGTCACGTGGGGGGTGCTGCTTAATCTCAGCACGTCTTGTTCTGTCGAAGTCTGGTCTGGTAAGAACGTAGGTCGCGCCACACTGCCTAGATTCAAGTGTGGGCTGCCAGTTGTCTCTAGCTAACATAACCTAATGCTTGCCTATTCAGGCCTATAACTACCTATATTAGGGTGCTAGAGCTACAGTATTAATACCTAACGTTGCCTTAATAATCCTACTATTAGTTTCTATCTGTACAAACTTGCCTAGGTGTTCCTAGGTGGATAAATCTATCAATTAAAATATACACAATAGTCACCTTCAAAAGCTGGAGTGTGTAGTTGTTTTGGTTGGGAGTGTGGGTTTATAAACTCTGAGGGCCGATCCACGGTATGTAAGGCTCCTAACGGCTCACTTACTCTGTGGAACTTTTAGTGACTAAAAAAGTTTCCACATCGGGACATCACGAGGTGATGTCAGGCAGATGTCCTGGGTCACATCTCGAGGTGACGTTCTTGAGTGACGTCGAGAGGTAACATCATGGGTGACGCCTGGCAGTAGACAATAGCATGTGGCTTTGGACATCCGGCTTGATGACCCACGTGGTTGGTAGATCATGTGGCCTTATCCACACATGGCTTCAAGTGACTGCGGGCACTCGGATACACAGCTCTGGCAAGAATTTACACTGAATTCACATAAAAACAGCAGAGAAGGAGTGAGAGCTTGAGTGGAGTATGGTGGTAGTGTGATGAGCATGGGTGAAGCAAGGACTCCACTGTTCCTCCCTCCCCTACTTATAAATACGTAGAGAAACAACCACACTGGATGCAGAGCACCACAAAAATCACCTTTGACTTGCTGAAATAGCCGTGCTAAGCTGAAAAGCAACAGTAGAAACATACAGGTGATGCTAAACACGTGACTGAAGAACAGCGTGGGATGCTGTGAAGACCCAGGTGACACCACAAAGATTTTGCGTAGAAAATGCAGCAAATTTTCCCTGGATCCTGCTGATCCTATGTCCGAATGATGAAACTTCCAGACACGACTTCAAGACAACTCGTAGAAAGATGGATGCTTCTTGTATGGGGCGTTGAAGTGGAGACAAAATCTTTGTGCTTCTTCCTTCCTCTCTCCATGCAGCTTAACAGCTGGGAGCACTGCTAAGCCACCAATGTTACAGTTAAAATGGTGGGAGTGCAAGCCGGGGATCAATGATAAGGCTTTGGAGGACGTTTTTGCTTTATTTGGGTTCTTCTTCACATGCAGTGTGTTATGGGTGCCCAGGCCCAGAGGGCCATGCCAATGAGAGAGTGACAGAGTAGACTTGTTGTCTGAATGAAGTCGGCTGCCAGAGTCAGGCAGAGGTAAGCGTGGAGTGGGTGAAATGGGTAGGCCTACAGATGGCAGCACCATAGTGCCAGGAAACACGAACCCAACTGGGCATACACTACCACTACCACAACTACTCTCCTCACCACCAATCCCCACTACCACAACTACTCTCCTCACTACTACCACCCCTACCACAACTACTCTCTTCACCACTACCACCCCTACCACAACCACTCTCCTTACTAACACCACCCCTATCACAACCACTCTCCTCACTACAACCATAAATACCACACCCACTCTCCTCACTACCACCACCCCTACCACAACCATTCTCCTCACAACCTCCATCAATGCAACAACCCCTCTCTTTACTACCACCACAACCACTCTCCTCACTACCACCACCCCTACCACAACCACTGTCCTTATCACCACTCCCACTACCACCACAACTACTCTCCTCACTTCCACCAACACTACGACAACCACTCTACTCACCACCATTCCCACTACCACCACAACCATTCTCCTCACCACAACTTCCACTACCACTAATACTACTCTCCTCGCTACCACTACTCCTACCACAACTACTTTCCTCACCATTATCACGACTTCCATTACCAGTCTTCACAACCACCACTCCTACCACAACTACTTTCCTCACCACCATCACCCCTACCATCGCCACTCTCCTTAACACCACCACCCCTCTCCTTCCTACCACCACCCCCTACCACAGCCACTCTCCTCACTACCACCACCCTACCACAGCCACTCCCCTCACCACCAACGCTATTCCCACCACAACTTCTTTCCTCACCACCACCACCCCTACCACAACAATTCTCTTTACTACCACCACCACCGCTACCACAGCCACTCTACTCACTACCACCACCCCTACCACAGCCACTCTTCTCACCACTATCCCCCTTACCACAACTACTCTCCTCACCACCACCACCTCCCCTACCACAACTACTCTCCTCTCTACCACCACCTCTACTACAACCACCCTCCTCACCACAGTCACCCCTACCACAACTACTCTCATCATCACCACCACCCCTATCACAACTACTCTCCTCTCTACCTCCACACCTACTACATTCACTCTTCTCACCACCACTACCCCTATCACAACCACTCTCCTCACCACCACCATCTCTACTACAACAACTCTCCTCAACACCACCACCCTTACCACATACATTCTCCTCACCACCATCATTCCTACCAAAACAACTCTCCTCAACGCCACCACCCCTAGCACAACTACTACATCCACTCTCCTCACCACTATACTCCCTTACCACAACTACTCTCCTCACCACCACCACCCTCAATAACAACACCCTTACAAACACCACTCGTCTCACCTTCACATCCCTACCTCAATTATTCTTCTCACTACCACCACCACCCTCACCACAACCCCTCTCCTCATCATTACCACACCACAAAAATTTTATCACCACCACCACTACTCTTCCCACTAATATTCTCCTCACTACTACCACAACTCTTAACACAACTTCTCTTCTCACTACTACCAGAACTCTTGCCACAACCGCTCTCCTCATTAATATTATCACCACTCATTCCACAACCTCTATCTCCTCACTTCTACCACAAATTTACCACAACCTTTATCGTCACTACTATCATCTATCTTACGATAACCTCTCTTTACTACTATCACTCTAACCACAACCACTCTCCTCACTACTACCACCTCTCTTACCACAACTATTCTCCTCACTACTACCACCACTCTTACCAAAACTATTCTCCTCATTACTACCACCACTCTTACCACAACTATTCTCCTCACTACTACTACCACTCTTACCAACCCTATTTTCCTCACTACTATTACCTCTCTTACCACAGCTGTTCTCCTCATTACTACCACCATTCTTACCACAACTCTAGTACTTCAGGTCAAGTACTTTCTTCAGTTCAGGTTAGGCAGTTATAGAACCCTAATGAAAATGGTAATGAATTTCAGATATATTAAAGTTAATTAGTATTTATTAAAATAGCTAAATATATTCTAATAATATTGGTTTAATAACACTGGTCCTGAATCTAAATATCACCATGAGAAATGCTTGTTGGCTATAGGTTTAAAGATACGAGACATGTAATATTTTTTTTTTTTTTATTATAACGTACAATATTTGTCATTAAGTTTTAAACTCTAATCATTACCTACTCTCTGCTTTTTTTGCTTGACGCTTATAGTGGGTTGAATAATCATCACTTGTCAATGTCCAGCAATAGTCTTCAAGCATTCTTGTGCCCCATTTGCCGAGAAATCCCTTCGATACTAACTTGAATCCTTCCCAAGCAGCTTTCTCCTCCCCATGAAGGTCTGATTCAGAGTCACCATCTTTAAGAAGCTCTCGAATCTGAGGGCCATTGAAGACTCCCTCTCTTATCTTAGCGTCGCTCAGTGAGGGGAATTTTGATGTTAAATACTTGAATCCCTGACCGGATTTATCCATACTTTTTACAAAGTTTTTCATGAGCCCCAGTTTTATGTGTATTGGTGGGAGCAAAATTTTGTTTGGTTCAATGAGAGGTGGATGTTGAACATAAAATGTGTATTGTTCATATTCTCAGAACATACTGCCTAGGGTACACTGGGACACACTAGGGTGGTGAGTGAGTTGAACAATGGGACCCACTAGGGTGGTGAGTTGAACACAGGGACACACTAGGGTGGTAAGTTGAATACTTGTACACACTATTGTGGTGAGTAAGTTGAACACTGGGACACGCTAAGGTGGTGAGTAAGTTGAACACTGGGACACGTTAAGGTGGTGACTAAGTTGAACACTGGGACACGTTAAGGTGGTGACTAAGTTGAACACTGGGACACGTTAAGGTGGTGACTAAGTTGAACACTGGGACACGCTAAGGTGGTGAGTAAGTTGAACACTGGGACGCGCTAAGGTGGTGACTAAGTTGAACACTGGGACACGCTAAGGTGGTGACTAAGTTGAACACTGGGACACGTTAAGGTGGTGAGTAAGTTGAACACTGGGACACGTTAAGGTGGTGAGTAAGTTGAACACTGGGATACGTTAAGGTGGTGAGTAAGTTGAACACTGGGATACGTTAAGGTGGTGAGTAAGTTGAACACTGGGACACGTTAAGGTGGTGAGTAAGTTGAACACTGGGACACGTTAAGGTGGTGAGTAAGTTGAACACTGGGACACACTAGGGTGGTGAGTAAGTTGAACACTGGGACACACTAGTGGGTGAGTAAGTTGAACACTGGGACACGTTAAGGTGGTGAGTAAGTTGAACACTGGGACACGTTAAGGTGGTGAGTAAGTTGAACACTGGGACACACTAGGGTGGTGAGTAAGTTGAACACTGGGACACACTAGTGGGTGAGTAAGTTGAACACTGGGACACGCTAAGGTGGTGAGTAAGTTGAACACTGGGACACACTAGGGTGGTGAGTAAGTTGAACACCATCAGGTTAACCCAGCTGACAAGAACACTTTATATACTAATTGTTTTATCTATGCTACATATTATTACATTATAAGTGAATTTAACAATGTTCAGTGAGGGAAGCAAACGACTATTGATACAATACTCACGAAATCGTAATGACACGATTGCAAACAAACCATATCACGGGCGGGGATAGAACCCGCGATCAGAGAGTCTGGAGTTTTATGACTCTCTGATCGCGGGTTCTATCCCCGCTCGTGGTATGGTTTGGATTGATACAATATTTGTGCCCACAAGAACAATGGCATGACCATACACTAAGTAGATCTTGCCAGTCGAATACCTAAAGTTATATTGGATATAAATTACTGTATTCTACATTCTTCCCTCAAA